>JARYHS010006964.1:7178530-7336476 GCA_031002005.1 Vandiemenella viatica
AGTGGTACATCCGTAAAGACTTCATTGCATTCATACACTGGGAAAGTATCCTTTCTTACTTATTTTTTTCACTTAATTTTTTGGATGCATTTTCAATTTAAATAGGTATTATTTTTTATTTTGTTCCATTTTTGTCTTTTCTAAACTTGTAAGCTGTCAAAAAGTACAGTATTTTAAACAAAATATCTAACACTGAAAAAATCGATTTTTTCCTTTTTTCTACAATTGATAGTGTTTAATTTCCTTGAAGTGATTGAGTATAGATGGTTGAAAATAAAACAATGTACATGATGAAAATAGAGGTCACCCTTTAACCAAATTTCAGTACCTATTAGCAGAGGCATATTAGGAAGTCAGTGTTAATATATTAACCGGAATTGCATTTGTTGTATCCCTTAGAAGTAATGTCCATTTGTTCTAAAGTTGAAGTAAAATAATGTTATAATTTTATCTGCTGAAGTTGTTGATACTGTGAGGATTTATTCCCAGGTCAGAAAATTATGGAGCAGGCATCTTACCCCCTACACCACGCTGACTCTAGGCAATACATGCCACTTTTTGTATTTAAAAACTGCATTTGAAAACATGACTCTACCACAGAGATATCCCTATTAGTCAGTTTAGTTATTAAAATTTTGACCTCTTAAATGTGATGAATTCAGTTAGACATATAAGCTTCAATATATATTCAGGAGTTTTAAATCCATTTTTAAAATATCTGATTGTCTCCTTTGTGGACTTTAAAAGGTTCATGGTTGCTTTTGATTAAACTTGAATAAGAAATGATTTGGAAAAATATACTTATTAAACTTTTATTAACTAAGATATGATTAAATTTTGAATGTATTATAACAAGTTTATCATAACAACATTAAATGTTATGTACTTAAATGAAAATAATCTTTACAACAATATAAACATCTAGTTGAAGATTCTTTTTTTTAAAAACATTCCATCTCGTTGGTCATTAAAATACACTTTATCAGTTGCATTTCTTATCATATTTTTGCACATAGGTATAATACTGTATTTATAAAGTAGTTTTTGACCTTCTTCCATGTAGAAATTAGTTATATAACACAATACTTTTGAGGTATAATACTCCACAATAAAGAGTTGTGTAAAATGACGTCATAGTGTTGTTCCAATTGTTAGATCATGATTGCAGTTTTAAAATATTTTTAGGTTAAATTTTAATTATTTATTATTATTATATCGTTTAGCCCACTAAGGAGTGCGTGGAACCATTAATTTGCATTGTCCTTCTTATTCTTCTTGCTGTTCTTCTTATTTTCCCAAAACTTCCTCATCCTTTTGCTGTGGGCTTGACGTCTCTCTTGTGTCCATGTATTTCTGAGTTTCAGATTTTTTGATGTTGGGCTCTTAGGGGCAAATTTATGTGAGGTGATCAATTGTCTATATTACTGCATGTGGATGTCAATGGGTCAAGGCTGGATTCTGCGAGGTCCTTCTGGGTTTCTATAAACCAGCGTGCTTTGTTTTGTCACGGACCGTTGACGATGTGGAAAATTTTCTTGATAAGTCGTGAGTCATCCATTCGTGCTATATGTCCATAAAATTTCATGCGTCTTTTCCGTGCAAGTGAGGTGAATCTTTCGGTCAGTGAATACAGTTCTTCTGAGTTTTTGTGCATCCAGATGCCATCTTGGATTTTGGGACCGAATATTTTTCTCAGTATCTGTCTTCTATTTTTCTATTCCTTTGACATTTACTGTTAATGATGATGTCTCCGTCGCATACAGTGCTCCTGGAAGAACGACGGTGTGGTACTGCTGGAGTTTGGCTTTGGTGGAAAGCAATTTCTTATTGTACGTATTCCAAGTAATAGCATATGCTTTTTTAAGTTTTTCAGCGCGTTTCTTGTGGGCTTCTTTCTCAGTTCCAGTATTCCCAATAATTTCTCCTAAGTACTTAAACTGTTTAACTTGTTTGATAGTGCCATATTTGGTCACGAGTAGCTTCAGGTTTGTGCTTTTGGAGTCCATATATTGCGTTTTCTCATAAGAGATTTGGAGGCTGGTTTTGATAGCTATTTCATGAAGCTTCTCTACAGCGTGTTTGGCTTCCTCGACAGTTCGTGTAATTACTGTTAGATCATCCGCAAAAGCAAGGCATTTTATGTTGATTCGTTTATCCTTTGTTCCCATATATGTTCCAGATATTTCTTTTTTCCATATGCTAATGATCTTGTCTAGTACCAAGTTGAACAGGGGCAGTGATAACCCATCCCCTTGTCTTACACCAGTTTTAATTTCAAAAGATTCAGAGATTTTGCACATAAATTTCACTTTTGAAGTTGTATTTGTCAAAGTTTGTTGAATTAAAATAGTTGTTTTATTATCTACTCCATATTCACGTAGTATATTGAACAGCGTAGTGCGCTCAATCGATTCATATGCTTTCTTAAAGTCAACAAAAGTTACCACTGTGCGGGTTGACTGACGATGTTGGAGTATCATTTTTAGGTTTCAGATCTGTTCTGTGCATGATCGGTGTGGTCGGAATCCTGCTTGGTATTCACCAATATTGTGTTCTGTCTGCTTCTCCAACCTTGACCGGAGGGCACAAGAAAGTACTTTATAAGCGACTGGCACAAGTGAAATCCCTCGAAAATTGTTTGGATCGGTCCTGTCTCCTTTTTTATGTAGCGGGTGAATTAATGCAATTTTCCAATCTGCAGGTATGACTTCGGTCTCCCATATATTTGAAATAATAGCGTGCAGCCGTTCAGTCAGTAGTTCACACCCGATCTTGAGCATCTCGCCTATTACTCCATCTTCCCCTGGTGCTTTATTTTTCAACTGATGTATGATATTTCGGATCTCACCCAGTGTTGGTGGAGCTGAGTCATGGTTTGGGGAGGGTATCTGGAAATGGAGTTTCTCTGTAGGTGGTTCACAGTTGTACACCTTCTCGAAGAACTGTTTCAGAATGTCACAATTGGCCTTTGTGTTGGTGTCAAGCATACCATCAGGTCGACGGAAGCAAAGACTTGGAGGTTTAAATGTAGACAGTTCTTCCCGGATAGTTTTGAAAAAATTTCTTGTGTTGTTTCTTTTGAAGTCATTGTCGATTTCCTCTAATCTTTTAATGTGGTACATACGTTCGAATCGTCTGATTATTTTGGATGTTCTTTTCTGTGTTTCTAAAAAAATCTGCCAATTATCTGGTGTTCGGTGGCTATTCCAATTCTTCCAGGCTTTGATATTTTAATCCAGGGCTTTATCGCACTCTAATGTCCACCATCTGTGTTTCTGTCTCCGTGGAGGCTGGACAAGTTTCCTTGCTGATTGTTGAATGGTATCAAGAAGTTCGTCCCATGTCTGTGTGTTTGTCTGTAGCGATTGTGTGAATTCCTGTGCATGTTCTTGCAAGTATTCTGGATCAATGTGTGGGTTTTTAGGTTTTTGATATAGTTTCCGATTGGGTCTGAAACGAACTTTGATTTGGAAAAGATAATGGTCGGACTCTATATAACCCTTCCGTACTCTCACATTTATAATTTCTGGAGAGAAGTTTCTGGTAATCTCTAAATAATCTATCTGGTATTCACCTATGTGGTTGTTTGGTGATTTCCAAGTGGTCATCTTCCAAGGAGGCTTCTTAAAGTGCGTGGACATTAACTGAAGATAGGCCATTTCACAGGTGTTTATTAGGCGCTGTCCATTCGCGTTTCTCTTTCTGTGCGCTGAAAAATTCCCAATTATGCGTCTGTATTCCTTTTCTCTGCCGATTTGTGCGTTAAAGTCTCCGAGGAGGATCTTGACATGGTGTTGAGGGATTTTGTAAAGTACTCTTTCCAATTGTGAACAGAACTTCTCGATTTTGTTTTTTTCAGGTTCATTGTTGACTGGAGCATGTGCATTCACCAGTGTGTAGGCCTTGTTAGCACATTTTACTGTGAGCAGAGAGAGACGTTCCGAGGGTGATGAGAAATCTACAACCGAGTTCAGAATACTCTTGTGCACTAGGAAAGCAGTTCCAAATACTCGTAAGTTACTATTAAGTAATTTAGTTGTGGGTTTTCCCTTATAGATGCAATATCCACCTGAGTCAAAATGACTGGAATCGCAGAACCTTGTTTCTTGTATTGCAAGTACAAGGATCCTAAACCTGTCACAGGTATCTGTCAGTACCTTAAGTTTACCTGTTTTTGTTAATGTCTGTATATTAAGTATACCAATAAATTGTACTTTTTTTGTTTTGAGGAGGTTTGGGAATCTCCGACCCTTCCCTGCATGATGCCCTGGTCCCCCAGATTCCGAATGACCAGGTTCGCCATCGCTGTCTTCAGCTCGGGCCTCAGGTAGTGGCTCTTTTGCTTGTGTTTCCATCATGCTAAATTATGGTTGATTTTTGCTGGTGGGTGTGAAATCACCCAGAGCGAATGAATCGTTTTATCGATTCACTCTCATCGTACAGATTGTTAGTTGGTACGGGCAGCTGATGTTTTGCTGTGGTGTGTTTGGTCCGCGAGAGCTATTTTATTTCGCTCAAGTCCGCCGGTAAACTGATGAGGACCTCCCTATCCGCCACCTGGGACGCGCCACGTGGGAGTATCACCTCTCCCCCTGCTACGACAGCATAGTAGGTTTGTGGGGTTAAATTTTAATATTTTTATAAGGTTTATATTTTTTGTGATTATATAACTTCATTAGTAATTGACTTAAAATATAAAAATAATATTTGCATATACCCTATTGCGCAACGTTCTGATCAACTTTATTTTTTCAGCTTACTCTTTCTATCTTCAATGGAATTCCACATCAGGTTTCGAAGTTTTTCCAAATTCAACTTCATAAAAATGTATTGTTACACAGTCAAAATTTTCAGCCTAATTCAATATTTAGAAGTGGGTGAAAATTGAGTTGCCTGATTGATTTGTATATAACTATGTATTTACATAAAAGTGTCTTATAAGTACTAAACAACCACACCCAAACCCTCTGAATGCACCCCTGTGCAGTACCTACATTAGTCGGTAAGTCATATGAAATGTATTTTACTGTACCTACTAATCATGTTTAGGTTTTTGCGTATTGTTTACTTGTGTTATTAATTATTATGGTAATAAAATCAATTTTAGAATAAATAAACACAGTTCAATTTCAGATTATAGTGCTACCAATTTTTATATCATGCATGTTATCTGCTGTAGAAAATGGAAAATCAGTAAATAATGTATATTCGTACTTAGTGTAAAATATCATATATTTATGTTTAAAGTGCTGTCATCGATGGTAATTTAACTTATTGTATCGAGTAACTTGATGATCACTCGTGACATATGCAATACAAACAAAATACAAAACTGTGCCATAACTGAGGGGCCTGGCAAATCATTGTTTCAAAATGAAATCCTCACGGGTGCACTGTCGGATAGTGTTTTCTCAACACTATCTGTAGGTTCACACGTGAGGACTTCACTGCAATCATATGCCAGAATACATTTTTACATAATTTTTTCACATTTTGTTAATAAGTTCATTGTTTTGGGATTTTTTTTTTTACTTTATTTCATTTTTGCCTTTTCTGTACTTGCATATTTTCAAGAACTATTTTAAACAAAATACATAACATCAAGAAGAGCCATTTTTTTATTTTTGTATGATGGATATGTTTAATTCTGTGAAGTGGTGGGATATAAATGGTTAAAAATAAAATAATGTATGTGACAAAAACAGATTCACCTACTACCCAAATTTCAATGGCTATTGGTGGGGCATATTACGAAGGCTTTTTTAATATATTGGCTGAAATTTCATTTAATATGTTTGTTAGAATTAATGTTTAAAGGTTGAAATACAATTAAAAACATTGATGATCAACAATTTCTGCACATAAAAATATCTGATACTGTAGGGATTTAAACGCAGCTCAGAAAATTAGGAACCGCACACTTTACTGTCTACACCACATTGACTATATGTGCCAAATTTTTTTAATTAAAAGACATTTGGATTTTTTTTTTTTTTTGGTAGGCCTGTTGAGAAGAAACAATGGTACCACAGAGTTCAATCATTAAATGATGTGGTCTCTTAAATTCATGAGTTCAGGTAGACATATTCCCTCCAACAAATTCAAGAGATTGAAATCATTTTTAAAATGTCAGATGATCTCCTGTGTGTGCTTTAAAAAATTCATAGTTGCTTTGGTTTAAGGTTGAATAAGAAAATATTCCCATTAAACTTTAGTAAACTAAGTTATGATTAGAGTTTGAATAGGTAACAAATTGTTATGTATTATAAAATTTTTAACATTATAACATCACTCAGTAGGTACTTACATTAAAATGATATTCACAACAATGTAAACTACTACTTGAAGATTCTTTATATCTTGCCATGGTTTTTTCTGACATTCATATCGCGCTGGACATAAAAATATATTTTATCAGGTGCATTTTTTATCGTGTTTGTATATATAGGTAGACTACAGTATCTATAAAATGGTTTTTGACCTCTTTCCATAACAAAATTAGTTATAAAATATAATACATTTGATATTTTACTCCACAATATACAATTCGCCAATATAGTCATACACAATTATGTCACAGTGCAGTGTGCCAAACTTGCTGTGTTTAAATGGTCGGAACTTGATTTCAGTTTTAAAATATTTTTTTCTAGTGTTAAATTTTATTATTATCATTCACTTAAAAATATAAAAATAATATAAACATATCCCCTTTTGTATATAAGAATGGAGGAGATGTAACATGGGATTTGCAAATGGCAGAGATATTGAACGACAGATTTAATGAGACTACAAGTGACTATTGTCTTGGCATGGGATGGAATAAATCATGTAAGTAGAAATGTGGAAACTAAAATTGATTTAATAAATATCTGTCAAAAAGCAAATATAGATTATATTTAAGACATGAAAAATAATATGGTAGAAAGAAAGAGATACCAAGGAAGACGATGAATAAAATACACTCAACAAATAATAGAAGCTGTTGGATGCAGAAGATTATGTTGAGGAGGGTGGAGAATAGAGCTGAACAGAGAACCACAATAAGACAATCTAAGGTGAGAAGAAGAAGAAGAAGTCATGGTGATGGAAATTTGAGGTAATTGTTATTTTCTAGCTAAAACAGGACTTCAATAAAACTAAGTATTACAATCAGATGCGAATAATGGTCACAAGTATTAGATGGGATAGGCAACGGTTTCCAAACAATATATTTGTGGAAGTAATGAGATGTTTTGACAGTTCTAGGCCTATACAGAGTGTATTTTAAGACATTAATCTGAGTTTTGTTGTGGAAATTATGAATTTCGAGCATGGTGCAATATTTGAATCCATGCACCAACATCATTATAAATAGAGGGGCAGCCACCAAGTGTCGCTTTTTCATCACAAGTCTTCATCGACAGTAGGACGTTCGGTCCAGAGCAAAATTGTAATTTTTGTGGCAGTGACTGAGATTAGCGTGTGCATTTAGTTATTTGAGGTTGGTCTTTTGTCATGTTCGGGGATAAGTAAGTTGTCTGGTATTTTATTGTAAGTGAGGATTTTTTAGCTGTAACCACAGGACTTCAATAAAACTAAGCATTAAAATCAGATGCAAAATAATGGTAACAAAAATTAGAGACAGTCAAAGGTATCAAAACATTATGTTGGAAAAAGTAATGAGGGGTGCAGTAACAAAGAAAGTTTGAGTATTTTCGGGCTGTATTGAAAGCAATGTTATTGGAATTCAACAAGAGCAGAATTTTGAAACCTTTTCCTGCCACCTGTCCAATGCGTCCTGTTCATGCCATTAACAGATCTAGTGTTACACTATTAATTTGGCCTCCCTTGTCTATTTCATCTGAAATATCTGGCATATATCCCACAAACTGAGATTTGCATAAATAACCATGCCTAAAGTCATGTTGCCTACTTTGCAACCACCTACATTCCTCACATTTATTTCTGACTGGCAGTTACCCATGACTATGTCTGCGTTGAAGAGTGGTGTAATATAAGATTTTCTTGAGAGTCCTGGTTGCTCAGTGGTTAGGGCGTCCAACTGGAGATGGAAAAATCCCCAGCTTGAATCCCAGTCTCGGCGATGTGAATTACGCCAGAATGCTCACTTGGCTCTGATTCCGTGTTGAAATGTGGGTCCTCTATGTTCGGTAGAAATACTGGGTTACATTAAGAGGCTATGAAAGGGGCTGATTGCGAAGACGTAAAGAAGCCTTATCACCAGGTCAATATGACCGTACAATTTATTTTAAAGCTATTTTTATTAGTAATCATCATCATCAAGGGTTCTCTGCTATACAGCAAGTCCACCCACAGTGACAGCCCTCAACGTCTCCCTCTGTTCCGCCATTCTCTTAGTATCTACATATCTCCCATTTATCACTATATCATCCATCATTTTCATCCTTTGCCTACCTCTTCTCTTCTCTCCGTTTACAGTCCCCTCCAGAGCAGTCTTAAGCAGGTATTCGTTCTTCAGCACATGCCCAATCCAATTCTTTTTTCTGTTTCTTATTGTTTTTATGAGTTACCATTTCTCTCCAATCATTTCAGCACTTCCACATCCCCTACTTTCTTCTCCCTAACTGTTTTCTCCATCCTCCTCAATATCAACATTTCAAAAGCTTCCAACCTCTTTAGATCTTCATTGCGTAGGGTCCATGTTTCTTCTACATAAAAAACATTTAGCTAATTTTTTCCTTAGGGTTTAGTAATAGTAGTAAGTAAATGATGCAATAAAAGAACAAAAATTTATTTATATTCCACATCTACTTCACTGAATTCTTAAAACAATAAAAGTATTCCGTTTTTTAGGAGTATTTTCAGTTTAATATATCCACATATACAATATTGAGGATTTGTCTCCTAGGTTTAAGCTAATTTCATAGCCCTAGTTTACTTACTTTTCTTTGAAAGATTTGAATTTCATTTACCCAGCATCTCTTAAAATTACTAATTCCATCTCGCAAATAAAAATGAATATCGTTTTAATAAATGGAAGCTCAAAATGTCAAAATATTAGCAATACATTGATGGAATCGACTAAATATCAACAACAACAAAAATACTAACATCCAAACAGCAAATAAATACTTAAGTGGCCGAAGGACGTTCATTTCCGATAAAAAAAATTGCGATACTAAAAATGAATATTTTGATTTGAATTGAATATCTGAAAAAAAAATTTAAAAAAGAGAGAAATTTATTAACTCTTTGAATATGGATTTTGTTTTGAGGATATATTGGTTCCATCATCAGAACTTTACATATTATAGTAGTAAGTATAGTAGTAATTTATCCTTTTAACTATAATGATCAGTGGTATTGTGGTAATGGTGTAATGGTCGTTTTGGGCTTTATTATTTTATAAATGTTGGAGACATTGGCGAAGCTAGAGTGAAGAGTTGCAGTCACTCAGCGCAGACGCAAGCAAAGTCGTTGCCCCGTTCAGGAATGCTGAATAGCATGTCAGCAATACCTTCTTGTGACGCAAAGCAGAGCCGAAGTGGGCCCTGTACAACCAATAAATCATTCTATTCATTACCAGTGAGCTTAGAAGCAACATCGGGTAGCGAACCGCTAGCCGAAAGCTTAACCGCCCTGCCTCGGACGTCGTAACGATCTTAAGTTCCATCCAGTATTAATAGACTCACTTTCACTTAATATCTTCTACGATCAGACTAGAGATCCAGTAGAATAAGTGTGGACTCTACTTCTCGGTATCATCGTCAAATGTACTATCGGCAGCTTGATTCCATTAAACCGTTTATCCACACTTTGTGTTGATCATTTGAGTATGTGGTATTCCAATAGAAAAGGGTCGTGACCTTCACGTGGTGTCAGACAATCCTGATTGAATTAATTAGTTAGCTTGCAAGAATTCAAGATGGTATCCGGAAGAAGATAAGAAGAGGAGATAAACGCTGAGGTCAGTCACATGTAAAGCCACATTCCCAATTAATGGTCAGAACGTCCAACGCAGTCACCTAACCACAAGGCCAGCCCGTTACAATGGTTTATCTATCTGAGGAAACAGTAGAATTGCCTGTAGGCCAGTATACTATAGTTCATTCGTTTTGATCCATTAAGTCTGGGCTAAAATATAAATTTCAATGTTAAAGTATTAATTGATTCTTTCTTCATAATTGGTTTCTCAATCTGTCAACAGAATTGAATGCCTACCCGCAAATTACCACTCCGCATGTCTGCCACTCCACTATCTGAATAAAACAATTATAAATTTCAATAATTTACTACGGTCAACACCAAGTGTTTTAAAATCATCCAAGCTTATTATAAAACTTTTGATATAATATCGGAACAAAGCAACTCATGACATCACTAAAATGGCGCTCTTGAAATAACTAATAATGTTTCATTCTGGCCCAGGTTGCATTTCAACCAAGTTACAAACTCAGCTAATATTACCGCTAGAAAATCAAAGCCACTATCAGTTCACTATAGGGCCTATTGCATGTTAGTGATGTTATGAATGGCGAAATAAACTTGACTCATTATTTCAGATTGCGGTACTAAATGAACATAATGACGTTAACAATGTGGTGCTCATGAAAATGAAGTAAATTTAACACTGAATACATCTGAATCTACATTCATCCGCAATTATTTATGTCATCAGCGTCATGACAGTTATTGGAGTAATGTAACTAAAAAAATTATACTAAAATGCTTGTAACTAACAGTGTACAACGGAAAGTCCATAATTCTCTACAACTTTAAGACAACTTTCGTTAATATTGCTGGTAAATTTAACATCTCGATAAAGTGGCTGATACTGCTCGTGATTTAGAAAGGTGTATAATTGTATTTAATATGTTGAGGTATGTTCGTGTAGTTTGACTTTGTAGGGGCAATATTAACAGAGATAGTGGCATGGACCAACTTCCGAAAGGCATCGCATTGTGATCACTAGTGAATCACGGATTTCTACTACCTGGGATGACGATCGATGACTAGCATGGTGGAAACCTGTCGAGAGGCCACATCCTTCTAATATTTCGGAATGGCACAGCGGTGTTACTCCTGGTGCCATAGTTTAGGGAGTTACAGTCCATTACGTCAGGTCATGGTGGTTAGTGATTGATGGCACAACAGTATGTCATGGATGTCCTGCAACCTCATTCGACAATTTCATTGGTCAATTTTTCAATAGCAGAATGCTCGTCCACACACGGCAATATAAACTGGCTGCATGATGTTTAGGAACTACCGCGGCCTCTAAGATTCCAAGATCAGTCCTCTGCAAAAGGATATGTGGCAGCAGCTCTGAAATCAATTCGGTTCCAGCGACAGTATCAATATATAAACGACCAGTTTTAATTTATTGCAGTTTAACAAGTGAAATGTTCAATAGCTTGCAATATGAGTGGCAACACTATATAATCTTCATTATCACATACAAATATTTCTCCAAATTAGGAATACTGCAAATAATTTTTATACACCCACTGTTTTAATTTATTTACGTTGTTTTTTATTAGAAACAATAATTAAGACAATGTTTCAATTACCCAGGTAACCACATCTGGTGTTAGGAAATATTGGGATATATAGTTTTTCAGCTTTTTCTTATATTGTGTCATCAACGCGAGTGATATATGCCACTTGAATTGAGTGTAGAGATCCAAATCCGTCCCAATTGTTGTTTCAATGCTTTTCGTTCTCTTCCCTAATGAAGTTGTGTAGCACACAGCATTCCCACGATATTGCTCACCGATTACATTATTTTTCAAGTTACAGTAGTCAGTAAAATTTGAAATTCCCCACCTCATCCCAAATGAATGGACAGAAATGACGTCGCAATAATGATACCTGTATACAGCCTCGAGTGTAGCAGCACTGCAAAATATACACAAAAATTATAGGTACAGGATTAATATCAACCTAAACAGGTTTGTTTTGTCATAGTGGTTAGGTTGAAATTCGGCCTGGACTACGAGGAAAAGTTTACAGGAAATTCGCTCTGCGGCATCCTTCGCAAAAAGGGTGCATTTGTTTCAATGTCACTTCTGCGTGCCGGGGTAGTGGGGAGATTTGTGCACGACATCGAGTGTACCCACAGATGCATGGGTGACTGGTACTTCATCAGAAGGAAGTGAAATTTCAGTAGGGCATCACCACCATCACATCTAGTGACTACATCTGTTGGACATCCTAAAACTGAATTCCTTCTGAATTTCTACCAATATTGGACTCTATCTTTCGATTGGCACCAACACATTCCCAAAGCTAAAAATTACATGTTTGATTTATTTGGTACATTTCATAAATTAAATCCTTAACTTTTGTTTCATAATCTGTATATCTAAAAATATTTTTAGACTTTATATTTCATTTTTTCTCCTCTCTTCATTTAAAACTTTAACCTTTTCAAATAAAATTACACATCAAACATTTTTAATCCTTAAATCGAAAAGCTTTCGCAGATGTCTTAATTAAAAATCATCTTACCTCATAGTAATCAATAGTCTTTCATCCTCTAAGATACATCACCTCCTGATTGTTCATTTCAACCATATTTTCAGAGGAAGTATCTCAAATAGTGCCTTGAGCACATTCTATAAATACCTTACAACTTCTCAAGAAACAGAATGTAACAACATTATAATTATAAACCACATGGCTTGTCATTCAAAGGCACACAGCATCTTTTTAACTGATCATAAAAGGCAGGTGAGTTGAGAAGTTGAAGAACACATGGTAAAATCTTCCAGCCACTGTATACAAGAAGGTTTGCAATTGAATCAATTGACGAAGCACCTAGCAAGGGAAATTGCTGCAGCTTTTAAACACCTATAGCCAGCAAATATCTATGGTTGCTTTTAAATATAGAAAAATCGCTAGATTTATTGTATAGAAGCCTAAGATGATTACTGTGAATAAACGGCGGATATAAGGTTCCATGGTGCATCCTATTCTCACAAGGAAATTCTTGGAAATTTTTAAATGTATTTTATCTGAGACTTGAAGGAATATAGATAAGTAATAATCGTTCCAAATATTTTTCCAAGCAAGGAACACATGTTCCTCCACACCAGGAAAAATAAATAATAGTAAATTCAAACTTGATCTTTTACAGGCAGAATATTCACAAAACTATGTATAAAACAGTAATTATAATTAATAAATATAGTACTAGCTACTATTCTCAGTTAATATATACAACTAGCAATCATCAAATTTGCAATACAACATCAAAGATATTACTCTATCAAAGATTAATCAAATTTCAATAAAGTTAATTCTGTTATTGAAACTAAAACTTTAAACAGGTCAGAAAAGAAAACATTTAATTAAAATGGGAGGTCTTACATGAGCATGTCTCTATACTATTACAAACTTTTCAAGCAATGATTAACTTGCACAAATAATCCTAATAGTAAGTTAATATGATACTGAAATACTTGATAATTCTATTAATATTATGAACAGATCATGTTTATAATTACAGCCTAAATTAAATATTTGCACTTAAGTTTCATTTATCATGACAGTCCATAGAGTCCATAGTAATACACTTGAAAAAGACTTGTGGAACATTCATACAACCAAACAGTAGACTTAGAAAGAGTTACTTATTGCTGACAAATACAGATAATATTGCTAATACTTTTATTCATTTAGTTGCTCTATAAATAAAAAAAAATTAATCATAACCTCTCAGCATGGCAGACAAAAAGAAAATTATTCTAAAGTTTATTATTGTGCTGACTAACTACTTTAAAAATGTTTTCACTTATAGTTTATAGAAAATATTTATTCTGAATATGTCAAACCTCAAAACAAAGAAAATTAGTATACATTTTTTAAACAATTGACACTGTCTTTATGGGGTTACAGCAATTAAAATACAAACTGATGAACATAAAATATTTACAATACAAGATACAATATTTTCAAAATAATATTTGATCAGAATTTATAAATACTAAAGCAGAAACTAAAAATCATGTGATTCAATTTATGTTAGGAAGTTGCAGTCATAATGTTTATACACGTTATTAGCTTATAATAATAATAAATACAAGATAGAAACCTAATAACTCTCTTAAGGAGCACAGACACCAACACCATTTAATCTGCTAACATTGTAGTTCTACCAAATATCATCTGAATATTTGATCAATCTCAGAACTGGCCAGAAATGGTTGCATATACACTGTTTATTCAAAATATATACATATAGCATTAAAAATCACTAATAATTATTCTGTAAAACTACTAAGGTAATAAATTCTACAGATAATATAACTGAAAGAACTTTTCTAGTCAGTAATTTCTCTCATCCCATGAAATTCAAACTACAATAAAATATGAGATATTAGTCTTTCTCGGCGTATCTTCGATATAAATTCTTCTCGGGTTTGCCGCCGAGAAGAATTTATACAATAAAATATGTTTTACATTGACAGGAGACAGATTAACATGTAGTGATTGATAATAATTATTTTCAAAAAAACCAGCAAAAATTAAACTAAATAACAATACATCATAAATCTGTCAACAAAATTGGCATGTCAATAACTATAATCCCCAATCATTAAATTCAATTAGACAAAGGTTAAAAAATACCATTAAAAGTTATAAACAAAGTAAACTATAACTCTGACTCCTTTCAAGATATAAGACTAATAATTTCAAAATAATGATGAAAGAGAAAACAAATAAAGCCTAACAAATTCTCAAATTGCATCAAACTTAGGCTCTACAATCTTCAAAGAAAAGATATGCATAGCTGACAGCATATAATGAGTGCTTTTAAAAATCACCACAATAAGTTTAAATAAGAAGCATATCTTTTAATAATATCAAAATTGTGAGAAAAATCCAGAAACCATGGAATCATCTAACAATCTTTAGATGAACTTTTAGGTAACCACTAATATTCACTAATTATTAAGAAAAATGGAGTTTTTTACAGAATTAATTATATAATCATCTTACCCGAGTTATAATACAAAATTAATAAATATAAAAAATATAAAATATTTTCCACATGCCACACAATAAATTGGGATATCACAGAAATGAATATACTTATAAAATTTAAGGCTTATGCACACGATAAATATTTTCGACAAAAATCGAAAGAAATTACGGTTAAAATTATTAAATCCAATGATGAATTCTTAGATGATCTAAGAAGTTAAATCAATTTCTACAAACTTCAGAAGAAAAGGAGCATTTACCTGGACAATGATATCAATTACTTCCATGATCCCCAGACCACAAAATATTTTGCGAAAGTGTCACAAGAAACCAAGAGTTTACATAAATAAAACTGTTGATGCATATTTTCAGATTGACTATCAACAAACACCGCGAAATACCAGGAGTTTACCTTAATGAAACTACTGATTTTTTTAAATGATTGTAGGCAATATAAATGATTTTTTAGAACTACAAGTCAAATGATTATCAGTAGAATGTGTCCACTAATAACTTTAATCAATAACTGATTCTGTAAACTTTCAAGGAACTGCATATTCCCTAGAAAAAATACACTGATGACTAGTAAGGTGTTCATATTGTGTAAATGTTTTCCCACAGACATCACACAAAAACAGGTGGTCAACATGATGAATTCGCTGATGACTTTTAAGGGTACGTGACTCTGTAAATGACTTTCCGCAAATATCACAAGAAAATGGGCGTTCTCCAGAATGAATACGCTGATGATGACTTGTAAGATATGAAACATCTTTAAATGACTTCCCACAAAAATTACATGAAAACGGGCGTTCACCACAGTGAATCTGCTCATGACTTTTAAGGTGGTGAGACTCTTTAAATGACTTTCCACAAATATTACAAGAAAACGGGCGTTTACCAGAATGGATACGATAGTGATTTTTAAGGCTTGAAAACACTGGAAATGATTTTTCACAAATATTACAAGAAAATGGGCGTATACCAAAATGAATCCTATTATGAATTTTAAGATACCCAGACTGTGTAAATGATTTCCTACAAATATCACAAGAAAATGGTCGTTCACCTGAATGAATCCTCTTATGCATTTTAAGGTTTCCACGCCATGCAAACGATTTTCCACAAGTTTCACAAGAATACGAGCGTTTGCTGGAATGATACCGCAAATGTCTTTTAAGGTTTTCAGTTTGCAAAAAGGATTTTTCACAAATGTAACAGGAAAATGGGCGTTCACCTGAAGATTGACGTTGGCCAAAATGAATCCTATTAGCACAACTGTAGGTAGTGAGTGGCTTCTCCATACTGCAGGTTTGAAATTCATGAGCAGAAAATTGCAACTTGTAACTGTAACTGCTCTTCATGCAGTCACAATAACCCCTAGAAACACAAAGCCTGCATGTAAAATGTGATCAACTTATTACAGAGGCAAAGTACAGTATATTAATTGATAATTGATAGATATGTTTTTAGTTTCACAAGTAGTAGGACTAAATTCTTTTGAGATATAGTTCATTGTTATATGTCATCATACACAGTGTATGCAATGAAATGTATAGCTACTGAAACAAAACCACTTAACATTTGTAACCTAAAGAAACATTATTACCAAAAATATGATTTCTCATAGAAACCCAGGATCTATTGGAAAACTGCTGAAAAACACTTTAGCACCTTCTACCAAAAATATAATTATTATCAACCAGTGAATTACAAATTTACTAACTTAAGATGCTTACAATGTAAAATACTACTTATTTATAAAACAATAACATTAATATTATTGATATTTGCAATAAAATATTTTTTGTTCCTTAAAGAGGACTAAAATAAAATAGTTAAATCACTTCAACAGCTCAGAGCACCAATGACATTGCCTATGGAGTAATGTCTCTGGTTAAATATCTAGGGTTCTTTTATTATTATACAAAACAGTGAATACTACTATAAAAATATGAAATTTGAGTAAATTTCACTCTAATATTAATTTCACAAAGTGGTAAGTGATCATTTTTATTAAAAAAAGAGGCTTATCATCCTGCCAAACAGAATCCGTTGGAATAAAGGTTTTCATTAAAAGTCACTTTACAACTGATGTTAGACAGACATATTAACAATCATAATTGACACTATAACAAATCATTACGATCCATTTTATGGTTTCTAGTTATCAAAAGTGACCTGATCTTCAAACTAAGTAAACTTGATTATTATTAAATGGCCTTTGTTAACTATAACACCTCAATTGTATGAGATATTTAGCTCTTGAGAGTAAATACATCAACATTATAAGAAAGCTGTACCAGAATCAATCACAAGGCTACTATGAGGCTAGGCGGTGCAGTGCAGTGCACCGGGCCCCAAGCATACCTCGGGGGGGTCCCAAGCGTAGTTCAGAGGGCCCACTATTATTAACTCTACCATCATCTAAGGGGGCCCCTACAACACAGGAAGCCCCTCACTAAGGGCCCTCCCTGCTTAGGGGGCCCCCAACCATCACTGCTCAGGGAACCCCAAGTACAACTCAGGGGCTCCCAACCACAATGCAGGGACCGCCAGCCACTACTCAGGGGACCCCTATCAGCAACACAAAGCAAAAAAAAGGTCACCCATCTGGCCTGAGAGCACAAAATAAATTTTTTCCACCAGGGCCCTTGTTTACCTAGCTATGCCAATGATCAAGAACATAGTTGCAAACCACTGAAATACATCAACATACTAAAACAAATTAAACAGAGATATATATATACTGACTCTGGTGCTATCCAACATGTCTTATTCAGCCATTATCCAACATACATAGCAAGATAAATAGCTAATAGTTAACCAAGATACACTACATAGTTGATACTATGATCTTCGTGTATAATACAAAAGTTCTTGTTTTCTCTCGAAACAACACAGCAAGGATATGAATTCAGCATCAGTCTTCAAAAATAAAATAAGTGTTATTAAGATTAGATGGAAAAAGAATCAAAAAAAGTCGTTTCCTAGTTGGAGAGCCTCCCTCAGTAGTTAAATTTCTATGATCGTGACCACTTAATAAGTGCAATAGATAACACTGAGGATTATTCCAGGATAAAAGGCAACTTCCTCTAAGGATATGGTACCAGAATAATAAAAAGGATTTTACTTTTGATAAAATAAATTTATAAAGTGTCAAAATCAATATCACATTCCCAGTAATAGACAAATCAACAAGCAATTCCTAAAGCAGGATTCTTGTCAGTCTGGAAAACACCCACTGTCTGCTAACATTTTATTTAATTAAAAATAATTTATATGTTTAAAAATATTTTATATGTTTAAAAATATTTTTATGTATAAAAATCTTTTGCTTTGAAATTGCGTGGAAGGCGGGCTAGAAAAACCCAGTAAATGAAATGGATGTTCCCATTTGTACTACCTAACTCACAGGTTCTCCACTGTCAAAGTATATTGATAGGGAGATACTGAGTCCTACACAAAGACGGCATTTTTAATGCACTTCTCTTTATTTTTTATTCACTTAGTTTAAAATATTTTAATATGTACCAATTTTTTTTCCTAGATTTTCAAATTAAGGAATTTTCTTTGCATATCAAAAAGTAACAGTCCTAAACTATCTGAAGATGCAATACATTTTGCCTTTTTTTTTGTTACGGTCAACTCCAACTCGCTACCAACCACTATTGAGCTTTGTAAGTCAATATGACCACCAGAATGTGATGTAATCTTTGACGTGAATTCTTACCTGTTATTAATTATTGTTTAATGAGACTCGATAGATTACATGCCTTGGCTTTAAAAATTAACTCATTCAGCTCTTTCACTGTTGCAAACGATCCTTAATTTAATTTAATACCAATGGAGCACACCCTCCAGTGACAATTTCCCTACACACTCATCTTCCCCGTTTTCTACACCCACCTATATTTGTTATCTACAAATTTTAACTTTAAATTCTTTCATCGTTTTTGGTAAATTATTCATCATTTCTCTTGGTAACTTATTCCACTCCTCAACACGCCTAACTAAAGAAGAGAATCTTCCCACACCCTTGTGCCTGAAATCGAGTGCCACCTTGTGGTAATGTTCATCTTTTCCCTTCCATGCACTACTTTTCATACCTACACCTATATCTTGCCATGCCTCATAGCCAGTATATACCTTATACATTACTATGACCCTCTTCACCCTCCTACTGTCTTGCAATGAATCCTATTCCAGCTCTTTAAGGGGGTAGGTACAGTAATAAGGTTTCAAAAAAAAAATTCTTTTGATTCACAAAAATAGTTTTTGCTTTTGACTTCATCTTGTTGAAAAAATTATTTAAATATTTTTGATAGTGTGGGAGTTTTGCGTGATTAAGCGAAGTCCTGCACGATTGACAGCCACTTAAATCTTGACAACAAATCTTCTAGGGTTTGCAGTCGGCTGCAAACCCTATAAGATTTGTTGTCATTATTCGCCGGGAAAGACTGTGTTTGCACTTAATTCTTACTGCACTTGAAGGTAAACCAAATCTTTAACATTAAATATCTCAAAACAGCAATTCATCAAATAGTTTTACAGATAACTTTTTTCCATATGCATAGATGTTTTTCAAATTGGCAGGACATATTCTACTTACTAATTAATAAAGTCCTAACCATTTTTGTTTATGCAGCTTATCCCCAATGCAAAAATTTTAATTTCTCAATATGTTTTTTTTATTAATAACAAATCTAGAGTTAAATATGTTATATCATTGGTTCAACTTATTGCCATGATGTTAGTTTACAATATTAAAAAGATATTTCTGAAAAATTTCAAATACTATTGCCTTCTGTCATTAAAACCCTTCACGACAACATATATTTTACTGTCAATTTGGATGGTACATTAACCTATTGTTAAACAATATTTTTATTTTAAAAATCAATTTTTATATCTAGCTATAACAGTTCTATGGAACTACGAAATTTGAAACCTCAAATTTAAAGGATTTGGAGAAATTGACAATTCAATTTTTCAAATATTTGTATGTATTAGGTGTACCTATCCCCTTAATTATATCTCTTACTGATTGCATTCTATAACAATTTCCAGGAACAAATCTAACAGCCCTTTTTTGCACCCTCTCCAACTCCTGTACTTATACTCAAAATGTGGGTTCCATACTAAACTACCATTTTCAAGCAATGGTCTGGCCAATGTTTTCTAACCCAATTCCTTTACTTCTCTCGTACATCCCCTCATCACTCTCTCCAATAAGAGCAGAATTTTGAAACCTATTCCTGCCACCTGTACAATGCGTCCTGTCCAGTAAAGATTGCTATGAAATGCAATGCCAAGATATTTATATTTCAAGTCTTCAGCAAGCAATTCTTTCCCCACCTTATAATCTAATCAACCTTTTGTTTAATATTTCTGTACCGAATAAGATGACTCTTCTTTGTATTTATCTTCATCCCATGTTTACCACCCCAAATAGATACCCTGTCCAGATCACCCTACAACTGTTCATAGTACTCTACTATTATGTCAATTTTTTATGGCGTTATGTCATCTGTAAACATTCTAATTTCAGACAGTAATCAATCAACACAATTATTCATTTGAATAATGAATAGCAATGTTCCCAATAAACTAACCTGAGGCACTAAAATATTTACTTCCACTTCTATTGATACTATATTTCCTAACCTAAATTTCGGTTTTCTACGTTTTAAAAAATTCTGGTACACAACAAATTACATTCACACATACTCCAATAGTTTTTACCTTATTTACTACCATTTTATGGCTCACTCTGTCAAATGCCATTAACAGATCTAGTGTTACACTATTAATTTGGCCTCCCTTGTCTATTTCATCTGAAATATCTGGCATATATCCCACAAACTGAGATTTGCATAAATAACCATGCCTAAAGTCATGTTGCCTACTTGACAACCACCTACATTCATCACATTTATTTCTGACTGGCAGTTACCCATGCCTATGTCCGCGTTGAAGAGTGGTGTAATATAAGATTTTCTTGAGAGGCCTGGTTGCTCAGTGGTTAGGGCGTCCAACTGGAGATGGAAAAATCCCCAGCTTGAATCCCACTCTCGGCGATGTGAATTACACCAGAATGCTCACTTGACACTGATTCCGTGTTGAAATGTGGGTCCCCTATGTTCGGTAGGATTACTGGGTTACATTAAGAGGCTACCAAGACATAAAGAAGCCTTGTCACCACATCAATACGACCGTACAATTTATTTTAAAGCTATTTTTATTAGTAATCATCATCATCAAGGGTTCCCTGCTATACAGCAGGTCCACTCACAGTGACAGCCCTCAATGCCTCCCTCTGTTCCGCCATTCTCTTAGTATCTATATATCACCCGTTTATCACTATATCATCCATCATTTTCATCCTTCGCCTACCTCTTCTCTTCTCTTCGTTTACAGTCCCCTCCAGAGCAGTCTTAAGCAGCTATTCGTTCTTCAGCACATGCCCAATCCAATTCTTTTTTCTGTTTCTTATTGTTTTTATGAGTTACCTTTTCTCTCCAATCATTTCAGCACTTCCACATCCCCTACTTTGTTCTCCCTACCTATTTTCTCCATCCTCCTCCATATCAACATTTCAAAAGCTTCCAACCTCTTTAGATCTTCATTGCTTAGGGTCCATGTTTCTGCTCCATAAAAAACATTTAGCTAATTTTTTCCTTAGGGTTTAGTAATAGTAGTAAGTAAATGATGCAAAAAAGAACAAAAATTTATTTATATTCCACATCTACTTCACTGAATTTTTAAAACAATAAAAATATTTTGTTTGTTAGGTGTATTTTAAGTTTAATATATCCGCATATACAATATTGAGGATTTGTCTCCTAGGTTTAAGCTAATTTCATAGCCCTAGTTTACTTACTTTTCTTTGAAAGATTTGAATTTCGTTTACCCAGCATCTGTTAAAATTACTAATTTCATCTCGCGAATAAAAATGAATATAGTTTTAATTAATGGAAGCTCAAAATGTCAAAATATTAGCAATACATTGATGGAATGGACTAAATATCAACAACAACAAAAATACTAACATCCAAACAGCAAATAAATAATTAAGTAGCCGAAGGACATTCATTTCCGATAAAAAAAATTGCTATACTAAAAATGAATATTTTGATTTGAATTGAATATCTGAAAAAAAAAATTTAAAAAGAGAGAACTTAATTTGCTCTTTGAATATGGATTTTGTTTTGAGGATATATTGGTTCCATCATCAGAACTTTACATATTATAATAGTAAGTATGGTAGTAATTGATCCTTTTATCCATAATGATTTATCTATAAATAGTTTATCTATCTGAGGAAACAGTTGAATTGCCTGTAGACCAGTATACAGTTCATTCGTTTTGATCCATTAAGTCTGGGCTAAAATATAAATTTCAATGTCAAAGTAGTAATTGATTCTTTCTTCATAATTGGTTTCTCAATCTGTCAACAGAATTGAATGCCTACCCGCAAATTACCACTCCGCATGTCTGCCATTCCACTATCTGAATAAAACAATTATAAATTTCAAAAATTTACTACGGTCAACACCAAGTATTTTGCTAAATCATCCAAGCTTATTATAAATCTTTTGATATAATATCGGAACAAAGCAACTAATCACATCACTAAAATGGCGCTCTTGAAATAACTAATAATGTTTCATTCTGGCCCATGTTGCATTTCAACCAAGACACAAACTCAGCTAATATTACCGCTAGAAAATCAAAGCCTCTATCAGTTGCATATTAATACATACACTATAGGGCCTATTGCATGTTAGTGACGTTATGAATGGCGAAATAAACTTGACTCATTATTTCAGATTGCAATACTAAATGAACATAATGACGTTAACAATGTGGTGCTCATGAAAACGAAGTAAACAAAATACTGAATTCATCTGAAACTACATTCTTCCGGAATGATTTATGTCATCAGCGTCATGACAGTTATTGGAGTAATATAACTAAAAAAATTATACTAAAATGCTTGTAACTAACAGTGTACAACGGAAAGTCCATAATTCTCTACAACTTTAAGACAACTTTCATTAATATTGCTGGTCAATTTAACATCTCGATAAAGTGACGGATACTGCTCATGATTTAGTAAGGTGTATCATTGTATTTAATATGTTGAGGTATGTTCGTGTAGTTTGACTTTTGTAGGGGCAATATTAACAGAGATAGTGGTTTGGTTGAAATGATGCCTGGACCAGAATGATTTTTGTTACAGCATAAGGCAGAAGGAATTTAGTAATAAGTAAGCAGCTTTTATATGTTCCCTGCAAATGAGGTGTATTGTGTTGTAAACGACTTCCAGTGTTGCGTCATGAAACAATAAGGTTCTACATTAGCCCATTGAATACATTCGTTTTAAGTGTATCGTTCGATAGATATTTGCAGAATATTGAACAGTAAGTTTCGTGAATCATAGTATCTACTATTTGTACAAAAGTTCTGAACAAAAAAACCAAAAGGGTTAGTTAAGTTTTAAATTTCGACAAAAATAATTTGTAATACAGACTGTATAATATCAAAAAAGAAACAGAAATCAATTAAACCGAGATAGAATGGAATCCTCTACATTTTTATAAATATGACATTTGGGGCACGTCCATTTTGCACTTTTAATTAACTGACTTTTGTGCTGGTATACTCATAGCATTTTACGTTGCTTTAATTTAAATCTTAGATTTTTCATAGGCCTATTTATGGCTCCACTCCAATACGTCAGAACCTACAAAAATAGTCCAATCGGAATCTGAAATTTGGTACACACATTCCTTAGGCGATAATATTTGATGGAAAGAGTATAACGTAAGCTTCGAAAGTGTACATATTTGAAGCTTACGTTATACACTTTAAATCAAATATTATCGCCTAAGGAAGGTATGTATTAAACTTACGACTGATAGGACAATTTTTGTAGGTTCCGACATATTGGCGTGTTACCCTATTTATTATGACACATATATCACGAACGAAATTATGGTGTAATATTTGAGATTTCATACTATTTTATGTAAGCAAATGAAAACATCTCTTCGTGAACTTAACAACAGTACCTACCTTTTTTAATTTAAGGTTAAGTACAGATTTATATTTCCTGCTTTCAAACTATTATTTGTCAAGTGCATCAGTTTTATGGCTTTTAAACTAAACGCAAACTTCAATATGTAAGAAGGTTTTTGCTTTTATTTCTGAAAAGTAGTGTTTGCGATTTATGTAAAAAGCAAAGAGTAAACGTGGCACTACCGTCTACCAAGTAGGAAACTCTTTGTTGTTTGCAAGTGATATTAAAGGCAATTTCTAATAGAACTATGCACTTTTGCGGGATAAAATCTATCCTATGTCACTTCGCAAACACAATTAACTGACTTCATGCTAAATTTCATTTAAATACATTGAGTTATTAAGGATTGATTGATTACAGAAGTACATCCAAACACACATCCGAACTTCTCATTTTCTCATTTATAGATCTATAGATGTAGTTGCATATCAATCTTTCCACTAATTTATCTAACAATGATGTCAACCTGAGTGACCTATAATTTTCCACTATATTTCTCACCACTCCTTTATGTACCATCACTACTATTGCACTTTTCCGGTCCTGTGGAAGGCATCAAATATCCAAACTTAATTTTGGCTATCTTAAAAGCAGTAGAAATTTCTACTTCCATCAGTCAATGGTCCTCCTACACTGACAGCACTCTTCATAAACCCATATTTAGTCACTTTCTTTGCTGTTATTAAGTCCTGATTTAGTTGTTTTAAATATTCCCTTCTACCCTGCTGTCTCTTAACTCGCTTTATGTTCTCTTCTCTCCAACCTCTTTGAGCTCCTCACTTCCCTATTATATATAGCACACAGGTTCTCTACTTCTCATTATTTCCTGTTTTGGGATAAATTTTTCTTCCCCCATTCTTGTTATCTTCTTGAGCTCTTCCCACCTTGACTGTACTTGTTTCTTCCCTCCATTGAAACATTCTCTGAAACATTTCTTCAAATTTGAAATCTGTGCCTTTATATAATACTACCTTTAATTTTGGCTGCTGGATCACTGAATCTTCTTATATCCATCAGAATTGCTTAATTATCACTTATTCCTTTGGTTACTTGACAACCCACAAAGTTATCATCAGGTTTTATTAGGAATATATCAAAACTATTTTGTCCCCCAATGTTTTGCTCTACCACTTATGTAAATCCTCCTTCCCTGATTAAGGTATTTGAAAATCTCAGTTCCCTTGTGTTATTAATCTTATTTTCTTCCCAATTTACACCTTGTAAATGTAAATCACCACTAATAATTAACATTCTATTATCACCTCTGAAAATTTAGTATAAATTTAATTTCTCCCCAAGAGCCTCATCTTCATCTGTCATGCTTCCACTGTGGTAAGCAACCAACATCCTGATTTTTTCTTTTTTATTTCCTCACAGATCTACCCTAAGTAATTCATTGTCATGATCAATGAACACCAGTGGACTCTGGTAGTTTTTGTTAACTCCACCAATTGCACCTCCATCTCTGCGGTACACTCTGTAACCATCAGGAAATCCTCATTGCCTAGAACTTCTTCTTTTAACCAACTCTCTGCTCCAATTATTACTTGTGGTCCCTGAATCTCTATAATGTTTGAAAAAATGATTACTTTGTTCATTATACTTCTACAGTTCACGATTAACACCATTATTACTGGCTTTATATTTTCAGCATTAACCACCTCTTTCCCAGTTTTACTCCATTCTGTTAATATTTCAATAACTCATCTATTTCTTTAACATCTGTGATATTTCCCATCGTGGATCTGCAATTAGTATCACTTTGATCATCCATTTCCGTCCCTTCCAGAAACCCCTGACCCCATGATCACTAGAAATGGGCCCCTCTACTGCTTTATCAAAAAACTCAGAAAGTACCCCCTTGTCCCTACTAATTAGGTGTAGGTCATGCCTAATGAAACCCCACCTACCAATGGTGTTCACAGGCACAATCCTCAACACAGAACTAACTTTCCCAAGTAGCACTTCCGTTTCCACATTTACCCACCTCACAGTATAGTTCAATTGTGGCTGGACATGGTGAACCAAGACATGACTTCCACCCCCGCATGCTGTGCCTCCTTCACCACCTTCCTCGGATCACTCTACAAAGAAAAACAACACCAAAGTGCGCAAACAGAAGTAAACAGTGGAACACTTTACGTGGAGACGTTGTGAATGGCAAAAAGATAAGCTAACCACCTTCATAGCTATGTACTGAATAATACTTTGTTTCTCAGGTGTGGTGGTGAACTCTTGTCTCTAGTAACAAAATGGAGTACAAAACTGATGGGAACCTTGTTAAATTGGTCTATACAGTACTAAGAACTTAGAAACTTCATTTTCAAAATTGTACTTGCTCAGCATTTAACCAATTTGGCATCTATTTTTATGCCAAACTTTCAGGGACATAATTTTTATGTAATATATACTGTACCATTCTTCCTGATATGCCTATCACCTCAGCTATTTGAAACAGCCCTAACTATTTGTATTATAATTCTAAATAGATTAACATTCTTGATGTATTAATATATGGTTGTGCAGCCCGAGTTGTTAGTAGGCCTTCACAAGGACTGTGACATTGAAGGCTTTCACGGCGTATCGATGAAATGTAGTCTTCACGTGTTTTCCGCCGAATGTTGGTGAAATGCGACAACGAGCTTTAGGGGGCTGACTCTGCCGCCATCTTCAGGTTGGAAGTTGTGCAGGGAGATCCAGAGCTGCACTGGCGATGTCTGGCCTCCGCGCGCCCTTATAAGGCCTGGCCTGTCCCCTCTACTTGCTCCCTCCCGCGGCTGCCGTCTTGCGCTCGTCGTTGATTGGCTGGCGCAGCGACTCTCCTAGGCAACGCCAGCAAGCCGGAAACATTTCCCGGTGGCGCCTCAGTACCTCTCTGATTGCAGGGTGAATGTTTCAGAAGGGACAGAGCCAGCTTCCACGCGTCACTGAGCCAAAGACCCGTGTCCCTGTTGACCGTGATGTTGTCCAGCCGTATTTCTATTGCTTCTTTGATGACTGACTCCCAGTAGAAAGAACATTTGGCCAGTACCTTCACATTTCCAAAGTCCATATTGTGGCTGTTTTCAATAACATGCTGGGCGACTGCAGATTTATCTATCTGGACCATGTGGATGTTGCATTCATGTTCGGCCACCCGAGCCTTGATAGTCCGGATCGTCTGACCAATATAATTCTTGCCACACTGACATGGTATGCTGTAAACCCCTGGAGTCATTAATCCCAAGTCATCCTTCATGGGCCGGAGGTAGTCTCGTATCTTGGCAGGACAAAATATGCTCTTGATTCCATGTTGCGCCAGAATCCTGCCTATTTTTCCCGAGATGTAACCTGAGTATGGAATGAAGGCCATAACCTCTGGCTGGACATCCGGGTCCACCGGGTGTTTGTTTGTCTTTTTAATCATCTGCTCTATTTCTCGATCAGAATAACCATTCCTCTTGAAAGTATTGCACAGATGTTCAAGCTCGGATGGCAGCGAATCCGCATCGGAGATTTTCCTTGCCCTGTGCACTAAAGTGTGGAGCACGGTGGTCTTCTGTGCTGGGTGGTGGAAACTCGTGGCGTGGAAATAGCGGTCCGTGTGTGTAGGTTTTAAGTATACACTGTGTGAGAGGCTTCCATCTGGTTTCCGTCAGATCAGGATGTCCAGGAAGGACAGGCTGCCATTCTTCTCCATCTCCATCATGAAGCGGATATTTTGGTGGATTCTGTTAAGATGGTCTAGGAATCTATAAAGACTGTGAATGCCATGTGGCCAAATAACAAAAGTATCATCCACATAGCGATAGAAGCAAGTCAGCTTAAGGCTGAAGCTTTCGATCGCCTTATCTTCGAATTCTTCCATGAACAGATCGGTGACCACCGGCGACAACGGGGACCCCGTTGCTACCCCATCTGTCTGTTCGTAGAAACTCCCACTATAGGTGAAGTAGGCAGAGGTCAGGACCAGCTCGAAAAGGTCCACGATTTGGGGTTCGAAGAGACGGCGCAACAGCTGTAGAGTATCAGCCACATGGACCTTGGTGAACAAGAGACGACGTCAAAACTGACCGTGATGTCAGTGTCCGAAAGCCGCATCTCTCGGAGCGTTTCCACGAACTGTGCCGAGTTCTTCACATGGTGGGCACATGTCCACACAAACAGGTTGAGCATTCCCGTCAGGTGCTTGGCCAAAGTGTATGTAGGGCTTCCTATGGTGCTTACAATCGGCCGTAGAGGAACGTCTGCCTTGTGTACCTTAGGGATACCATAGAGTCTGGGTGGCCTCGGAGCACGAGATCGAAGGCTTCTGATGACGTCAGGTGTGTATCCGGCCTTTTTTAAAAGGGCCGTCATCTTTATCTCAATCCTCGAAGTCCGATCGTCATTGAGAAGCTTATAGTTGGTGTCATCAAGAAGTTGCCTTATCTTGGCCTCGTACATCTCAGCTGTAAGAAGTACAGTGGCATTTCCCTTATCCGCTGGTAGAACCACAATCTCTTCATTCGAACGCAAGGTGTGGAGAGCTAGGCGTTCTGCTTTTGTAATGTTGGACTTCGGAGGTATGGCTCTCTCCAACACTCTACACGTCTCCCTCCGAATCTCTTCAGCTGCATCTCCTGGCAGTTTGCGAGCGGCTTGTTCCACAGCGCAGATGATGTCTTTCACGGGAATGACAGCAGGTGTTGGGGCGAAGTTCAGTCCCTTGGATAGAACCCTCCCAGTAGCTTCGTCTAGACTTATTCCCGTGAGATCGACTATTGTGCGTTTGGGTTCTAGATCTTCTGTTCGCCGCTGTACTTGGGATAGACGGTTGAATTTGGACGTCTGTCTGGTCATTGTTCTGTCGTATTCCAGTTTCCCCTGTGCTGACATGGCTGCATCCACCCAATCCCAATAGGTCGGCGATTGCATGGCTGTAAGCTCCAGATGACAGTGCAATAATTCCCGTTCGTTTTGGTCAAGCACAAAACGGGTGTAACGGATACGTTCACGGAGGAGTGCTAAACTGGCATGGCGCAAGATGCGGTTAGCCTTCATCTCTGGATCTCCCTGCACAACTTCCAACCTGAAGATGGCGGCAGAGTCAGCCGCCGAAAGCTCGTTGTCGCATTTCATCAACATACGGCGGAAAACCCGTGAAGACCACATTTCTTCACAAGGATTATTTTCAATTTCTGTTTTACATCCCACTTCCATAGAGGAACAAAATCCTAATAACGTTAATATTTCAAGGAGACACACAAAGGGAACTATTTTTAACCAATCAAACAATGAGAGCCTTTGATAACTGGACGTTCATTATTCAGCTCTTAAGCTAAATAACTAATTTTTTTATGTATCCAATAATATTTTACCATTCACAAGTATTAACCAGGCCTGAATTTACTAATTTCCTTCAATTTGTGACCAAATTTAAACATACAACAATCAGCATACTAGCATAAAACATTCTGGTAGGTAATACTGTAAAATGCTGGTTAGCAATGGATGCCAAATAAAACTATATGAAAGCTAGACACATGGTGGCTTTGCATTATTCTTACCTTCTTTTTGATGTTCTCCTGGTGAAGTTATGAACATGGAGTTTGGCCATATCTTTGAATACTTCTGAACAATATGAACAAACATATAAGGGATTTGAAACAGCTGAGTTATGGGAGAATACATGTGTTGTTAGAGAATACCAAGATAAAAAAGTTTTTGCACAGAATGTACAAGCAAGGCCAAATAATTGTGGCCCTTTAAATGTAGCTTTCATTCTATCTCCAAAATTATGGGCATGCCACTTTGATACATTTTTGAAAATCTGTCCACAATATTGACAAACATATTGTGGTGGGTTCACATGCTGTTCATGATTAAAAACATGTGTTACCAACAAGCTCAAATTAGAGAAATATTGAGGGCATATGCCACATGTGTAGTGCAATGAAGCTGGGCTACCACTACTATAATTAGATATAGTGACATTCCTTAAATCAGATCTATCTGAAAGAGAACCTGTAGCTCGAAAATTCTCCACCACACTAACATCACTTTCTCCATGACACAGATCTGGACTGTTGTGATGAACTCCAAATTTTGACCTGTAAAGCACAATGAGAAACAATTTTAATTCCCTTACCACAAATCACAGACAAAACTTTGAAAGTACATGTCAATAAAGATAATAGTGGTAAAAACTTTATAAACATATTATACATTAAAATACATATTTTCTTCACAGCAACTTATCTCATAATTAAAAAAATCTCAATTGTAATTTGATGAATGAGATACAAGAGAAACAATTTTCAGTTACTTCTAAAATAATTTTACAATAATTCTCTGCTATAAACACCAGGAATACTAACCGTATCTATTCTCCAATAAGAATTCTCATTTTACTCGCAATAGAATACCACATTCTTTTCAGTAAAAGAATGGTATGTAATGTTAAGGAAAAATAAACAGTTAGAATATACCACCATACCACTTGTGTAAATCATGTGCATATCTGATTCCTACAGTTCTGCACTTAGAGTATAGTTTACAAAAAGTTTTCTTCGGGAAGCACACTGTATTTTAATGGTTTTCCTATTCATTAACAAATTTTTTATAATTATAATGCATTAAAGATTTTGAAAATTTACTGTATCCTTTGAATTACATGTTTTAACTGCTACATCTTTCATATGGAATTCAGTAATGGAATATAGTGATAGTGGCATGCTGAATTAGGAGAAATTATCATGTGGGAATATATTTTCAGTTAATTTAATGTGTTTCAGTTCCACAAACAAAAATTCTAATTGATGCAGCTCAGTCGTGGACACAGAAGCAACCAGAAAATATCAACCCCTGAATGGTATCTACCATTTCCACCAGCAGATAGTGTGAATACTCAGGCCAGGATGTTCCGCAAGACACTTGCTTACCCCAAATTTTCAACTTCAGAAGAAAAATTTTAAAATATCTATAGGTACACAAGCCTTTATATAGCCACCATATTGCCATTCCATTAATAAATAATATTGGGTCCATACTGTCCACAGAAAACTGAATTACATCTGATTTGCTGACATAATTTTCAAAGTGTTCATTTAGCCTTTCATTTACGGTATGTCTTATCTTCTCAGTTAATAACTACCCATTACTGGATCATATATCATAAATGCCTGGTATTTTCGTATAATCCCTCTGGTCTTTCATGCCTATCAGCACCTTCTTAGTTGCTCAACCTGCTAGATTTGTGTTTTTCATTTTTATAGTCAATCAGTCTTAAATCCGATCCTCTGTACAAATGAAAGAAGCAGAACTGAGCAAACCTAAGGTTTGTTCTCATAGCACTGTGTAGGAAAGAGTGGAGGAATATGGGGAGATCTAATGCTGTAGTGGTATTATGGCTAGCACAAAGACAACAGCTTTTGTCCAGAAATATCAACTTCAGTATTATATTATTGTTTTCACAAGTTGTGGATTTCAGTATTTCGCATTTTATAGCTAGGTGGCACTAAGTATCTTTTTGCAGCTAACGATTATTCTGTGAGAGCTTCTGGTATACACCATGGATAAAGGATACATCCTTCTTCCTGCCTTACAGATCCTTCCAGGAACGTTTTCTTCTAGTTCTCTTCCACTCACATGGTGAACTTTGTTTTATCATAAGCACAGTTTAAAAGTTGTGAATAAAGCAGTCATATGTATATGTTATACACAATAACTACTTTAAGGTGGAATTTTGGATGACTATAGCTTGAAATACTCCAACAAATACACTGCGCACACCTGCAGAGAGTGGACACGGTATTACTGGTCGCTCCTATTGTTGATAGAAATACTTGCTGTAATGGCCTACAGTGAAAAGTCCATGCTAGTGAGAATCTATGCAGCAAGGTGACATTATCTAAACATTCTATTGTTATACAAATGGTTTCATCACTAGTAACTGTTTTGAATACCAACACAAGGTCAAAACTTACTATGATATTTTCTTCCAGAGGTCTATTCTTGATAATTGTATGAAATTGCAGCTCGTAACCAGGTTAATATGGTACTGAGAGCAGAATTTTTAAGGAGATGTTTCTCAACAACAGCTATCACCTTCCAGCTAGCCATAAGGCCACCACAGCAGTCAACTTCTCCATATTACTCTACTCTTTCCACCACAGTGCTATCAGAGCAGCATACCAGTTAGGTCCAAGCTGCTCCTATCCAATATCGAAATGGCAACAGATTAGACTAGCCACACACAAAAACAAAACTAAAACCCAATGTACAGAGCACTCTGGAAAATAACCAACATGACAGTAATAGACAGCAATAAGAGGGAGCATTTACAGACACCAGATGTTTTGCTGACTGATATGTAGGAATATCATAATACTATGTTTCATCAATCCTAACTAAATTACTGCTCAAAATGAGTATGTTACAGTAAAATATTTTACAATTGGGGCATGTGCTAATCATATTTCAGATTAATATGAATCTACAGGTGAACGGGTAGCTATTTAATGAAAAACCACCATACCTATCAGAAATAGTCTCCAATGATGAAGCCACTTGTTCAGTGTCTTCTGGCATACTCTGAAAGATAAAATAAAATGGATGACTATATATATGTCAATTCATAATAAGAAAATAAGGAAACTATGAAGATATGTTAAATATATGAAAACTACAAACTGTTGAAAAGAATTACAAAGACAGTATTAACTCAGAACAGTATAGAAACTTATTATATATTGTCACCAAACAAAACACCAAAACAAATACCTTTGTAAGAGCATAGAGTTCAAACACAATATAGCCTGTTTCTGCGCCTGTCACTGTCTTCACTGACTGTTCGCTTTTGTGGCTAAAGTTTAAAACATGGCTGCAATGCTTTAACTTTTTATATATGACTGTAAAGTTTTGTGACAATACGCCAAATAGTATAACTAAAGTAAACATATAAAATTGCTTCAGTTATATATAACAACTGAGTATAAAGTAATCCAACATATAACAGAAGATGCAAAAGCTTTGCTAGATGTATGACGTGCTAGATGTATGATCGTGTGGTATATATGACATCATTGTGATGTATGGTCCAGGCTTCATTACAACATAAATTCAAAAGATGATTGACGAAATCATATTTTATAAATATGTGTTTCGGTCGTAATGCAGCCTGGACCAAAAGTGAAACGTAACCATAACGCACAATATTGCAGATATCCAATTTTCAGATCATATCTATAGTTGTTACAGTGTTTGTACGTGCAGACTGAATATGTCACAATAATGTCATATACACTATGTGTTTACTACACGAGGCCGTGACAGTATCCCCATCTTGATATTACCCGAGTATACCAATAACTCCATCCATGACTACAGTAATGAATAGCAAATAAAACAGAAATATTATCGTGGTAATGTCATGCAGCCAATTTTGCCACACGTAATTTCAGCTAATTTAAGAAACACATATATAGCGCTGAGAAAACATATGTCTTCCCGGTGCCACAAACACAAATAGCTAGGCAGGAAACTCGTAGTAACACAAGTTATAAGCAGTAACTGATGTGAAATCGTCAATCACAACTTTCAAGGTGAAATAGAATTAATTTCCTGTTTTCACTTTTCTTTTTAAATTCTGGCATCAATATCTAAATCAGTGCTAGTATTTATAGATTGTGTAAATAAAAAAATTTACAACACACCATCAGAACTTCACACCTAAAAAAACTTTAGGTAAAATAGCGAGTAGTTCCAGTAAACAATTATCAGACAACTACAGATTGGTGTCACAAGACCTTCAGGCATTTATTGAGCACTGTTAGTCAAACGAACATAAATACCAAAAGATCATCATAGAATTAACGGTACTGCTCATACAAAGTAAATTTCAATCTAGTGAACCATTTCATTTACACCAATAACATCAAAAAAAGCTCAGAAATAAGCTTCGTTTTCTAAGATCTACAAATATATCACAATGTAATGGTTTATAAACAAATACAACGTTCTAAACTTCGTAACTTAGCTTTTGTAAAGTATTTTTACCCCCCCCCCCCCCCCAACGTTTCAGCTGATTAAACACGAAATATTTAATCATATGAAGAACAGCGTCAATTAAAAAAAAAACGCCCTAGTTCATGGTTGTACTCAAGCGATTTACATAAGAATAACCTTTTTTGGTTGTCACAAATCGAATGAAAGCCACATCCATGGAGTGACAGCATTCATATGCATGAACTCTATGACTCCACAAACATATAAAAAGTAGCGAACCCACCTCTTCTTTAATATAGACAGCATTTATTGGCTCCATATCACTTCTTCCTGTTGTCTTGAAAGAATAATTCACAATATCACTCACAACTCAGAGCAAACGAACAAAGCTCTACAACACAGCTTATAGAAAACACCAAAACGACAAAGATACTGCGTGTTGGAGTCATATCGATAACGATCCATTCACAGTTGTGCCACTGTAAACATTTAAGAAAATTATGCTATTTTTGGTATACATGCAGAATAGGTGTGATTAGAAGGCTGTGATTTCTAAGGGTATAGTTCCTACCTGCCGCCTTAAGACAGCGCCACCAGCGCACACAGGAAAAGAAAGTTGTAGGAGCGCGCGCAATTGAAATAGGAGCCCGCGCATTTGAATTACAGTTTCAAGACGAATACCATACATGGTCAATAAAATCACCACCTTTTAAATTTCCAAGTGGAACCATGTTTTATTTGTATCATAAGTGTATTTTAATGATGTACGTGTATTTCAGTAAATTAAAAAAGCCATATATACCCAATCTAATTTTCACACTTGTCCTGCATTAGCGCCGTCCAGACGCAACTTATGCATGGTCAGTAAAATCACGACGGTGTAATTCCCATGTGGAACCATGTTTTATTCGTGTCATAAGTGTGCTTTAATCATATACAATGTATTTCAGTAAATTTAAAAAACCATATATACCCAATCTAATTTTCACACTTGTCCTGCATTAGCGCCGTCCAGACGCAACTTATACATGGTCAGTAAAAACACGACGGTGTAATTCCCATGTGGAACCATGTTTTATTTGTGTCACAAGTGTACCTTAAGTATATACAATGTATTTCAGTAAATTTAAGAAGCCATATATACCCAATCTAATTTTCACACTTGTCCTGCATTAGCGCCGTCCAGACGCAACTTATACATGGTCAGTAAAATCACGACGGTGTAATTCCCATGTGGAACCATGTTTTATTCATGTCACAAGTGTACCTTAAGTATATACAATGTATTTCAGTAAATTTAAAAAACCGTATATACCCAATCTAATTTTCACACTTGTCCTGCATTAGCGCCGTCCAGACGCAACTTATTCATGGTCAGTAAAATCACGACGGTGTAATTCCCATGTGGAACCATGTTTTATTCATGTCAAAAGTGTACTTTGATGATATAAGATGAATTTCAGTAAATCTAAATAGCCAAATATAGTTTGTAATTGTGACAACTACCTTACAGGCAAACCACGCAGGCGCTTGCTACATATTCTATTTCTGCCCCAATGAACAAATACTGCTGATTAATCTGTAATAGGTCTTACTTCGCAGTTGATGAACAAGAATTGAATAAATAATATCGTCAAGAACAATATGTTCTGACGGAATTATTTATTGAATTATTGTTCAGCAATTTCGAAAATATGTCTTCTTACCTGATTAATAATGCACAGCCTAGTCATGCATTCCTAACGGCCAATATCAGTGCTACATAGTCAAAGTCTCAATCTCCACAGGACCTTCCAGAGCATCAAATTTAATATGTTACATTTTCAACAAATTTTAAACCGAACTGTGTAGGGGGAGGGGGGGGGTTAGGTCTAATTAAGTAAACGTGTTGGTCTGGAGCAACAGCGAACGAACACAACAGGCAAAAAAAAAAAAAAAAAACGGAACACCAGAACAGTTGTTTTTGTCGGAATATCACGACGGTGTAATTCCCATGTGGAACCATGTTTTATTCATCTCACAAGTGTACCTTAAGTATATACAATGTATTTCAGTAAATTTAAAAAACCGTATATACCCAATCTAATTTTCACACTTGTCCTGCATTAGCGCCGTCCAGACGCAACTTATTCATGGTCAGTAAAACCACGACGGTGTAATTCCCATGTGGAACCATGTTTTATTCATGTCACAAGTGTACCTTAAGTATATACAATGTATTTCAGTAAATTTAAAAAACCGTATATACCCAATCTAATTTTCACACTTGTCCTGCATTAGCGCCATCCAGACGCAACTTATTCATGGTCAGTAAAATCACGACGGTGTAATTCCCATGTGGAACCATGTTTTATTCGTGTCACAAGTGTACCTCAAGTATATTTATTGTATTTCAGTAAATTTAAAAAGCCATATATACCCAATCTAATTTTCACACTTGTTCTCCATTAGCGCCGTCCAGACGCAACTTATACATGGTCAGTAAAATCACGACGGTGTAAATCCCAAGTGGAACCATGTTTTATTCATGTCAAAAGTGTACTTTGATGATATAAGATGAATTTCAGTAAATCTAAATAGCCAAATATAGTTTGTAATTGTGACAACTACCTTACAGGCAAACCACGCAGGCGCTTGCTACATATTCTATTTCTGCCCCAATGAACAAATACTGCTGATTAATCTGTAATAGGTCTTACTTCGCAGTTGATGAACAAGAATTGAATAAATAATATCGTCAAGAACAATATGTTCTGACGGAATTATTTATTGAATTATTGTTCAGCAATTTCGAAAATATGTCTTCTTACCTGATTAATAATGCACAGCCTAGTCATGCATTCCTAACGGCCAATATCAGTGCTACATAGTCAAAGTCTCAATCTCCACAGGACCTTCCAGAGCATCAAATTTAATATGTTACATTTTCAACAAATTTTAAACCGAACTGTGTAGGGGGAGGGGGGGGGGGTTAGGTCTAATTATGTAAACGTGTTGGTCTGGAGCAACAGCGAACGAACACAACAGGCAAAAAAAAAAAAAAAAAAAAAAAAAAAAAAAAAAAAAAAAGGAACACCAGAACAGTTGTTTTTGTCGGAATATTTGTAAAATTATATACTGCTTACTACATACTGTATTCTTCTAGTTACTTAAGACACCTATGGGAATTATATGATGTTATTGTGTGATAATTAAATATTTAATATTCGCTTGTGGGAATGCTTATCACCTTAATGCAACTACCTTCTTTTTAAACCATTTCAATAATCGGTTTTTGACATAACTATCAGTAGATGCTAGAATTGACGATGTCTCATCACCACTTCTCATTCTAAATAACATCTCACTATTGGAATGTTTGTGACTTTGCAAATTTGCAGGCGATGCTTTACCTTTTTTTGCCTTGATATGATCAATAGAGAATGTTAAATCGTCATGAAACCAAATCTTGCTCCTCTTCGGTACCCTTACATGGATTATTATATCTCATGTAACCAAGCTGCATTATTATTATTGATTTGCATTCCAATGTTATTGTAGACAGGGAGAAAAAAAATATATAGTTGTCCCAAGCACGCATTTCAATTTATACCTTTTTCAGTTTGTTTTTCTTATTAAAAAATAAAAATAAAAAAAGAAGAAGAATCCTTCCAGCTTTACGCTTTGTCAAAGAACGGAAAAAATCATCCATTGTCCCTTCAAAGGAACCATTCCAGTAATAACGTGGAGGGATTTGGGTAAACCATAGAAAACCAAAATCTCGATTACCCGACAGGGATTTGTAGGCACGTCCACCCGAAATGCTCAACCAGGGCGTTACCTCTCACCCAACACGTTCAGTTCTATCCACCTATTTCTGCCAAACAAATGTTGCTGGTTTTTCTCAACAACCCGAGCGTAGCGGATGAGTGGTTAGCGCTCTGACCTCGCATTGGGCGAGCAACATGGTTTACCCAAATTACTCCAGGAAAAATGCCGGAATGATTCCTTCAAAAGGTCAAGGACGAATTACTTCCCATTATTATCACATTCCCATCCCGCAATCTAATTACCTCAATGTAAACGAGGTGTAAGAGCCACAAGTAAAAAAATAAATAAATAAAAATTGTGGTCAAGGAAACGCGTGTACAACTAGTGGAAATCTTTAAATGAAACTACGCTCCAGGTACGAAATTAAAGGGTAGATCGTATACTGACAATTCCAGTATCGCCACAGCAGATGCAGAATATGCAAAACATTGGAGAAAATTAAAGACTGTATATTTGGCTGGAAAATTTACTAAAATACATCTTATATCATTAAAGTACACTTTTGACAAGAATAAAACATGGTTCCACTTGGGAATTACACCGTCGTGATTTTACTGACCATGTATAAGTTGCGTCTGGACGGCGCTAATGCAGGACATGTGTGAAAATTAGATTGGGTATATATGGCTTCTTAAATTTACTGAAATACATTGTATATACTTAAGGTACACTTGTGACATGAATAAAACATGGTTCCACATGGGAATTACACCGTCGTGATTTTACTGACCATGTATAAGTTGCGTCTGGACAGCGCTAATCAGGACAAGTGTGAAAATTAGATTGGATATATATGGCTTTTTAAATTTACTGAAATACATTGTATATACTTAAAGTACATTTGTGACACGAATAAAACATGGTTCCACATGGGAATTACAACGTTGTGATTTTACTGACCATGTATAAGTTGCGTCTAGACGGCGCTAATGCAGGACAAGTGTGAAAATTAGATTGGGTATATATGGCTTTTTTAATTTACTGAAATACATCGTATATAGTTAAGGTACACTTGTGACACAAATTAAACATGGTTCCACATGGGAATTACAACGTCGTGATTTTACTGACCATGGATAAGTTGCGTCTGGACGGCGCTAATGCAGGAAAAGTGCGAAAATTAGGTTGGGTATATATAGCTTTTTAAATTTACTGAAATACATCGTACATCATTAAAATACACTTATTATACGAATAAAACAAGGTTCCACTTGGAAATTTAAAACGTGGTGATGTTATTGACCATGAGTGATATTCGTCTTGAAACTGTGGCTCCTATTTCAAATGCGCGCTCCTACAACTTTGTTTTCTCTTCGTCTTGAAACTGTATTTCAAATGCGCGGGCTCTGTGCGCTGGTGGCGCCTTCCTAAGGCGGCAGGTAGGAACTATACTTTGAGAAATCACAGCCTTCTAATCACACCTATTCTGCATGTTTACCCTATTTTTAAATGCTGAACCTAATGTCATGGAAATACACACCTCGTGAGTTTATATTTAATGTATGAAATCAGAAGGTATGATAGGGTCTGTAATAATCACGAAAACCCGAGTTACTTATTACTTCTGGATATGTATTTTGCTATTCTCCTGCTTTCACATTAATCCAAAATAAAAAATAAAATTTATTAATTAATTGTTAATAATTTAATTAAAATTGCAATAAAGCACACGGTCCGACGGCAATTTCCCAACCACCCATATTCCCCCTATCCTGCACCCACCTACATTTGCCCCCCACAAATTTCAGCTTTAAATTCTTTCAACGTTTTTGGAAAATTATTCATCATTCCCCTTGGTAACTTATTCCAATCACTGAACTCCCTTACCATAAAAAAATAATCTTCCTACACGATTTATTTTGCTGTACGTGAATTATCTATTTATATTTCGCAATCGGTATGGAGCATATGCACCAGTGGAAATTTCCTATGCATCCTACTTTTATAGTTCACAAATTTTTCATTCCAATTTTTTCAATGTTTGACATTACTTATTCAACATTCCTCGTCAATGTTTCGATGCTCTTTTTAAGTTGTTATCTTCTGTCTACTTTGATATCCCGTCAACGTCCTCTGCTGCTGTTCACAGTCCTCTCCAATACAACAATACAATACAATACATTCATTTTCCATTGATCCCAATATAAGAGACTGGCTCTGTGGGATGTGGAAAGTTGTCAATTTACAGATAAACAGTTGCATAACAAAATAATAAGTACACCACTAGATGTACAGTCATAGTATACATGGTACATTAAACACTTCCATTACAATAATACATACACCAGAAGATGTACAGTCATAGCATATATTGGTACATAAAAAAAATCCGTAACAAAAAATACATACACCACAAGATGTACAGTCATAACATATATGGTACCGTAAACAATTACGTAACAAACTAAATATATACACCAGGAGATGTACAGTCATACCATACATGGTAAATTAATTATGTGAACTATATTTACACAAGATACTGGCAGTTATTTTTAAGATACCTTAGAAATAAATTCTTCGACAGAGTAGAAGGAGTTGTCAATTAAAAATTCTTTCAATGTTTTCCTGAATTTATTCTTATCATCTACTAGACATTTAATATGTGTTGGGAGCATGTTGAAGATATGTATCCCCGAATATCGGACCCCTTTTTGAACAAATGACAATGACTTGTAAGTCTTGTGAAGATCATTTTTACTTCTAGTGCCATAATTGTGTATTTTACTATTTGTTTCAAACAAAGTATAATTTGTGACTACAAAGGACATTAATGTGTATATATACTCAGATGCTAATGTTAAAATCCCTATCTTCTTGAACAGCTCTCTACATGAAGTTCTATTGCTAACCCCACATAATTCTTATTACACGCTTTTGGGCTCTGAACACTTTATCTCTATGGGTAGAATTGCCCCAGAATATTATTCCATATGACAATTAGGAGTGAAAATAAGCAAAATAAACTAGCTGCCTCATACGGAGATCACCTAAAGCTGAAATTGTATAAATTGCAAATGTGGCTGCTCCCAATCGCTTTAGTAAGTCAGAAACATGTACTTTCCAATTTAAATTATGATCAATATACAAACCTAGAAATTTCACACTATCTACCTCTTGAATGGACTGGCCTGCAATTTTTATGTCTATGTCAGGTGTTAATCTGTGTGATGTACTGAATTGCATATACTGAGTTTTATCAAAGTTTAAAGACAAGCCATTAGCTGTAAACCATTTATTAATCAGTTCAAAGACATAATTTGAAATATATTCTGTAGATAAATCTGGAGTGTTTTTAATTCCTATGTTTGTGTCATCTGCAAATTGGACAAATTTTGAGTTTTTAGATGAAACACAGGGTAGATCATTTATATATATTAAAAACAATAATGGCCCCAATATGGAACCCTGAGGTACTCCACATCTGATTAATTTCCACTCAGAAAACAGTGGACCTCTTAAGGCGCCTTAAAATTCTCCATTGACACTTTCTGTTTTCTATTTAGAAGGTTTGATCCTGTTATAAAAAATTGTTTCAAACCTCACCGCAAACTTTCATTACAAAAATGAGTGGAGGTAATGACAGGACAGATGGCTATCGTATTCTCAGTTCTGCTTTCATTGATACTGCTGCTCCTATTATATTTGTTTACTCCATAATTCTTATGGTTTATTTCAAACATCAGGTTGGAAGTATCATTCAAAATAGGGCTGACTGCGAAATTCTGGGTCAGATAGCAGACAGGATTTTATGCACTTGAGCAGATAGCAGGCGCTAGATAGAACCAACAACGGAGAAATTAATAATTATTAAAGGATATGTCAAAAACAGACACTAGAACAATAGCACACTCTGGAGACCCACGCACCCGGCTATTCCAGAAGATCCTTCTGATTGGCTTCACGCTGTGTTTCCGGAGGACACCGTTCTCTGTTGGAGGCCGCTCCTCAAATACTGGTCCGACAATTATTATAGTATCCGTAATTAGCAGTAGAGTAATTTATGTCGTAGTATAAAAAGAAAAAAGAGAGATTATTTATTATGTGGAAGTACGTGATACATAACGAATCAATATTTAAATTCTTTCTCCTTAACATTTCCCTGTTTTCAAGTCTTAGCGTATGGTATGCGGCGGCTAGCCTGATAAAGAATTACCAAATCAGCAGGAAGGTTAACGCCTACTAAGCGGCCAGGCCATTGGCTGCCAAGTGCTGCATGCCACGATAAAGGAAAAAAAGAAGTAGATTTGTTATTATTGTTCATCATTGTTCTCACGTTAAATAAATTAAAATGATGTGGCTGCAAAATGGAACGGAGACAGCTATTAAATTAAGATATAAAATATAAAAACAATTATACAGAAGGAAATAAACCGCAAATTTATAGAACAAAGTGTATGTGACACACATCCTCAGCACGGTATTGGCCCAAACAGGAGTTGGGATTCACAGCCACCGGACTCCGGCGGCGACCCCTCTGAGGACCCTAGAGGGTCTTGACCATTCCAGAAATCGCATTTGATGGGTCAAACCTCAAGAAATTCCAAAGGACGTGGATCCCGCTGAAGATCTGTCCTAAAAGAAGTGACTTTTATAATGTAGTTAGCAGTTGCGTAGTACAATTTTTATATAAAACAGTGGTGGTGGGTTAATTAAAGGGTTATGTTAATAATATTATTTTATTTTATTGAAATTTAACCTACATATAATCAAGTACTTACATTTTGGCAATAAAACGCATATACTTACAACAGTAACTGTAAACAACAATTCGCTTGATTTCGTTAGGTAGCGGAAATCTATGTAACAATTTAAAAATATTCTGATGGTAAATATGGCCCAATTTAGATACTACATGTTTCGCTGTAGAAAGTTGTAACAAAATATAAAATAAATAAATCAGGTAACTATTTTAGCTGTACCAAACTTTTTAACGTTATTCGCCAGTATTGTGTGCCACCTCTTTTCACATTTATTTTAACTGCAATGGAAAATATGTCCTTGTTGCAAATTTTCCTACTCGATTTTCTGTTTGAAGGATGGTGAACCATGATTGGGTGACAATGTGGTGGAGGTAAACGCCCCATCACAGAACGTGGAGTTCGGAGTCTTGCTCGCTCTGTAAAGCTGGGATAGGCGGTTGCAGATCTGACAGCAGAGTACAATGCTGGTGCAGGCACAAGTGTTTCGGAGCACACTATGCTGTCAGATCCTTCAACCACTCTGCATAGATCCTCACTACAGTTGCACGCAATAGCCAACCAGCCTCACCGTTTCCGAGATGCTCGTTCCCAGATTCCGCGCCCACAAACCACCAGCCCGTGAATTAGGGAACTGCGTGACCTATGCATAGATATCTGGTGCCACACACCTTCGGTAACCTGACAAGGACTTTTAGAATCCATGCCACACCGAATCGCACCTGTATTGCGCTGTAAAGATGGACCAATCGACTAATATACATGTGATCATAATGTTTTGACTTATCAGTACATCTGACACAGAGGCAAACAGTGAAACATCGCAGATCGAGAAGGGGGCGCACATTGGATAACGGAACAACCGCAGTGTCGTTAACTGTGAACTGTCCTTAACGAAACGATAGCAGTTTCGTTTATTACTAAAGGCTAACGCAAGGAAGTGTATCGTTCCTAGCAGTTTAAGATCTGCCTGGGCGATTAATACATATATCTGTTAAATAATCGAAATGCAATTTTAATGGAAGATTAGTTGTACAAAATATTGCTGGAGGACCAATAACGGAAAACTATTTTTCTTTAACACTATGATAATTTGTTTACAAATTAATTATTATTGTACTTCTAATCAAACTAAAGCTAAACGTTTCATCTACACCACCGTTTCTCAACATTTTTCGAACTGAGGAAAAGTAAAATGATAAAGTAACTCTACGAACCACTAAATTGTATGGAACTAATTGGTTTGCTATGTGCAACCGATCATTCCTATTGTTTTCTACAGTACCGCGGTGCGTTGAGACTTATGTCTGCAACAACACTGTCAGTAGAAGCTAGTTACTCAACCCGGACACAAACGAATGTATTTAGTTTACAGGCGTTTTTTCTATCAACGCAATCATATCCTCATTTCCTGGAAATATATAAAATATAAATTCTGGTTGTTGAAATATTCGTAGCTTTTACGGATTTGTCCTGTAGCTCATACTCGCACATAGCCTTATAAAGCACAAGAAAGGTAATCATTTTGCGGGAACACTTTTTGCTATTTTTTTTATTTTTTTTAATTCAGTAAGCGCTTAATTTTTAATATCCAAACGCTGAAAGTATGTGCCTTACGCGGTGGAACATGACTGCCTGCTGCAGCTAGGGGTGTCCAGCGTTCACGGCGCTACTCCGCATGCGCCAACAGTCTGCACTACAACACAGAGTTCTGTGCAACCAATACATCACTGCAGTCACTATCCAACTTAATCAACCAGCCAGCCGTGTCTCGTATTAATTCAGATTAGAAGCGGAAACTACACGTTAGGCAGAGAGAAACCAGTTGCTAGTGATGTTTGAAGACTTCATGGATGTCAACTAATGCTTCACGAAGAAAAATGACCCTAAATACACTGAAAACCGTGATAACTACAGAGTTTGTGTCATTGTTACAGTATGGCTTGTTTTCTGCATGTCTAAAATAAATATGTTGAAGTAGCTATAATCAGTTTTAAATAAATTAATTGCGTTATATCACACATTTTTGCCCCAAAAAACAGGCGAAATTAATAAAAATATAGAAATAGACGGCATTTGTAGTGAGCGCACTGATAACCTGCCTCATCAACTGCTACGGCCGTTCCGTTATGCGACGTGGTCCCCCTCTAGGGTTGCCAGATGGCCGGGAAAACCTGGAATGTCCCGGAATTGGTCCGATGTCCAGAATAAAGCATTACTGTAACAGGATTCCTGTTTATTAGTTTTCTTTCTGAAACTCAGTTAACCACGGTGGCCAAGAGTAAAAGCCAAGCATTACATGCTCGCAGCGAAAGGATGGAATGTACAAACAGTTCGAGCTTTTGACCCTTCAATCACAGGAATCGAAATTGACAGGAACATAATCTTTGAATGTCCCAGGGTTTTGAAAACTCTAAATGCAGTTAACATTGATTCTCTTTCTACTGTCGCACATTAAGAGGATCAGGCCATTAAGAATGAAAGACTGTTGTAGTGTAGTTGTTAAGTTAAGAGACTGTGGGACTAAAGGTCGTGGGTTCGAATCCAACAAGTCCTGTGAAATTTTAATTCCTTAACTGATCTGGAATGTTCTTTTTGCAACTAGTGTTAATCTTCTAGACTGTTCTTCATTACTATATAAGCGATACTCCTTTCTAGCCGGAGTCAGTTCGCTCCGTGCTTCTGTAGTGTGCCAACTGTAGAATAAAGCTTCGTTGAACTAAAGTAAGTGTTTCGTACGATGCTACGCCCAAGGACTCTGACTGTGGTTTACTACGTGACATTATTTTGGTGGAGACGCCGGTAGATCCTCGTGACTGCTAAATCAAAAACACCGTGGCCCCAATCAGACCACGAGAGAGCCGTCGCTTACGAGGCGAGAAGCCAGTACGAGCCGTATTCGACTGAGTGGAAGCTGTCAGAAGGAAAAGAAGAAGTAAGGCGAGATGAGCCAACCACCTGCCAGCACATTCGTCATCCGGCATTATTTTCAGGCGACGACGGCCAAGACCCAGGCAACTGGCTGAAAGGCTACAAACGTATCGCTAAATTCAACAACTGGGACGATACAGTGTGCTGGCAAATGTATTTTTCTACCTCGAAGGAACTGCCAAACAATGGTCGAAAATAACGAAATACTAGCTGGCAGCATTCCAGAAAGAACTGCAGGCATTCTTTGGAGACGCACAACGGCAGACGCCATGCCGAAGAGAAACTAAAGTGTAGAGCGCAGCGCCAAGGGGAAACGACACAGTCATACATACAAAGTGTTTTGGGGCTGTGTAAAATAGTCGACCCACAATGAAGGAAGAAGATAAAGTAGCACACCTTATGAAAGGCGTCGCCGAGGACATGTACCAAGCGTTGCTGCTGAAGGAAATTTCCACAACAGACGACTTTATTAAGTGTTGCCAATACATTGAGACGATGCACCAGAAAAGAATTGGACGAAAGAAGTTTGAAGATTACCAAACGTCGTATCAATGGCCGCAGTGGAAGAGGACACAGATATTAGAGACATTATTAGAAAAGTAGTGAGAGAGGAAGTGGAAAGGGCGATAGGAATGTATGTCGAGCCAAAAACTGAGACTCTGGAGGAAATAATAAGGGAGGAGGTGGAACAAAACGCTGGTGCCCATCTCTTATCGTGCAGCCCCAACAAAAACTGTTAGAACAGCCGAGACCAAAGAGAATTTCTGCCACTGCGACGCAACGCGAGGATCCTCCAAACTTTCCCAGGAAAACCGACGTCTGGAGAACGCGGGACAACCACCGGTATGTTTTCACTGTGGGCGACCGGGACATGTAGTACGCTACTGCCGAGAGAGACGGAAGATATTTAATGATGCCCGTGAAAGGAGATTCGAAGCACGTTTCAGCGGCCGAAGACCTCAGGACGACAATGAAGATCAAGACGTAAATTCTGAACGACGTAGATCACCAGAGGGAGCTTCACCGACACGCCGATCAAGATCTCCGTCACCGTTCCGACGCTCCAGCCAGTCTCCTAGCCGCCGCAACCTGGAAAACTAAAAGGTGCGACCTTCCTTGGAGGTGAGGCCGCTCTAGGGAAAAATCCTCTCCGCCGATCATTACGAAAATGTTGGCAAATTACGTTGAAATCCTCATGGATGGTCAACCAGCTCATGCTCTTGTGGACTCTGGGGCATCTTTCTCGGTTATTTCGGAGAATTACCGGCGCCAGTTGCGGAAGACTATGTTCGTCGACAAAAAATGTTTTGCTCAGGGTGCTAATGGGAATCATGTACAACCTACAGGAAGGTGCACTATTCGTGTCTCTATAAATGGCCACGAGCAGCCCTTTGAGTTCGTTGTGCTACAAGAATGCAGTCATGACGTCATACTTGGTTGGGACTTTCTGAAGGCCTCACAAGCAATTATAGACTGTGGTCGCTCGAAGATTTTGCTAGACGATGTGAGAGTTGAGGAGGGGGAAACAGTCCTTCCGTGCCTGGAAAGTTTGTGTGCTGGATGACGTCATAATTCCTGCCACCAGTGCTTCGAAGGTAACTGTCATGTGTCATACGCCACGTACTTGTATGGACCTCCTAGTGGAATGCAATAGGAATTTACCACTGGAGAAAGATTTGTTCATCCCTGCCTCCGCCGTCTCATTTGAGAACGGAATTGGTGAATTGTGGGTAGTCAACTGCTGCAAGGTGCCACATATTCTCCCAAGGCGCCAGTGTATAGCATACGCCGAGACGTTAATTGAAGGGCATCTGAGTGTCATGGAAACCTTTCGCGAAGAACCCACAAGTGTGAATGTAACGGAACCGACTCTCGCCGGATTTGACTAAGGAACAACAGGAGAAGCTATTCGCGGTTCTTCAGGAATTCTATGAATGTTTCAGTCCACAGGTGAAGAGCAAGTCGACCCCATTGAAGGTACAACATCGAATTGACACTGGCGACCATCGACCTATCAGCCAAAGACCGTATCGAGTTTCAGCAGCGGAGCGCCGAATAATTCAGCAAGAAGTAGAAAAGATGTTGAATGACGACATCATTCGGCCGTCTCAGAGCCCATGGTCATCGCCGGTAGTGCTCGTGAGAAAGAAGGACGGCCACTGGCGGTTTTGCGTCGATTACCGACAACTCAATAAGGTGACTAAAAAAGATGTTTACCCTCTTCCGCGAATTGACGATACATTGGACTGTCTGAAGAGAGCTAAATTTTTCTCGACTATGGACCTATACTCAGGATATTGGCAGATAGAGGTAGACGAAAGCGATCGAGAGAAAACTGCATTTATTACCCCCGATGGCCTGTATGAATTTAATGTAATGCCATTTGGTTTGTGTAATGCGCCAGTATCATACGAACATATGATGGATAATCTTTTTCGTCATCATGAAGTGGATGATGTCTCTCTATTATTTAGACGATGTTATAGTGTTCTCCGAAACCTTCGATGAACACGTGAAAATACTGAGAGCTGTTCTTATGTGCCTGAACAAAGTGGCTTACAACTAAACCCAAGAAAGTGTCTTTTGGAGCTAAAGAAATAAAATACTTGGGCATCTTGTGTCAGGCGAGGGTGTGCGGCCAGATCCAGACAAGGTGAGGTCTATAAGGGAATTTCCTGTTCCTAAGAATACCAGCGACGTCACGAGCTTTCTTCGCCTATGTTCTTACTATCGACACTTTATAAAAGACGTTTGTACGAAAGCCAGGCCGCTCCAAGAATTGCTAAAAAGTGGTACTAAATTTCTGTGGGGTAGATCTCAACAAGATTCTTTCCTCATTTTGCAAAAGGCTCTGACGACTGACCCTGTGCTTGGCCTGTATGATGAGAAAGCGCCTACTGAGCTGCATACAGACGCTAGTGGTTATGGAATTGGCGCAATCTTAGTACAGATTCAGGACGGGAAAGAGATGGAAATAGCTTATGCCTCTAGGTCACTCAACAAAGCCGAAAGAAACCACTCAACAATAAAACGTGAATGTCTTGCTGTCATATGTGCTGCCTGCAAACTCCGACCATATCTCTTTGGACGACCATTTACAGTTGTAACAGATCATCATTCACTTTTCTGGTTAACTGGTCTTAAGGACCCATCAGGACGACTTGCTAAGTTGGCATTACATCTTCAAGAATACGACATTAGTTAAGTCTACAAAAGTGGAAGGAAGCACTAGGATGCCGACTGTCTCTCGATGAATCCAGTAGAGGAACAACAAGAGAATGAAGATTGTAATGATTGCCTCGCTACTCTTCACCATCTCTCTGAGGAACAAAAGAAGGACGCCAAATTGTTGCAAATTAAACATGCCTTAGATCACTAAAAGGATGTGAATGGAGAATTTAAGATGATAAATGAGGTGCTTTACAAGAAAAACTTTGACTCCTTTGGATAGAGATGGCTTCCAGTGATTCTCAAGCACATGCGCTTCGAAATTCTTCAGCATTTCCACGACGCGCCTACAGCGGGCCATTTACGGTTTATTAAGACTTATGACAGAATCCGGAAGAGATTACCTGGCCAGGATTATTTAGAAGTGTTCGTCACTATGTTTCGCACTGTCGAGAATGCCAGAGAAGGAAGACAGTTCCTCAGAAACCACCTGGACGACCTATACCTATTCCGCCTGCAGGAATGCCTTTCCAGCGTGTCAGGATTGACTTACTCTGACGATTCCCAACGTCTACTAGTGGTAATAAGTGGAAAATTGTTTGTACTGATTATCTGTCCCGGTACGCCATTACAAAACGTTTGAAAACAGCTGAAGCCTCTGAGGTTGTGAAATTCATCGTGGAGGACATTTTATTAAAACATGGGGCACCAAGTTCAGTGATCACGGATCGAGGAAGAGGGTTTCAGTCGAGACTTGTGACCGAAATCAATCGTCGATGTAATATTACACATCAAATGACGACTGCCTACCACTCTCAAACTAATGGACTTACAGAACGTTTCAACAAAACACTGGCTGACATGCTCTCCATGTACGTGAGTGTCGAGCAAACCAACTGGGATGAGTGCTGCCTTTTGTGACGTTTGCCTCAATACTGCCAAACAAGACACAACCGGGTTTACGCCATTCTTCCTGGTACACGGACGTGAAGCAACATCGACCGTGGACACTGTGTTCCCGTTCCATCCTGATGACGTAGACGACGATTACATCGACAAATTAGTAACAAGAGCTGAGGAATGTCGGCAGTTAGCTCAGCTCCGCACACTGCAGGCTCAAGAGAATGACCGCCGAAGGTATGATGCGAGTCACCGTTCTGTTTTGTACCAACCTGGTGACTTTGCCTGGATATTTACTTCCGTCTGTATGGTTGGCCTGTCCGAGAAGCTCCTCAGACGTTACTTTGGACCATACAGGATCGTACAAAGGTTGTCTGATGTCACTTATGAAGTCGGGGACCTACGACTCGCCCCATGACCAGGGCAACGAAACATCAGGAGGCTGCTTCCTTAAGGAGGGGACAATGTCTCACATCAAGAGGATCAGGCCATGAATAACGAAATACTGTTGTAGTGTGGTGGTTAAGTTAAAAGACTGTGGGACTAAAGGTCGTGGGTTCGAATCTAACAAGTCCTGTAAAATTTTATTTTCTTAAATTTGCGTAAACTGTTCTGGAATGTTCTTGTTGTAACTAATGTTAATGTTCTAGACTGTTCTTCATTAATATATAAGCGATAACCCTTTCTAGCCGGAGTCAGTTCGCTCCGTGCTTCTGTACCGTGACAACAGTTTAATAAAGCTTCGTTGCATTAAAATAAGTGTTTCTTCAATGACCCTGCTACACCCAAGGACTCTGATTGTGGTTTACTACGTGACAATATGAGAAGAGGGGAATAGCAATATACATAACCAGAAGTAATTGTAACTTTGATTTTCGCAAAGCTTACTGGCATTTTACTCACCGTTCGATAAACTAAAATACAAACTCTTGGAATCTCTGTAAAACATGTGAGTCCTTGACATCAAGGAACGGCATTTAACGATGTGGAATTATTGGAGAGATTTTTTTAAAATAATTACCGTGACATAACTGTGAATGGATCGTTCCGTCTGCAACAGGCAGTATCTTTGTAGTGGAAGCGTTTGCTATCAGCTGTGTGTGTTTGCTCTGACTTCTGGGAGTGATATTGGGAATTAGCCTCTCAAGACGACAGCAAGAAGTGGTATGGATACAATAGCCGGTGTCGCTATTAAACAAGAGGTAGGTCTGTTACTTTTTATGTGTTTGTTTAGTCGTACATTTCACACATTGCTGATAGCTGCGTCACAACAACATGGACGCCAGATGCACTCCCCTAATAACTTAAGAAAGTTTTTACGTATATGATTTATGTACTGACATGAATCGGCACGTTTTGTTTATTAACAGGTGTTTAAGTTTAATCGTATTACGCTGTACGCAGTAGGCTATGCCATTCGGGAGACGTATGTTTCTCAGTGATATGTATTAATAAAATAAAATAATCAATTATCTTTGCTCCAGATAACATATTTGCATTGATGTTATTAATTACCTTCTGTGTAGGCTCATGTTAAAAATGAATGGAGTATGAAAATAATTGTATTGATTTGTATAAAGTTCAGAAATTGTTTTCAGGTTTATGGGTTAATTTCATAACTATTATTAGGTATATGATGATGGGATTATTTTCAATTGCAGATAATGGTATCAGAGGCAGGAATAAACTTTCAAAACAAAAATTCATGCAATTTAAAGGTAGTATGTGTAAATTGGCACCATGGTGTATACCTTGTCACATTTGATGCCAGAAGTGTATTTGCTGTTCATGATTGCAGTCATGGATGTCACAGTTATTGAAAGGTTCCTTTACAACAATAATTTGTTTCACTAGCAGATTTTTCAATTGTACTATTGGTTTCAATTGTTTTTATGTATAGTGTCATCTTACACCATGTGTTTATGATATGAGAATTCTGTTGCACTCTCTCTGGTAGGAATAAACACATACCTGTGTTGGGGTAGACCACTCGTGCCTGTATCAGACTTGGACACAGATAGAAAAGCTTCCCATCGTATTATTCCTTACGAGTGTCGATGGTCAGTAATCACTTAGTTTTCCTATTCTGCTGAAGATAATTTTGTGCAGCAGATATAGAGATTTGAATTTTCTCCCATTGGCACCAGAATTGAGACTCTGTTGTCTGCATCTTCCGATTGATTCAATTCCTTAGAAGAGTTTTCTCTACGGTATGCAGGACTTATTGTGGCACCATTCTAGTGAGGCAGTAAATCCTTTACCTGCACTATTAATAAGTTCCCACAGTTTGAGGTCAGCTTAGTCTATCAAGTAAGTTGGCCTTGTTCTTACCCAGCATACCTGTGTTAATTCTGTCCCCATAATTAATCTATAAATGTACCCCATGAAACATCACAGTCCGTAGTCTCCCTGCTGCCTTGTCGTGCTTCTCACTACACTCCTGATCAATTTGATTGCCAAGCCTCATATGCAATAAGCAACTTAGAACAAATGTAATCTTGCAGGTGTCATAGAAAACCTATGACACCATCCAACTGGACACCCGAGAAATTACACTGCATCATTATTCTGGAAAATGTACATGAAATAGAGCCAGCTACCCTCCATTGAGACATTATTGATGGTAACATGTATTGCACTGTGCCACTCTCCCCTAAACTACATTTTTAACGAATGACTCATTCATTGACAACAAGATTTCTCAGTGAACTCTAGGGATGACAGTTTCTGATGGACAAAGTTGTCCTATCCTTACTAATGAAAGAAATCAGTAGTTGGCTGGAGACTGACATACTGCAATCACCAGTTCAGTTCCTTCCACTTTCTCTCTCTCACACACACACACTTGCCGTTCAAGTTGACACATGTATGCACTAGTTAGTTATCAACCCCAGAACTTCCAGTAAAAATTAAATTATATGAATAAAAAAGTGACTACACTACAGCTGTCTTGCTGTTGTTTGTTACTTATTACTCAGTAATTTCAAATAAAGCATGATCTTGGCTAACTAGTGGAAAAGACGGTCCTGTTCATAAGAATATTTCTGCAAGAAATTCTGTTATATCAGTTCTGTGTTTTGTATGGGTTTTGATGTATTCTTCATCTGAATTCATAGTAGAAGGACCTGATCAAATTTCTTTGTTGCTTTTGATAATTACTATTTCTATATTTTAACTGATTTTGCTCCCATATTTTTTGCTCTAATATACATATTTTGATATTCGGACATCAAACAGACAGTCCTCTAATATTATCAGTTTAACAGTTCCCACTCATCCAGTATGAAACAATTATTCCCATATACCCTCACCAATCCATCCCATACAGCCTGGCCTTTTGTAGCATACATATCTGCTCCAGTAAAATATCTGTCACCTAGGACTCCCTCAACCTAATCCAATTCTTGATGTATTGTTCAGTTCACACTGAATGGATAAATTGGGTTTTTAATCCTGGCTAAATCCACTTGACTCCTCTCTGGAGAGAATTCTTTGTGACCATTGCAAACAACCTAATACCAGTTGCAGTGTTACAAGTGACAAGTACTAATTTTAACCCTTTCTGATCGCTCATTCTGACTGCATGAAATGTTTTGACAGTGAGTGTATTACCCCTAATATTGGTAATCATAGCTTGGAAAATGATATTTTTATTTATATTATTTTTGTAATTTACAAAGCTCTTGTCTTTAGCTTTGGTATTTAGAGCCATACCCCACATTATATTTATCATACAGGTTTGTCAGAAACAAACATGTGATGTATTTTCCTGAAGTGATCCTGATCCACAATCATACAGGCTTCATTAGCTTATGTCAATAATGCTGGTTTTTTCTAGATCACTCCTTAAAAATTTATGTTTCGTTTCCTAAAAATAGTTTCATTCTTTGTCTTGTATTCAAACCTCCAAGTAGTTTCTGTGTAGGTACTATAACTTCATCTAAACTCAGCCTTTATCTTCAACATCACTACTTCTAGATCCCAGCATTTATAGATTGTACTTCCTTAGTTTTATATGTTATATTGTGATAAAATGTTTGATTTTTTTTAATAAGCAGTTATGAACATGAGACTACATTTTTTTAAATAAGCAGTTATGAACATGAGACTACATGTTGCATAAAGATAACATATTATGATAATGTTTCTAAAAAAATTTTAACCCAAGGACTAGTAAAATGTGAAAAAAAAAACATAATTCTAAATACCACCAACTTAGATGTGCCTAATTTATTTCGGTATGTGCTGCAGTTCCTTAAGACTTAAACCTACAATGAGGCCCTTAAAAACAGCCCTTAAAGGATGCCTTTTTGATGCCAACTGACATATAATTCACTATAGTAACAGCACAATCATGTCCTAGAAATACCGAATATTTCGGCTGGTCATTGAAATATTAATGGATTTCACAAAGATTTTAGGCTTATGTCTTGTACTCTCTTGTAGCCTTATACAGTATGAATCCTGTATACATTCCGTATAAACAGTTTCTAATTACCTTTTTGTTAAAATACTCAATTACAATTAAATTTTTAATATTCTAGCTTTCAGCCACCTGTTCTGTCTTCGCAGGCAACAGTTTGAGGAACACTCCACTGGGACAATCCATTCTCAGTGTGGACAATCCTCTTTGTCTATGGAGGTATTTTTTGTTCCTCCAATTATTCAAATCTGAGAGAGACAAAGTATTCTTCACTTGAGGACACCTCTGTGGGTTACAGGCCTACTGAGTGGTTGATTGTTTTCCCATCAATTTTTTTTTTAATATTATACTAAAATATTTAATGATAAAATTATTTTTTTTCTGCAGTTATAAGCACTAATCATTATGACATTTATCGACGAACTTTCTCATATTTAGGACAAATGCTCAGTGTAGTCCAAAGAAATTCAATAAAAATGTTTTGTATCTTTGACCTTATAAGTGTTTTTGTTATTAGTGTGTTCTAATTAGGATATTTTAAATTAAGGCCGGTATGTAATGTACTAGCAAAGAGCATTTCCCTGTAAAGTTTTTAGTATCAGGAAGAACTAGACATATTGCATGAATTGCATTAGAAATAATACATTTCATTTTCTTCTTTATATACAAATATATATTCCATGTTTGTCGTTTTTGTATCTTTAAATTATCTTCAGTAGTTTTCTCATTTTGAGTTTATAATTATACTAGTATGCATTTCAATTTTTTTCCAGGTTATGTCAGAAGACACTGAACAATTGGATTTACCACTGGAGGCTGTTCCTGATGGGTATGGTGGTTTGTCATTAAATAGTTACCTGTAACTCTAAAATGTGATTAGCACCTGCCTCAATCTGAATTGTAAAATATTTTTCTGTAACATACGCAGTTTGGAAGTATCAAAAAACATTATCTATGACTGATGAAACTGATTATTATCATTACGCTCATATATGAGTCAGCAAAATATCTGATATCTGTATTAATACCATGTTGAGTATCTTCTCAAGTGCTCTCTGTACAGGGCTGTTGTTTTCTTGTTTTTCTGTATGGCCAGTCTTATCTTTTGACACTTGAATAATGGATAGGAGCAACCTGGACCTAACTGGTGTGCTGCTCTGATAGCGCTGCAGTGGAAAGAACAGAGGAATGCAGAGAAGTCAGCTGCTGTGCTGGCCGAGGGGCTAGCAGCAAGGCAACAGCTGTTGGTAGAAATATCTCCTTTAGAAGACAGCTCTCAGTACAATCTTTTCTTTATCATAAGCTATAATTTAGTAAAAATTATGAAGAATAGACTTCTGGAATAAAACAATTATTATAGTAAGGTTGGACCTTGTATTGCTATTCACAAATGTGAAAAATGGTGAAACCATTGAAATAATAATAGAATGTTTATATACAAATAAATTGCCACCAATATGGACATCTTCCGACAGACAACCTTCTTTTATGGAAGGAAGGATTTCTAAAAACAAAAGAAGGGAGCATTGATGGTGTGCCCACTATGTCCAGTGTATTTGTTGAAACATTTCAAGCTGTACTCATCCACTCCTCCAACTTGAAGTAGTAATTGTATGTAACACAAAAATATGGGACTGCTGTTCTCATAACTTTTAAACTATGCTCATAATAAAATTAAGTTCACCATATAAGTGGAAGCAAACTAAAGTATAACATTCCTGGTAGTATCTATAAGGCATGAAGAAGGATAGATCCTTTGTGCATGGTGTATAACAGAAGCCCACACAGTATAAGCTTTATCTGCACAAAGATACTTATTACATATAGTTATAAAATGAGAACTATTAAAAAGTCCTCAACTTATAATTAGGTGAACATAATACTGAAATCAGAATTTTGAAGTAAATATTTCTGGCCAACAACTATTGTCTTTCTGCTGGCAATAATAGCACCACAGCACCTGACCTCCACATATTCCTCCATTCTTTCCCCGACAGTGCTATCAGAACAGTCCTTTGGTTATCTCAGTGCCACTCCTATCCTTCATACAAAGGGTGAGAGATAAGATTCATTGGCTAAAAAAGTGGAAATCTTGAGCCCAGTGTACAGAGCAACGAAGATATTCAAGGTTCTGATGAGCACCAAATACTAGAGGGAGCATTTAGAAATACCAGGTGTTTATGGAATACCGAAAATACACCATAAATGAAAGGCTAAATGAATACATCAGACACTTCGAAAATTATGTCACAAATCAGCCTTAGCACAGTAAACAGTGTGGAAACGGAATCAGCATGCTGGTGGCCAAAAGTGTGGCCAGGATAGGGGGAATTAAAAACGCTTGCTTGTTTTACTAAAAAAAATAAGGAATCTATTTAGTCATAGCCAGTGATGTTCTAGCTAGCTACCCCTTGGCAACTTTTTTTCTTTTTAAAATTTATGTTTTGCTTCAAGAACTCTTTTCCTGTGCTTACTCATCTTGGAAAGGTTGACAAGCCATTGTTTTTGTTATTTCTGATTCCAACCACTTTACTATACTGTGCATGATACAGAAGGGCCTTTTGATAGTACAAGGTGTATATGGCTTTAAAAGTGAATTGAGTTGTGCCAGTTATATAGCTGGATAGAAAAATTGGATATAATTCACTAGCATTGCTAGATTTATTTTCTTTAGCGGGTTTTGACACTTTTTTGTTTTATTAGATTAGAACAAAGTTCAGCTTCACCAAGGAAATTATTTAAATTGTACTGTGACAAATAAGTTATTTTTTCTAAAAATTCTTACAGTTATCCGACTCCCTTTAGGATGCAATGTACGCATTGAGTATGCTGGTGAACCTCCTAAGAAAATAGTTGTTCTAGGGACATTAATGGTTAATTTATGCATGGAGTGTCCAGTGATGTTTTCCAGAACACACCTGGAATATTTTCATGTTGTTTTCATTGATTTGTGACCCACAGCATTGTGTAATCTGTTTCAAGAATCTCATTGATTGTTTCAGAGTCAGCTACTAGACTTTGGTTTTTAAACTTTGAAATCTGTACCCTGTTTTCTCAATATGTCCGTTATTCTTTTTATATGGTTTATTCATTGATGCAATTCAGTACTTGTTGATTGTAGAGCATTCACTACAGATTGCAGACATGCCAAATATTCTGTTATGGGAAAAACGCTAATGATAAACTTCAGATTTGAGGCAGTTGAAAATCAGCTTTTATGATTGCGTTGTTACCATCTTGGGGCAGGGTGTGGAGTGCCATAACGATTTCTCTATAATATTCCTTGAATGTGGCAAAGTTTTTGTATTGTTCAGTCAGACAGCTTTCATAGAGCTTTGGTTTATTTGGTATGCATTTTTGAAGAGTAATTTATTATTTCCTTGGCATGATAATTGTATTTCTTATCAGTTCTGTTTAGTTTAAGTCATTCACAACCAAGTTCAGTATTTCACTAGAATAATCAAAATACAGCACTCATGTATTTTTCTAGAATTGTTTTATAAACACTAGCATCATCTGCTACCATAGAGAATTGTATATTTGTCTGGTGTACTTTCCTGGGGCAAGACCATTGATTTCTATAAAATTGAAATTTGCCATGGCTGTATATTTCGTACCCATGACAGTCAGTTTGACATATCCTAATACTTCTTCTAGAACCATGATTTTTTTGTTCATCAAAAAATCTAACTCTAATGGAATCTCAGGGAGACACCCTGAGATTACACTGCTATCATCCACCTAGCTATTATAGCTAAAAACATGACATTTCAATAAGGATTTACAATTTCATTGTGAATTTGTTATGACATATGGGTGTAATTTTTTGCAACCTTTTCTGTACAATCTTGCCCATCAAAGGTACATTGTGTGAACAACACAACAGAAATTATTTTTGCTACCACTTTTCTTGTTATTATCTTTTGTTTTATTCATTTATTTCCTAGTGGGAACAAAGCAGCAGTAAATTAACGGGCATTTTTTTTAGTGCTCATTTGTGCCAGTTAGATGATGATGTATGAGTGTTTTCATGTTTGTTCATGTATTTGCAATATACAAGAGGTTAAGGGTCTCGCCATGAACAAGTATAAAACATTTTGCTCATTAATCTGTCGAAACAACTCACAAAAGATGCAAAATGCACATACTTCTTTGAATATGCCAGCCTAGGAGAACAGTCCAACAGCCGGCTGCATCTGAATTGCCCTTTTAATTGCACGGCGTCCTTCAAAGTCATAATTTGAAAATGATGACCAACAATTTCAAATAATTTTAGTTTTTTTGAGGTGAGGGCTTATTAAATGAATGTCTGAGCTAGTGCACAACATCATTATGGATATGAGACTGACAGATAATGTTACAGTATGGTGTGGTTTCGCATGCAGTTAATTTGTTGAATCTTATACACTGTGGATCATTTCCACAAAGTAAGTTTAGTATTAGGATTTGGTGTATATATTTTGTTATATTTTTAACTTGACTGCATGAGGTATCAAACCAGGATAGGGCAAGTGCCCCTCCCTGGCCATGCCCATACAGGTGGCTAAATAATGGTTTGTGTAGCTGTTGACATTTAAAATGTTTCTGCTGAAGTTGTAAATTTACGGATAAGCAAGTGCCTTACTGAACATCTGGGCCCAAGCATTCACATTATCTGCTGCTCTAAATGGTAGATTTTATTCAAGGGTTGATGTTGTTTGGTTGCTTCTTTGCCCAGGACTGATCTGTTTCACTTAGAATTCTTCTTTAAAATTAATTTGGAGGACTAAAACACACAAAACATACACTTTGCCTTAAATATATCCCACAGGATAATTCCTCCTACTTCACCTTGCCACTATCACAGTAGTTAATTAGTGAATTCAGTATGAAAGATGTAGCAGTTCAAATATGTAATTCAGCTTTACAGGAAATTAGCAAAACCTTTAATTAATTATAATTTCCAAAGTTTTTTTATTTTATATGGGAAAGCTAACTCTAAAATATATTTTGCTTCCTGAAGAAACCCTTTCTAAACTACTGTTTAGGTGCAGAACTATGGGAATCAGATTGCAAGGCACCTCGTTAATTAGTGATATTTAGCGTCCTGGTGGCACTACTCAACACGGCGTGTATTTCAGTTCTTAATTAAATGTTCCTATAATTACAGGTTCAGTCTTTATCAGGTCGCCAGCGGAGATACCGCAACTAATTCTAAGAATTTACAGTCATTCACAAAAATTAATCACGTGAAAGAGTCTGCAGTGGCAGTTACCAAAAATATGAGTAGGAATCGTTACCACATAAATCACAAAAAAAAGTTTGCATTCAGAGCACACCTTTATTGTCTGGATAAACATAAAAAAATACACCACCGAAATACCCACCAGTTACAATGACCCGTGCAATCGAACTTCTCTTCCAAAGCGTGCAGGATTCGAACCGAGTAGTTACACATAATATGTGGTGCCACTCTCACAATAATTTGTTCGGAACACCGTCCCCGTTTGAGTACACTGACACTCCAAATACTTCTTGAAATCACAGTACCAGTTAGCTGAACAGTTACAAGCACTTTTTAAGTAATCATCCTCGCGGTATCGTTCTTAACAAACGGCCATTCCCGCCATTAGCTTCTCACGTTCCCAGCCGCACACTATAGACTCCTGCCATCTTGTTCTCACCATCAAAGATAATCCCTCACCGACACTACTCTCGATTCGCGTCAGTTCGATTGCATCGTTACAAGATATATAGATGAATTACAGAACTATTATAGTAAATAAGATAGGATAGGGAAAATAAACAGTTACCCGTCACTTACCACAGATGAAGGCAGGAGGGCGAAACACGTAAAAACACAAAAACAAAAGAATTACACAATATTTCGACTTTTCAGTCTTACTCATGTAGGAGGCGAGACATATGGCAGGGGGAAAGATGTGGTCACATCCGAGCCCGCCACATGAATGAAGCACAGGCGGAAAACGCGTGGTAGTGGAAGAATTGTCGAGAGGGGGGGGGGGGAACAGGCTTGACCAGCGATAAAAGTGAAACAAATAAATATAATGTCTGTGTAGCTTAGTTCAAAAAGTTATAAATACATACAAAAAAAAAAAAAAAAATAAAATAAATAAATAAAGAAGGGAAAAAAGAAAAAAAAAAATATATATAAAAAAAAAAAAAAAAATAACCGACTGTAAAATGAAATGAGAGATGGCAAGTGACAGGTTTAACGTAGGTTTAGGCCAGGGGTGTGTCTGGTGTCAAGGATACCAGACACACCCCTGGCCTAAACCTACGTTAAACCTGTCACTTGCCATCTCTCATTTCATTTTACAGTCGGTTATTTTTTTTTTTTTTTTTATATATATTTTTTTTTTTCTTTTTTCCCTTCTTTATTTATTTATTTTATTTTTTATTTTTTTGTATGTATTTATAACTTTTTGAACTAAGCTACACAGACATTATATTTATTTGTTTCACTTTTATCGCTGGTCAAGCCTGTTCCCCCCCCCCCCCCCCCCCCCCCCTCTCGACAATTCTTCCACTACCACGCGTTTTCCGCCTGTGCTTCATTCATGTGGCGGGCTCGGATGTGACCACATCTTTCCCCCTGCCATATGTCTCGCCTCCTACATGAGTAAGACTGAAAAGTCGAAATATTGTGTAATTCTTTTGTTTTTGTGTTTTTACGTGTTTCGCCCTCCTGCCTTCATCTGTGGTAAGTGACGGGTAACTGTTTATTTTCCCTATCCTATCTTATTTTCATTGCCTCGCGGCAGTTTCTTTGTTTCCTTTATCCAAGAACTATTATAGTGGTATATTACAACTATTTATTTATTTCTTAACTTAATGCACCATTCTTCAGTTGGAAATATGTTGGTATTTTGTTAAGAGTAAAATTAGAATTCTCATTTACGAATAGAGATTGTTAATATTCCTGGTGTATACAGCAGTGAATTATTGCATAACTATTTTGTCTTAGAAATAGCTGAAAATTGTTTCTCTTATATCTGATTCATTATATTACAACTGAAATTTTTATAATTATCAGAAAAGTTGCTATGAAGAAAATATGTACTTTAATTTTTATTGCTTTTATTTAACTTTACATATATATTCAAAGTTTTATCTGTTATTTATAGTAAAGAATTTAAAAATTTTCTTATTGTTATTTACAGGTCAGTAGTTGGAGTTCATCAAAACCATCTAGTTCCATATTGTGGAAAATCTGATGTCATTATGATGGAGAAATTTAAAGCTACAAGTTCCCTAATAGTCAGATCTGATATCAACAATATCACTATATCAAATGATAATAGTGGTAGCATGATGTCATTCCACTATACATGTGCCATGTGTCTTCAATATTTCTCCTCATTGGCCTTGCTGATAACCCATGTTTTTAATCATAAACTATATGTAATAAAACCACAATACATTTGCAAGTACTGTGGTCAGATCTTTGTTAATGTATCAAAGCTATGTGCCCATAATTTTGAAGATAAAATGAAAGCTAGATTTAAAGAACCATCATTGTTTGGCCTTGCTTGTGCATTCTGTACAGAAATTTCTTTAACTTGGTGCTCTCTAACAAGACACGTATTCACCCATAACTCAGCTGTTTCAAATCCCTTATATATTTGTACATACTGTTCTAAAGTGTTTGAAGATATGGCCAAACTCCATGTGCATAACTTCACTAGGAGAAATTCAAAAATAAGGTAAGAATGCAAAGTCACCTTCTGTCTAGTTTTAACATAGCTTAATTTGACACCCTTCACTAACCAGCCTTTGCAACTAATACCGTCCAGTTGGAGATGTTTCTACTTGCTGATCAATAGGTTTAAAATATCAAGGACAGTTCCTCAAATTTTTAGCTATGAGAAAATGATTCATGTTAGTATGCTGATTTCTGTTTGCTAAAACTGAGTACTTTTCATTTAAATTTGGTCACTAATACAGGGAAATTAGTGAATTTTCTGGTCAGATCATTACTTGTGAATGACAAGATTTTATGGCGTGCATAGTATTGTTATTTTGCATAAGAGCTTGAAGTGTGCCTGAATTATTGGGAAATGACTACAAAAAAAATTTACTGATACAATAATTGAGATGTGTTTGGAATGACTGGATGGTACGTGGCTGGTAAAAAGACTTGTGTATCATATGAGGCAGTAGGTACACAGATTAAAAACTAATGGTTGATTATGATTCTAAGATAGGGAAGGAATTGCTAGTGAAGAATTGAAATATAAGTTACTGTGGCATAATATTTGATATGAAAATCAACATGGCAAGAAACTTTGGATAGGTTGTAGGGAAAGATTTCAAAATCCTTCACTTAATGGAGAGAACGATCAGGGAACATACTGGAGAAGTGAGGGAAACGGTTACAAAACTTTGGTCTTGCTATTTCTTGATGTGGTGGTGTAGTATTAGAGCCACATTTTGATTATCAATTACAGGAGTTGGAAATGGCTGCTAGAAATTACTACAGAGCACAATTAGTAACTAATATGATAAAAGAGCTGAATCGGGATTAATTTGGAAGATAGGAGGATGGCGAAGAGAGTAGTGGGAGTTCATAAGACATAATGATGACATGGTAAAATATGTTTTATAAGAATTAAAAAATGACCATGACAACAAGCTCGATTTCAGGCATAATGGTGTTGAAAAATTTTCTTTTTTAAATAGGGGATACAGGGATTGGAATAAATTACCAAGAAAAATCAATAATTTATCAAAAACTCTGTAATTAAAAATTAACAATCATATAGGGAAAAAATAGGTAGGAAAAATTTATATGAGGTAAAACGTGTGTTCCACTCCAATTAATTAGAGACTATATTTTAATATCTGATTATATCCATAAGTGAGTGGTAGTTTTTATTTTGTAGCCATGGTAGTTAATTTTTTAATAATTTAAGAATGAAGTGTTTCAAAATTAATCTTATGCAATAAAATAATTTAAGTTTTAAATCCAGTTAACACATTAGTCACAACTTTGAAAGTAAGGGAAGTAGCCACAGTGGATGGATCCCATTGAATTTAATACCAATAATATGACATCTGTATTAATCACATTAATTCCTCAGTCATTTAATTTGTTGATTACATTCATACATTCATTTACAATTTTAAGTGCATTCTGAATATAATATGTAGAGTGTTTTCGTTGGTTAACCATTGCAGAAGCAACATAAAGGATCTGTAGCAATATATAAATATTTCCACCTTATTTCTAAGGCTTTAAGAAAATAATTCATTCAAAAGATGATTAGTTGATATAAAAAAGACATTTTGCTTTCAGATAAGTTAGAGTAAAATATTCCTTACAGAGAAAAAATTATGCCAACTTTAAAAACTTCTTTGACTGTTGGTGATATTTGCATAAAATATGTATAATTGGAAATTGGAGTGCCTTACTTCTTAAGTAAAATGTGCTATAAGAAAACTAGGTGGAGTTTGTAATATCAGAACCTCTTGTTTATTCTTGTACCATCATTTTACATGGTCAGTATTGACTATCAGGTATTACATTTCTGTCTAACTAGCTGGCTTATAACAGGATCCTATCAATGGTCAGTGTATTAGGATAGAGCAGCAATGTGCTAGTACCACTGTGACATATTAATGTTTTATACCGAGTATTGTGGGTGATCGGTTAATGCTCTGGCCTCACATCCGGGAGGACACCGGTTCGAATCCCTGTCCGCGCATCCAGGTTTGGGTTTTCCATGGTTTTCCCAAATAACTCTAGGCGAATCCTGGGATGCTTCCTTCAAAAGACCATGGCCAAATTCCTTCCCGTTCCTCGTCCAATTTCGCCTCTAATGAGCTCGACATCAACAAGGTGTAAAACCATAAGGAAAAAAAAATGTTTTATACTATTACGTTCTGGGCCTGGCAGAGTGAAGGCTTTGCTTTTATTACATTTTTTATCTTCTTCTTATGTGGGTGCCTATTACAAAAGTTTTTTTACTATGCAATTGCTCTATAACTGACAATAGGCAGACTGATTGGCATATGTTGATCCCACATTGCTATCATAACGAAAAATGTACCAGCTTTGTGCCTTGTCTTTGCAACACGTGGTTTCTTTATCCTCTCCCAAGTATCCCCATTCAGGGATGTGTAGTTACAGTACCAGTTTTCTGTGGTTTGTGGTTGGATAGTTCCTTCAAAACTGCTGTGGCCTAAATCCTTCCTGTTCCGGATAACCCGTGATCTTCTATCTCTACTAACGTGTACATTGACGAGGCTTAAAGCTATAACAAATGAGAAGTATCCCCATGAGACCAAAGTACCTTTACCTATCTCTTCAGAGATTATTGTATCAGCCATGGTGGTTCAGAACTATATGGCAGACCTTTCAACTTGATCCAATCAGTATTTTCTCCCACTCTGTTTTTTTTTTATGCTAACATTCTTGCAGTGGTTGTTGTTCCTTTGAGGTGTCTAAGAAGCTTCTACTTTGAGTCCATTGGTGTTGGTAGCTACTTATATCTGCAGGGGCAACATTCTGTGTTATCTCACACAATTGGTTGCCATTAGCACTAAAATACAAGATGCTTCGTTTTGAGTGGTGCCACTGCCAGGAAGCTGATGAATATCATCACATTGTGTTCTGTGCTGAATTGGAGTTCTCTACTACCTTGGATGACCATAGTTGGAGAGTATGGTGGTGATATGGGACATCCCATTCTTCCTGTGTTTCAGAGAACCACAGCAGTGTTACTTCTGTCATTATCGAATGGGGAGTTATTAGGTGTGACTTCAGGTTATGGCTGGTAGTGATTAAGGGAACTCTGACAGCACAATAGTGCATCATGCACATCTTGTGTCATCATGTGTTACCTCTTATGCGACAGTATCGTAGTACCATTTTTCAATAGGCCACTACTTATTGACACAACACAGGTTTCTCTATAAACTCTCTGTGTGATGTTGAGGTACTCACATGGCCTGCAAGAACCCCAATTCTGTACCCAATAGAACATGTTTGGGGCCAAATCGGACATTAAATCTGTGCCAGAATCCATGAAATCAAGGACAAGTTACAATAGTTGTGGAGTAGTTTGTCTCAAGAGAGGATACTATGGTTTTATCACAATCTTCCCACCGACACTGTGCATGCATCCAGGCCAGAGTGGTTGCAACATCATATACATAAGTGGGATCATACCGCCGAATTTTTGTAAATTTTACTCGATTTTGCAGTCAGTCTCATACTGTCTTAATGTTTCATTTTATTTTCCCCTTCCCCTTCTTAATGCTTCACTTTTTTGTCCGGCAGTGTATTTGGGTAAGACAGCATAGAATGAAGAGACTGGCCAAAAGTATCAGCTGATTAGGTTATAAGATAATGAAATAAAGGATTTGTATGCCTTTAAAATTGATGGAGAAATTATAGTGGCAGGCATTAAATCTAAATAACTTGGCATATCTTGTAATTAATACTCAGTTGCGTATGATTTGTTGGGGAAATATTAAGAAAAGTATGGAAACTGTCATGGGAAGTAATGATGGAATATACTAGTGACAACAGTCTTTCTTGGTAATGATGTTATATAAGCATAATGAAATTATATCAGACCTATAGTTTTGAAATTGTGTGCAAGAATTGGAGTTGGTGTAACTGAAATTAAAACTTAATACTTCTTAGTGTTGATATTATTTATACAAACATAAGCTTATTTAGCTGATGCTTATAAAGAGTGGTTTGTGTATTGTAATGAAGGTCAGAGTGGAATTTGGATAACGAGTGAGCATTGTATATGGCAGGTCATTCCTTTCCAGTTCTTGTTTCGAAGAGTATGGTTGTAGAAATGTTTTATTTATAGGTGAGGTATTTGGGCTCTTGAAGCAGTTATCAAGAAGGATACTAAAAACTTTTTTTCCCAAATAGTGAACCAAATTACACTTAAAAGGCATTTAAACCTTAAGTGATATATAGCAGTCTAGGATAAACTGTCACTATAGAATGAACTCCAGTCCTGGTAATAATAATAATTTATTATCTGTATTAATTATAGTTTTTTTTAAAGATGTATTCACACAAACGCCTGTGATTCACAACATTTCCAATGTGATAAATATAGGTTCTCTGATTAGATGGGCACAAATATGAACAAGCATATTTGAATTTTCAACCTGATTTTGAGTAATTTAAATAATGCTATTTATAATAAAAAAAGTGTCATTTGCTTTCAATAACTCTGATAAAAAAAATACTATGGGAATAGCAAAATTGACAAATAAAAAACTTTATCTACTTAAGGTAACATAGGTTCTAAATTGTTTAGAAAATGATGTTGTCTGGGCCTCCAAAATTTGTTGTGATAAATGGAAGCTTCATACCCTACATGGATATAATTTCTCGATGAGTTAGCTGTGTAAAATCTTCTAGGGCTTTTCACCAGGATAGTGCATCATTAGCAATATATAGTGACGTTTCAGAGCCTGCCTCAGACTCCATCTTCCCCATAAGATGGAGCCTGAGGCAGGCTCCGAAATGTTGCTATGTGTTGCTACTTACACACCATCCCGGTGGAAAAACCTAGAAGGTTTTGTGCTACCATGTTATGTTTGTATTGTCATGTTTACTGTTAGTCTAAATATAAACAATAATCTTGAATCTTTATAATATTGTACTGTATGCCTTCCAATCTAAAAATATTAGTAAGGTAATAACTGTTAACACTTACTGTCATTTATTTTCCTGTCTGATTTTTCTTTAGTTATTTCTTGATTAATGTTATTACTTTCATAGTGGCAATTATGAAGATGTTTGAGTACATTGCATCTTTTTTCTGGCATCATAACTTTTCTATTTTTATTATTTGTGTGGCAAGCTTTTAGAGTTACAAATTATGTGTCATTTATTTTGGTTCTTGAATTTTTTATTTTAGTTAATAAATTGTTGCTGCTGTTATTAATATCCATTAACTGAACATAGTTCTGTAATCTATTGTCATTGCTTATCAGTATATGTGTTTTTTGTGATTCTAGGGGTTACTATGACTGTCAGTGTAATATTTACACCTATAAGAAGCAGCATTTTACTGCTAAACATTTAGAAACCAACATTGAGGAGGAACCAGTCAGCTACAGGGAGAGATTAAAAAACAGAAATACTGTCATCAAAATTCTATCACCTGCAAAAGAAATTTATGGAAAACCAGTTTACTTTTCTAAAACTGACAAGAAAATTAATTTAAGTCCCTTAGTAGTCTCCACCAAAGAGAGTGGAAGACCTTTTACAAACCAAGTGCAACATAAAGCATGCCAGAAGATTAATTCAGCAAAACAAATATTTTCTTGTAAAATTTGCGAAAAAACTTTTACAACTTCTTGGACTCTTAAAACACATTACAGGATTCATACTGGTGAACGTCCTTTTTCTTGTGAAGTTTGCGGTAAGTCTTTCAAGCAGTCTGGACAACTTAAACCCCACCAGAAGATACATTTGGGTGAATGCTTATTTGATTGTAAGGTTTGTGGAAAATCTTTTATATCGTCTGGGAATCTTAAAAAGCATCAAAGAATTCATACTGGTGAGCGTCCATTTTCATGCAAAGTTTGTGGAAAATCTTTCACAGAGTCTGGGGATCTTAAAAAGCATCAGATTATTCATACTGGTGAACGCCCATTTTTTTGTGATGTATGTGGAAAATCTTACGCGCTCTCTGGACATCTGAAATTTCATCAAAAGATACATTCAGGGGAACGCCCATTTTCCTGCGAAGATTGTGGAAAAGCTTTTAAACATTCTTGTTCTCTTAAAAAGCATCAGAGAATTCATACTGGTGAGCGCCCATTTTTTTGTCAAGATTGTGGGAAATCATTTGTGTGTTCTGGAGATGTTAAAAAGCATCAGGCTATTCATTCCGGTGTACGTCCATTTCATTGTGATTTTTGTGGGAAATCTTTTAAACATTCTAGTAACCTTAATAGACACCAAAGGATTCATACGGTTTAACTCCTATTTTATTAAACTGTTAATCTTAAGGTAAATATATGAATTTATGCTGGAGAGTGCCCATTTTCCTGTGAACATTTGTTTATGTAGTGTGAAGATTGCAAAAAGTATTGCGGTGGTTAGTGGAATAGCTCCAAATCTGGGTGACCATGGGATGTAGTGCGATTTGTAATTTTATAAATTAAACTGGCATTTGCCCACTGCTTCACGCGCATATTATTTGGTATGTGTAGAAATTATTTACCGATTTTATTCTATTACCACATATTAACTTTGGAAGGAGTGAATTCTAAATCCATTGTTTAGTTATTGCCTTAGGTTTGGTTTCATACTGATGTCCGAGAGTTTTGTTTAATTCATATTTTAATGTTATACAATGTATGAATTAGTAGAAAAGCTATCTGAAAAATTAAGTGTACTAATTTGTACATATAATTATTGTGAGAAAAAATAATGTTTAGAAATGGTTTTATTTTTGTGATGTAAGTAGGTGTAGCAGTGTTTAAGAGAAATAAAATGTTACCTTTACCCTACTTAGTAGGTTGGTTACTGCAACACCTCTGCGTGGCATTTTTAAATGATGATACAGAGGACTGCACGATTTATTATCATTATTGATTTAATTGCAGTGGAATTAATATTCGGGTTTCAGTTCTCCAGACATCTAAATACTACTTTTTATTTTAATTTTTAATATTTTCTTATATAATTGGTGTGTTAAATCCCTCCCCCATTTATTTTTCTGATTTACGAATTTTAATTTTAAATTCCTTAAGGGTTTTTGGTACATTACTTACTCATTACTCCACTTGGTAATTTTTTCCAATTCCTGACACCCTTACCAACAAATGAAAATTTTCCTGCTCCCTTATGCATGAAATCGAGGGTCAACTAGTGGTCATGGACCTGTTTCCCCTTACATGCACTATTCCTAATTCTTTGACCAATATCCCACCATGCCCCATCACCAACATATGCCCTGTATATTCCCAGCTCTCTCTTTACCCTCCTACCTTCATCCAGTTATTCGAAATCCCAATTTAATATTCTGAAATACTTGTTTTACTTGCTTTTAGGTTATTGATTTTATTTTGACGATATGTTAGTACGATCAGTTATGTTTGCTATAAAATATAAATCTACTTGTATTAAAACTAATCATGTACGGTATCACACGTTGAGAATTATTTTTAATTTCCTTCGCTTTCATATCACCTACTACTAAGGCCATTATGCAAGCACCATATAAATAATAATTCCAAATTGTCATTATTTGTTCATGGTACAGTGTATGTATTAATGAACGTTTGACTGAAGCTATGATTTTCGAATGTCAATATTATCTGAGATTGTGGTTAGGTTGAAGTACAGCCTGGACCATTATGACAGTTGATAAGCTTTGTTGAAACATAAGAAACAATATGGGTTTAGTTTTATAATTAAAGCAATGCAGCATCAGGATATTAATTATTTTAATTTATCTTTGCTTTCAATGAAGCCGTGTTATTGATGTTATTATTTTAGTTGCATATAAGTTCCTCCAGCAGGCCAAGATTCAATAGCGAAACAATGAATGTATTAATGCGCATGTGACAGAAGCCAAGTTTGTCGTTAAGTTGAAATGCAGCCTGGACCAGAATGGCAATTGACATGCTACGTTACAGCATAAGGCATAATGGATCTAGTTTTATAATTTATGCAGTGTAACATAAGGTGTTAAGATGTCTATTTAATTTTAATTTCATTTGATTGCATGTTGCTATCGCCATTAACTCAATTGCACGTATGGAGATAATCATTAGAAAATCAGGGTTATAAAGTTATTTCATAGGAAGAACAGTTTATTTTACTGCTAGTGGTTTGAACAGCAGCCAAAATTTGTACACATGTTTAAGAGTATTTGCACACGAGAGCCACCAAATATATGTTAATCAAATAAAGTCCATCCAAATAATAGACAGTACTGTAGAAGTTATTAAGGAAAAACTACGTACTTACTTGTTACCAAAAAAAAAAAAAAAAAAAAAAAAAAAAAAAAAAAAAAAAAAACTGAATTTCTTAACCATAATGAAAACGAAAAAATATTGGCATAATAATGTTTTTTGTACATTTTGTACCAATGACAATCTATGTCTACCACGTTAATAATCTAATGAATTTTACTTGACAAACTGACCAGTTACGATGTAAATTAATGGTGATTACGTTTGATTCACGTATACTATTTACTTTAGAGTACTACAGTTCAGAAAACTGAGTAACAAAAGTAAAAAAAAATAAAACTGAATCCAAAGTTTTGTGAGATTATTGTGAAATAATTGTGCAATATGATCGGCAGTCCACAATTTTGTAAAAATATATTTTTTTTAAATTCTTTGCTCCTTCCCACGGTATGCTCATTAGCTATTTTCCCAGATTTTGATTGGCAACATTAGCTCTAAAAACGTGAAAACCACATCCAAATTGCTGTGTTACTTATTGCACAAAACCCGTTAAAGTAAAGAGACAAACACAGCTTGCTTACAGATAGATACATCAAAAGTTAATGAAGGAAAAGAATTAAAAAGTATATAATTATATTAGTAATTTTATATTGTATTAAGGATTGATAGAATGTATTATAACTTGTTTTATCACAAACAATATCTGATGGTTGATCAATAAAAAAACAAAAAACAAAAAAACAGCAGTTTAATGAATTCACTATTACATCACTAAATTTTAATTCAAAATTCTCGATTTCTATTGACCTGTTCTGAGGTTGGGTTGTTTATAAAATTGTTTTGTGGTAGAAATCAATATAATGTGCTTATAACCAGCCCACGGTGTTCTGAAACTCCTAGGCTGCAGTGTAGAGCATCATAGTGTCCTAATATGTTACAAAGAACAACTTGTAACACACTTTTGCAATTATATACAGCTCAGCTTGTCCAAAGATTCAAGAAATCTCATACACATCTTACTAACTTTCAGCTCAAATATGCTTGTGATATTCATAAACCATAAATTCATAATCAATTGGAATGTCCTTAGTGGGCAGCTCAGTTAAGTTGAAGGTATAGGAGACATGTCTATCATTACAAAAGTCAGTGAAAATTAAAACAGTAAAAAATTATGAAAATCACAATTATTGCAATCTATTAGCTGCTGTTTCATAAAATTCTTCAATTTTATATTAAAAATTATTTTTATGGAATTTTCTGTTATATTCTTGAACATATGAATTGAATGCAGTTGTATTCTGTTTAGTATGCCATTAAACAGCTTAACTGATACATAGTAAAAAAAATTGTCCACAACTGTGTTTAAATCCAATGATATCTACGTTTTCTGTGTTCATAGTACTGTGTAAGACATGGTGAAAGGAATATATGGAGACCACGCAAGAGGCCTTCACTATGCATTGAAGTGAAGCCGGGTGGAGGAGGAGTGGGGAGCTAGGCCGATCCCATACAGACACTGGGTATATGTACAAAAATCTCAAGGGGACACTATGATAAACGTAACACATCAATCTGGTGATGGATTATTCTGTAACTCGATTAGACAAATAAAAAATGAAGAATAAATTTTTTTGATATCATGCTTAGTTTTCGAGATATTCTGTCTCAAACGTGAAATGGTTTGGGTTGAAATTCAGAAGAAAAAATTGGTCAAAGTCAAATTTGATGACAGATTCTTATTTAAAAAGACGACGCAAATAAAAAATAAAGAATAAAAATTTTCGATATCTGGCCTAGTCCTCGAGATATACTGTATCAAAAGTGAGGTGTCTTGAGTTGAAATGCAGAAGAAAAAATTTCGCAAAAGTCAAATTTGATGATCGATTCTTATGTAACACGACAAGATAAATCGAAAATAATGAATAAAATTTTTCGATATCTTTCTTAGTTTTCGGGATATACTGGGATTGGGTTGATATGTGGCCTGGACTAAAAATTAATTCTGCCAAACCCCCAATGAATTACATGGTGGACATGCAGAATGAATATTTAAGATTTTTTACTACCACTTGTGGTTAGATTGAATAAAAATAGTTATCTTGTTACCATACATCGTAAGCTTAATTGGGAATAGCTGGAAGTGGAAGTAGTTTCCATTGCGATACAAGTTTTGTCACAAACTTGATTCTCATGAAATTACTAACGGTAATAGATAGATTCTTTGTCACTTATGGAACAACAAAAACATTCTGGTATAGACTGCATTTAGACCTAACCACAATCTCCATTAAATTGCTGCTACAGAATCCAACTTTGTAAATATACCCACACACACGCGTATTTGAATCGCAAACTGTATTTGCTGTAACAACACCATCAAGATTCATAGATTGCGTAGTATAATTTAATACATTTAATTTCATCATACACTGTCAGTAGAAACTGCAACGTGAGGAAAGAAAGCGCAATACTAAATTCACTGAATCGCGATGTAAAACACACCCCTTTAATTATCATTTTCAACACTCGTTAAAAAGTAATGCTTGTCTGTTATTGTGCAAAACAGCAAGGTATGCTGATTCTCTATACTACACAACAAAAATTTGAGAACAAAGTCATCCCATTGAGAGCCTAGACTAAATATTTTTTTTAAAATAATTAATTTAATTTAATTGCAATGGAGCACAGACTCCGTTGGAAATTTCCCTACACACCCATCTTCCCCCTATCCTTTACCCAACTACATTTGCCCTCTATTTATAGACAGGCACCGAAGTTTGCAATTCCTTCCGCCCACTTCAACAACGATAATTAGAATTCAACTTACTTATGAAATGATATTCCAGGTTCTTTCCTCTCCTGCATATTTGTGCAACCCTATCCAACAGAAGATGACATTACAAAACACTTATACACATTACAAAATGAAATAATCACAACAACTAACACAATGTGAACATCGCATTTGTTTGGGATCGCAATATCGCCGCTGCCGCCACTGCGCATGAGCGACAGTTTAGAGCCTGCTTCACAGATTTAACGTCACTTCTCCTCCATATATTTCCTTCCCCCATGGTGTAAGATAAAAACCATAGAGGTTGACGAAACTGTGACTAATATCGCAGGCAAAAGATTATCTCTGAGTTTACAAGAAATGTGTTGTTTTGTTGGTTGTTATGGAAAGAATATAAATTCTAGTCAAGTGTGAAGATTTTCTTTCTCATTCAAAGAAAGTATAATTGTAAATGGTCTAGTGAAATCAATAAATGTTTTCTTTTAATTGAAAAATGTTGAATACGTTGCAGATGAATTATTAAAGCAAGGAAGGCATCGTAAAAAAAAAATGCAATATTGGCTGTAGGAAACGAGGGTGTAAACTTGCAAAATTGGCTACCGTGGACACGACGTAGGGAAGTAATTATTTAAAAAATTAACTATTCCAAAAACAAACCTGTAATCATCTGATGTGGATTATCAACTAATACCAGTATGTGGAAGTTTTGATTAACATCTTTGCAGCAGTTGACAATATCTTGGGGGATTTCAACGGAAATTTTAGAATAGAAGTAATTTAAATAATTTGTGTTGGAAAATTGTAAACGGTGTTGTTTCTATAAAAAAAATTCAGGTGCAGTCAGTAAACGACTCCAGAGATGTGTAATTTTATATCAGATATTTGTATTTTATTTATCTATGTTTTCAAAATGAATTGCAGTGTTCTATTTATTGTTTACATCATCGTTGAATCAGTTTCCAAATAATAAGTGCTTTTCCATTACGGCGTTGTATTTTGTTTCTGTAGTAATATTTCTCTCCACATTTAAGAGATCGTGTAATTTCCATATAGTTGGTAGTTAAATTAAATTGATTTTGGTCGGAATGGCGAATAATATGGATAGCGAAATTCAAAGCAGGGAAGACAACAATATCTTTGAAAAAGATTCCAGAGTTATCGCGCCAGATATAAACGATCTTGGATTAAATAGTTTTTACGAAGGCATTAAATGTCTGACATTGGACAGCCTGTAGGAATTTCAAACTGATTTCATGAGTAATGTTACGGTAACAGGTACGACAGAAACATTTGAAAGTAAAATGACAATTTTGCATGATCGTGTGGCAGAAAACGAGAGTAAGTAGCATTGGTTTGAAATTAGAGGAGGTACCTCTGAAGAGATGTGACAACTTAGATATGCATAACCAAAGAAGGTACCGACGGATATATAGATTCTACCATTTTCTTGAAAGATAGGTTCATGCGTGAGAATAAAAGGTCGCTCTAAAAGCAGAGGAGGACACGCGCGTTCGGGAAACACAAGCGATGGTAGGGACGTAAAAACCATAACAGAAATAAGACGACACGTGATAAATATTCATATAACGATTGGCTACAATTTTATTTTCAAAAGCATCGTAGAACACGCCAGTATATTTTAGTCCTAAATGAAGGCACCAGTAGGTAATGACCGACTAATACAAAACGGATGTGAGATTAGTTAAAGCAGCGACTCAATACCAACTTTACAAATTAATCCATCATAGAAAATTTGGATGCCATACTGATCATTCCAGATCAATTATTTATAAATGGAGGCTGCAAATATCACAAAACAAATGAGGATTCTGAAATTGGAGAAAGCTCCTGGTCTTGATGGTAAGAGTGTTTTCAGTGCATGTGACAGATACCAAAATCTTTCAGTCATATACCTTCAGCTGTAAGACAAACAAAAGCTACATTCCGACTGCGAAAACCTGCAGGTTAATGATAGGTTCAATAAAGCACAACGAAGAGAACTCGTCAACTAACTACTGATTTTAATCAAACCAAGCCGTTGTGTGTATTCTAATTATAAATCAATTTCAAGATCCAACGAATAAAAGCCGATTTTTAAAAAAGAAAATGTGATTATGATGTATTTTGATGGCTATTAATAAATACTAAGCGAGATATATTTTTATGGCAAAAATATGTTTATTCTTGGTATATTTTCACCAAAAAATTTTCCATAAATGGGAAATTTATGTAAAGTCCTAAAGTCAAACCAATTTCCTGTAAAATATTTAACACATTTTATTTGTTGGCTCTTGATTTTGTTTTTTTGGAAGGGATGCTATCGCTTAAATGTGAATGTCAAAGGCGCTCTCTGTACCGTTCTGTAAAGATAACCTACTGTTCTGTTTCTACTATGATTCAATACCCTAAAAACACATCTGTGCAGTAAAGCGTTAATCCGTTAATCTTCAATTAACGAGGTTAACAACATTACCAAAATGTAACATTTAAGATAACCTAAATCTTATTAATGGTCTTCTTAACTTCCTTTGAATTGAACGTCCGTTAGATTTAATGTGTTAAATTGCTAGTTGACTTATTTTAGTTTGTTTTAATTGCGCGCCACGACACGCTTGTGTGTGGAGGATTGATTAGGTACTGCGAAACGCGAGTGCAAGTGTTAGTGCGATGTATACATATTTGTAATGCTGCGCACGGCTTGAGTGTGAATAGGAACTCAGAGTTGTGGAGAGTTTGTATTTTAATTCTGCATAACGGCGCTCATTCCAATACGTGATTTATTTTCATATTTTTATAACCTTACTTTTTACAACGAGGAAAGCAGTGCCAGTTTTTAGTTTTTGTTGCTGTTTGGGAGTGAAATACATTAAACTGACGTTCATTACATGATTACTTCAAGGAAACTGAAAATTTAGAATCTGTTAGTGTAAGCAGCAACAATATTAATGGCAGTGAGAAGATTAAAAATCCTTGATCACATTTATGCAATTAAAAAAAAAAAAAAACTGGATTGGGCATGTGCTGAGGAACGAATGCCTGCTTAATTCTGCTCTGGAGGGGACTGTAAATGGAGAGAAGAGAAAAGGTCGGCGAAGGATGAAAATGATGGATGATATAATGATAAACGGGAGGTATATAAAAACTAATAGAGTGGCGGAACAGAGGGAGGCGTGGAGGGTTGTCACTCTGCGTGGACCTGCTGTATAGCAGACAACCCTTGATGATGAAATAATGTTGCATTTATATCAAGACTGGGGAAACAATTAACTTATATTTGTAAACTGTGTTTTCCTTTCTACAGTCAAGGCTCACTGTTCTAGCCGTAATAATCCTAAACAGCATATGAAGAGGATACATACATCCAGATATATATAGTTTGAAAGAAGTAAAAGCAGCATCAACTCTTGAGAAAAGAAAAGCAATTCGATGCCTTCTGCAATGGCGAGCCCAATTTGTTAATTTTAATAAAGAAATCCATATTTGCAACACGAATCACGATACATAATACCTTGAAATATAGTGCAATAAAACCTCTTTAATGTTTAAACATCAGTAAAACTTTTGTGTAGTTACTTTTAATGGATAACTTTAACTTTGCAAAAATATAACCCTTTTTAAATAGCTCATTAACGATTATCGAAGTTAACCCGGGATCACTCGCGCCTATTGTTGTCGTGCGATAACTCCAGTGTTAGATTTTTTCTAACATAGATATTTTTTTACGTTTTTGGCTGTAGGTTCCATACAGAGCTACAATTTGCAAGTAAATTACTTCTTTATTATTACCAACACATTATAACGACATATAAACATTAAATGAAACATATATCTTGCTTTAGTTTTAAATTCGAATTTTTTGCTTCCCCTTTTACACTTGGAAGCTGTGTCACAGTATTCTGACTAGCTGTTTTTGTTGGAGGGGCTTTGTGCTTGAACCATTTTGTTTTCCCATCCCTACCTAGATACATATCACGATTTGCACAAGTCAGGGCTACAGTAGACGCAGTTTCAGAATCGCTGCTAGACTGATCTGTTGCTGTGGCTATCTCTTCATGTTCAGACTGTGCATCGGTATCGGAGACAAACCTTCTATGTGGATATATTCGTCCAGCGATTCCTCTAGCCACATCCAGATCTTTTCGTTGGTCATGACGTTTTCCTGTAAAATTTTATATATTTTCACAACTGACATTGTATGTCATGTACTTGGTGTACACAATTGCTTCATTCAATATATAAAATCCAATAAGTATACTTACTTTTTTTTATAAACCACATAATACGTGCAGAATACATCCAGGAGAAGAAATTAACCTAATCGCACATCATTAGCACAGAGAAACAGACTAAAAGAGAAAGCAAGGTGGTGTTTCACGAATGCACAAGTTATTGTTACATGAGAACTCTAGTGTGAGAAATAATCTAACAATGCACACCGCCTCAAACAAAGCCGCTACCAGCAGGCTTTACTTGAAACTGGAGCGACGAGACACGTGAAATAAAGGTAGAGATACCAAAGAAAGCATTACTAGAGCAACACTTCAATATCTTTGAAATATATTGTAATATTTCAGTAAAATCATCAATGTTAGACTTTTTCTCACGCGCGAGCGACCCCAGGATAACTTTTTAATTAACTATGCCTACCTGTGTCTAAAAATATTGTCACACGAAAAGTTTTACTATGCGAGCAACAAACACAATATTTAGACCACGGTAGTGTGGTTAGATAGTGTTGTCTATTCCAAAAACAAATAGGTATGTTATTAACATAACTAACAATATATAACATTCAGGATACTCACAGAATATCTGCTACAACAGCACTAACATTTCAATTATAAATAACATTTCGATTTTGGTCGGAGTTAGCCACACAATGCACGTGCACCCACACAAGAATGACAGCCAAGACTAAAGCTGAAAAGCACGAAACAAACCTGAGAGGCATGGCACGATACCGGAGATTACTAATGATTCGAGGAGTTATGATTTTCTAAATTCGGATAACTTGAATTGGCTATGAGTCGCAACTCATTTCTGTGACGACATACGACAAAGCACAAGGCTTAAGCTTGTGATATTACAGTAAAATTAGCTAAAGACCTGTTAAACTTCATCTATGTCGATAATCGATACCTATGAAAAGTACTTTATGGTTCTAAACTCTTTGTAAGAGGCTGTGCAGTCGTTGTATAAAAGTTGCAGATGTATGTTGCTCGAGGACTACAATGTCGTATAAGTGTGGTGTAGTGGAATTCTCCAGGGTCAAAATGGATACGTAATCCGCGCTACCGCGCCGGAACGGAATATTGGCTTTCGTTCCCGCCTTGTTCGGACAGGCCAAGTGATACAAACTGCATTATGATTCCTTTGATGAGTGTGTAATAAGTGGTTGATGAACTGTGATTGTTGTGTGAACACGCTAAAAACTGAATTAACGCCAAGTGGTTCTACTTTTCACTCGAGCAGACCTGTAATCTCTGATTAATATTATTTCACAGTATTTTTCGATTAGTGGTCGGCGTATGTGTGTTCTTTTAAAACAAAAACTGTTTTAAAAAATACTTACTTCGGTATTAAACGACTGTATTTGTGTCCAGTGTTATAGTACTCTCAATTGAATGTTTAAACTATACTAATAGTTAATAAATTTCTTGGAATTACATTGACTATCCAACCGTGGCGACCGTATTGTATAAATAAGTTTAAAGTCCAAAACGTTTCGTTAGGTGAATCAGAATACCAGTGTATAGTGACTATAATTTTTATTAATTAATAAATCAGTAAAACCAAGAACTTTTACTGCATTTATAAACTCTTCTGAATGTTTAGTGAAATAAAATAATGTGTGATTAGCAAGGTGGGTTACTATACAATATATATTAATCGATAGATCTATCGCAGCACTTTCGGTGCCCCCTAATGGCGGCGCCTGGTGCTATCGCAGCGCTCGCGCCTCCCTAGGGTCGACAGCCACAGACAGGCAGCTGCGTAGCAGAGGTGTTACTGCTCCTGCAGACGCAGATTAGTAATACTATTTATATAAATAAAGGTTTTAGCAGATTGCTTGTGAATGCAATCACTAGTTATCTTCTTCGTGAAATATGTGTCTACACACTACAGGATCATTAGTAATCAAAACACAAGTACTTTCATTATTTGTAACAGGATGTGTTGGGTGAACGTTGACGCTTCGACCTTATATTCGGGAAGACATTGGTTCGAATTCCTGTTCGGCCATCTGGATTTGAGTTTTCCATGATTTCTCCAGATCAGGCATATCCCGGGATAGTTTCTTAAAAAGGCAGTTGCTCCCTTTCTTTGCACCCATTCCTTTCCCGCCACTAATGAACTCGACGTTGACATTTTGTGCTATCATTCAAAGACAAATCGCACGAGACAAGAGTTTTTAACCTAATGTTTACCTGCCAGATTCACTTTATATTTGATTTACAGGAAAACTTACTGCATATAAGTGCAAAACATGTGACTATTGAATTTCAGATTAAGTCCACATTGAGTTACAATCGGCAGGTAGTTGGCTCATACTAGGTTGAAGGTGAGTTACGTTCGAAGCACTTCTCACTATTCCTTTACTTTCTTCGCATTTTTGTCCTCAATCTCTCTACTGATTCTATGTATTCGTTCACACCACAACCATTCTCTTTCTGTCAAAACACACCTATTACAACCTCCATAGCCAATTTTCCGGAACCCCCCGCCCCTACAAGTCTTTGTTTCCTGTGAGATTCAACCAATAATTCTCTACCCGATCATTTCCAAAACGCGTTTCTTTACTACTTTTACTACTTTATATATCTACCCAATCTTTAGTAGCCTCCTATAGGATCACATTTCAAATAATTCTATATTCTTTTTTTTCTGTTTCTTCTCCAAATTTCACTAGTATAAAGCACTGGGCTCCATGATTAAAAGCTTTAAAACAATCTACATGACTCCTAGTTCATTTGAATTAACATTTTTCTCTTTTTGAAAGGCGATGTAGATTCCAAATGCTGGATAAAATTAAAGTTCAGAACAGCTACAGCACAATGACGAGAAAGGTAGAAAATAGAGGCGAAATGAAAAGATAAGAAAGAGAAATTCCAAGCGAATACATTATTTAGGGTACAGCACCTATTACTATCTGTTTGAAATAGGCTGTTTCTGTTAGTACTTCTCATTTTGAGATAATCCTTACTTAGAACGTCAGTTGTAATTTTACTCAAGATTCAGGTCTTTAAGACCAGCATACAGTAGGCAGATGTCCTGTGATGTTGATATGTTCGGCACCACGTTCTTGTTCTCAGAAGCCAAACCTCTTCGGCACTCATATGAAGGCCTGGAAAGACGTTATGGAAATTCAGCTTGATGTAGATTTATCAGAGTGAAATTATATACATGTCTGCTACGTCAGAGCCCTTTAATTACCACTTTAACGTTAGGGTGAATGAATTACCGGCTAGAGAGAAAGTAGCCACGTGATTTTAGTATAAAGCTAATATTTCTTCTTACACGATATAGAAATATAAAGTTCCCAATATTCCTCTACATATCTCACCAGCATCTGTTGCACGTAAGTGTTAAAATTAATATGACTCCATGAGCAATAATTATAGCCGACTACTGTAGTGCAACTTATCCCATTCCAGCGGAGGTCTGGATGGATTTGGTCGACGTTTACGTGTTCATGGTCAATTTTGTGGACTTGTTTGTTGCACACGACACAATAGGCAAAATGCAGGCTCGGCATTTTGTAGCCCTAACATGATTACGTCTTTTGACTGTTAATAAACGAGAATATAAAATGTGCTTATCCATTCCAATTATTAACTGGCACCAGTTCACATCAGCTAGATGACTGCAGCTTAAATTGAGCGTGTCTATTAACGTTAATTCACATTCTTATTTGTTTATTCAGATTGTGAAATTTATAACAATTTATTTCTACGTGCTTGCTTATCACATTTCTTCCGTTCACTGCAATAGGTAGGTGGTGAAAATACAGTCAAAGAATTTTATATCAAAAGAAATCACAAAATGAGAAAACAGTTGTGTATCGTAATTTCAATCTCTAATAAATTAAAGTTATTATTTAAATAAAAAACTCGATAAATGCGTCATATGACTGGTCGAAGTTCAGATAATTTTCTTGTGTACATTCAAATTTTCGTAAATTCATAATTGTTTATGAATACATTTTGGGTTTCCTACACAGAGAAAATTTAAAATCTGCTTATTAATCAGGAAATTTCTATTTTTCAATTAATACTTTTGCTTCGCATCCTCAAATACAGATAAAGTAATCCGTTTCAGGAACGACGTATACAAAACGCTGGAACATTAAATGCCTAGAAGCTCTTAGCTACAAAATTATGTAAAATTTCAAATTATTGTGATCATATATTGAAATCAATGTCTGTACCGATCACTTCAGCAGCCCTTCTTTAAAATGATACAAGGGGAACATGAGAAGATCCTCCTGACAGTGCAGATGGTAGAAAGGTAATGTTGCAGATGAATCAGGGAAACACTTGACTTTTGTTTTTGTTTATAAGAAGAAAGAATAAAGATTGATTGAAGATTTCTTTTAGCAAAAATAATATTAATAAATTATATCTTTATTTAATATCAACTATTGTTTTAAATAAAATGAATAAAACAATTTGATTAATAATGAAAAAAATATCTCGACCAGGAAGGGTCCATCTGCAGCGTAAGAAGCCGGCGTACAGCCCCTTGAGCCAACTGGCCGTTTGTTACAGTATAGAAAATTATATTTTTATCTCAAAACTGGGACAGCAGGTACATATTGGTATTTACAATGTGTGTGTCTGTGTATGTGTAGACTGCCATCACACGAAATCACTCTTGACCCTACTTCAATAAATAAATCCATCCCAACGCACAATTTTCTCTGGGGTATTGCCAGTCCGCTGTTTAATCAATAGAAAATGTTCGTTGTCTGTCACTATCAGCTTTGGCTGTGGTGTAAAAGTTGTGACAGAGTGGCAGTTATGGGAAAACAGATGTTGCTAGTCAACAGATTCTACTTCTCCAGGTATCATAACATGCAATCATAATGGTAACTGATATTTTCGAAGTTGTTCTTATTAAAAAAACGTAAAATTAAACTGCAAACTGTGTTGACTGGTGCGGCTTCTTGGTGACGCTGCGGTCAGTCCAGCCGACAGTCCAGATCCTGTCACTCTGCCTCCCCGGCTAAGGATCAGACATTGGGGAACTAAATACAGTCGAAAAATAAAAGTAGAAACAATCAAAAAACTTTAGCTCAGTATATTCTCTGCACCTATAAAATTAATGTAATGGGTATCGGAGATAGCAGTACCTCGAAGGTTTTTATTTCTTTTTATTTAAACGGATTGCATCGGTGTCAAATTGTGAATAAAAACTACTTCTGTCAATTGACAGCCATTATGGGGATGATCTATTTACTAGTGAAAACCGTATTTTTTATGAGATATTTTTGTTTTCTGCTCCACTAATACTAATTAATCGACAATTTTGGAAACAATAATTAAGGTAATATATATGCTACGATCGTTCTAGAACTCTACTGATATGGATAATCACCAATTAGAATTGGAGATGTGAAATACACTAAAATATGTGGTATAACATTTTGTGTGAGTTAATTTCTTTCCTTACTTAATTTTCAGTACTTTATTGAACAAAAATCTTTAGTGGGGACATTTCAACATTTAAGAACAAATTCCTCGAAAATAAATTAAAACAATAATTTCAAAAGCTAAAAAGAAAACGCTATGTGCTCCTGCGCTCTAATTCTTTCGTCTCAAACAAAATTTAAAATGGTTTTCTATAAGGGAAACATCTTTAGTAATGTAACTTTCTTTTCCTAACTACGTTAGAGATTAAATAGCAGGGTATTTGATATGTAATCCTCTCAAATTACATATATCATGATGACTTCTTCTTGGGAAAAATATTCAGGAGGTAAAATAGTCCCCCCATCGGATCTCCGGGTGGGGACATGCTCAGGGAGGAGTCATCAGAATGGATAGAAACATTCTACGAGTCGGAGCAGTGGAATGTTAGAAGTCTGAATAGGGACAGGTAGGTTAGAAAACTTAAAAAGGGAGATGGAACAACTTAAGTTAGATTTTGTTGGGATTAGTGAAATTGAATGGAAGGACGCACAGGATTTCTGGTCTGGGGAATGCAGGATAATTAGCACACAAGCTGTGAATGGAGTCACTGGTGTAGGATTTGTAATGAACAAGAGAGGAGGGAAATGGGTGAGTTATTATGAACAGTTTAGTGACAGAGATTATTTTGATGAAGGTTAGAAACCCAGCCCGCCCCAACCACGTTGGTACATGTGTATATACCAACATCGCAGGAGCATGACGAAGATATAGGGAAAATATATACCAAAATTGAAGAATTATTCCAAAATGTGAAGGGAGAGGAAAATCTAATAATCATGGGTGACCAGAATGTGACAATGGGAGAAGGAAAAAGAGGGGAGGTACTGTATGATGTTTTGGTCTAGGAGAAATAAATGAGTGATGAAACAGGTTATTAGAATTTTGTGAAAGATATAAGCTAGTAGTAGCAAACATACTGTTGAAAATCATGCAAGAAGGATATACACATGGAAACATCCTGGGTATACCGGCAGATATCATTAGATTATATAATGGGTCAAACTGAGATTCAGGAATCAAGTTCAAGACTGTAAAGCGTACCCAGGAGCAGACATAGACTCGGACAATAATTTGATAGTAATGAAGTGCAGGCTGAAATTCAAGCGAATAAGGAAGCAGCATAAGCAGAACAGACTGGCAGTGAATAAGCTGAAACAATCTAGCACAAGAGAAAAATTTGCAGAAATGGCATACTTACGTCTAAGAAGTAACTGTGAAAGGAGCTCAACCGAGGACGAATGGAATGCATTAAAGACCGAAATAATGAAAGCTGGCAAAGAAACATTAAGCTTTAGGGAACAAGCTGCCCGAAAACCTTGGATCACAGAAGAAATTTTGTAGCTGATGGATTAGAGAAGAAGGTACAAAAATGCTCAGAATGAAGCAGGAGGAGAGCAGTACAGGCAATTTAGAAATCAAATAAATAGGAAATGCAAAATAGCAAAAGAAAAATGACTACAGCAAAGTGTGAAGAAGTAGAAAAAGGAAATGATCGTAGGAAAAGTAGATGTTGTATATAGAAAGATCAAACAGAATTTTGGAGAAATGAAGAAAAGAGGTATGAACATTAAAGCTGCCGATGGGAAACCTCTTTTAAGCTCAGAAGATAGAGCTGACCGCTGGAAGGAATACATTGAGAAACTGTATGATGGGGACGACTTGAAACAATAGTGTATTGGAAAAGGAAGGCGATGTCGACATTGATGACTTAGGAGATCCTGTTTTGAGGACAGAATTTAATAATGCTCTAGATGACTTGAAAGCAAATAAGGCAGTTGGAATTGATGAGATCCTGCAGAAGTTCTTAAATCCCTAGAAGAGGAAGGAATCAAAAGATTATTCAAGCTGATATCAAAAAGTTATGAAACAGGAGAAATTCCAACGGATTTTAATAAAAATATATCTTCACACTTCCAAAGAAAGCACACGCCAACAAATGTGAGAATTATCGCACCATTAGTCTAACATCACATGCTTCAAAATTACTGACCAGAATAATATACAGAAGGATGAAAAGGGTAGTAGAAGAGATAATAGGTGCAGATCAGTTTGGGTTTAGGAAAAATCGCGGTACAAGGGAAGCAATTCTGTCTTCAAGAATTAATACTTGACGGGCGGATCAAGAAAAATCAAAGATACTTTTATGGCATTTGTTGATTTAGAAAAAGCTTTTGATAATGTTAGGTGGGACAAGATGTTCAAAATTTTAAACAAGTCGTGTCTAAAGTATCGAGATAGAAGAATATCTATAAACTATATAGAAATCAAGTGGCGGTAATAAAAGTAGAGAATCACGAGAGACATGCATCGGTTAAAAGGGTGTGAGACAAGGTTGTAGTCTATCCCCGTTAATATTCAAGAAGAAGCAATGAAGAAGGTCAAAGAAAAAATTCCATGTGGCATAAGTTTTCAGGGAGAAAAAAATCAGTATGCTACGATTTGCTGATGACATTGTCCTTGTTAGCAGAGAGGGCTGAGGATATTGAGAAGTTATTGAATTGCATGAACAAAATACTGAAGGAAGATTTTGGACTGAATATAATCAAAGTAAGACAAAAGTGATGAAATGTAGCAGAAATGATACAAATACTAGCAGATTAAATATAAAAATTGGATCGGATGCAAAGGAGAAGTGAGTATGTTCTGTTACTTGGGAAGCAAAATTACAACCGAATGGCCGAAGCAGGAATGATGTAAAAGCAGAATAGCACTAGCAAAAAGAGCCTTCATGAAAAATTGAGAAATCTTTTAGTTTCTAAATATTGATGCTAGGAATTAGAAAGAACTTTTAAAACTCTATGTGTGGAGCACAGCACTTTACGGTAGCGAAACATGGACTTTAGGAATACCGGAAAGAAAGAAACTTGAAGCATTTGAAATGTGGTGCTACAGAAGAATGCTAAAAATTAGGTGGACAGACAAAGTAAGAAATGAACGAGTTTTGGAAATGATGGGTGAGAAAAGAAGTTATGGAAGAAGCTTACAGGAAGAAGAGACAGGCTGGTAGGTAATATTTTGAGACATGCTGGATTGGTTAATTTGTTATAGTGGAGGGAACAGTCGAAGGTAAGAACTGTAGAGGTAGACAGAGATTAGAATATATGAAGCAGATAATTGAGGACGTGGGTTGTAAGGGGGTATGTAGAAATGAAGAGGTTAGCACAGAATAGGAAGGGATGGAGGGAGGATTGCATCAAACCAGTCTAAAGACTGACGACAGCAAAAAAAGGAAAAAGAAAAAAAGAAAAAAAAATTGATATTTATGAACGTGGTAGCTGACTAAAGTACAGTAAACTTTTTATTTTAAAGCTTATTTCACAGGATGATGACATCTACTTTTTAATCACTGTTTTTCATCTTTCGCCTGTTGGTCGTCATCTGTCGTAGACAGGCCGTCCGTTCGTGCTGACAGGCTGACTGCTGATCTGTCTCCTCAACACCAGTGATACTAATGCTTTCTGGCTTCTACTGTTCCAGATTTGTGCGATTTTCTGAAACAAACATCTTTCCGTCATCGTCCTGTCACACTCTGGTTAATCAAAAAAATTATTGTGAGGTGCATTGGAAAACAACCCCTACAGCGATAGGCAGTAGAACCTGAAATAATTTACAAGCCATCAGAATGTTTCTCTAAATGGAAACTTATAATTCACCTATTACCTACAGAGGTAGACAACTGTATGCAGGATTCTGCTCTTGTAATTAATTATTAAGAAAGAGAAATGGTAATTCAAGTACTGCTTTTGGAATTTTGACATCGATCTAACATTTGAAATATCTGATTCAATTAGAGCAGAAGCTGTCTTGTTTTCTCAAATATACCGTGATCTCTTGTTAACCTGTAAGGAGGCTAAAAAACTCTCAGTAATCAGTCAGCTGTCAGAGAACTCGAATTTTAATTCATCTGTGGCGAATTATGTTGTTCTTTTTTAATTAATCCGGGGCGAATTTTTTTATTCAGTTTTTTTGTTATTGTTAATATAACAATCTTGTCAACTGAGGAAAAGAAATAACTACGAAAAATTAATTACTCTGGATTCTGTTGTAGAAAATTAAGCGATCATTGAGTGCTATTAAGTGTGTCTCTCTCTCTGCTTTTGTCTCACACACACACCCACCCGTAACTACTTTAATAAACTGTTTCCATTTTCGATCTCTCATCTATTGCCCGAATTTATCATTAGAATTTATGAATTTGGAATTGCTGTCAGAATGAGGTCTCAATGGATTAAACTGAATCAAAACTTCTAGAGACTTTATGCAATATGATAAATAGAAACAATCAATATTTAGGGCCTTTTAAGCTGTTCAGCTCAACTTTGTGTTTGTTGGTCGTGTCGTGTTAAATGGACAGGCGTGAAACAGTTCCACATTAACTATTGCCTCAGGACTAATAAGAAACTTTGTATATTAAATGCATTCCTGTATCACTAATGAATAAATGTAAACTGAAATCATCTTGGAGAAAAATATCTTTCCTGGAACTGTACTTCATTTTCTATTTATAGAGCGTATCAGATATGATTGTGTTAACAAGAAATGCTTGGTTTGTTGATGTAAATGTTATAATGCAATTGAGCAGTGGCTACAGAGTGTGATAAAAACAGTAAAGGTGTTAAATGTGCAATGGTTGGCTGGGTCTGCCTTCTGGTGGTTACTGACCCGAAGGGGAGCAGTTTTCGTAGAGGCGGCTGTGTTTGTGTTAGCATTACTGCTTTGTGGAATAGGAAAATTATTTTAAGTGCGCAAATAATCCCTTCTGAAGACGTCTGTATGAATTAGCGCTGTCAAAAGTGTGTATGTTTGCCCTGTTTGAGATGCTCTGTGTGTGTGAGTGTGTGCGCGTGTGTGTATACCAGCTCGATTCAGTTGTCAAACCACTCCAGACGGACTGTACAGCAGACACATTGATATTTGCTGCAGAGAATCTAACATTTTCAGATGTGAACGGGATTAGTCGACGTCAGTGCGTTGGTTAATTGGTGACTCAGCCTTGTCACGTCTGATGAACGGTTGCTGTACTTTCCCATATTCTGTCAATTGAGAGACATAAAATCTTGAATTATGCACAGTATTAATGATAACACACTCGGATCTAGGTAATATAAATGATTTTTGGCTTGTAAGGATACAAGAATGTTTATATGATCCCATTTACTTGATGTATTGATGAACTGTTGGGTTTCCTGACCCAACTAGCCTCTAACTGGCAGTCAGTGTAAGGGTATGAGTACAGATGTTTGGTCTGCCGCCCTGGTTGTGGCGTTTAGATATACCTCGGCTGAAGCTGTTCACTCGCCACCCCGACCACATCTGTACTTCGCTACAGCCCCGCCACGGAACTGTGACCATTCAGAATTACCCGCCGTGGTGGCAGAAATACATACACCACGTTAGTATGCACGCTGAGGCAAAGAGCAGGTGCAACAGTAGTGCAGTTCTATATGCACAGTGAGAAGGCTTGCAGCGCAGATCTTAGATACAGAATATAGGCATCAGTCAAAACGCTACGAGTAATGATTGAGACTAATGGTCAGCAGTCCACGATGCAGTGTCAGAGACAATTCACTAATAGGCGGATTATAAAGTGCGGAGTCGCTTAGGTAAAGTGAATGCGACAGTAACATTATGGTGGCTCGCGTATGCTTCAAGAGTACGTAGCGAAATACCGGTTCTGGGACATAGTAGATACACTGATAATTATTACCTTAAAACTGATTATTGTGAAAGAAAGAAGAAACGTCTTCTCTTTTTCATGGCGAACATTTATAGAAATAGAAGGGGTCAGTGGCGTACATATTACTAAAATAAAGAAATAAATGCAAATTACATCACTTCTTCAGATAAACCTAACCACGTGAATTGATCTAGGACACAATCATAGGTGTCAAGTATAGGACTTTGAGGAACTGCAGATAGTTGGGGATAGATCCATGTATCAATTTTATAGCAGAAATTGTTTTGCAGTTTATGAAATGCTCTGAGGTAACTAGCCGAGTGAAGGAAGTGCTCTCACACGATATTTCGGCGACCATAATTCACTGTCCACCATATTTACCAGAAGATGGTGACAGTGAATGCGATCGCCAAAATATCGTGTGATAACACTTCCTTAACTCGGCTAGTTACCTGAGAGTATTTCATAAATTCTCAACGTCAAGAGGAACTTCGTTCTTATATTTTTGTAGTTAAACCATATGACAGCATTTTCCTGCTTCTTTACTTGCAAGGACCTGGGTGTGCGCATTAATATCTTTGCCTTTGTTTTCTTCATATTAGCAAAGCATAAAGTTTGTAATGTAGCATTTTTGTAATCTTAAACATAGATAAAATCCACTATTCCTGTGTAAAATCTTCTAGGGCTTTCCACCGAGGTAGCGCGTGAATGTAGGGCGACGTTTCGAAGCCTGCCTTAGGCTCCATCTTCCATCTGAGGCAGTCTTTGAAATTCACCCAACATTGACGCGCTACTTCGGTGGAAAGCCCTAGAAGTTTTTATATAACTGACTCACCGAGAAAGCTTACATTCGTTCATCCACTATTTCCTGACATTTTTTGGAGTGCCAGTCTTTAACGTAGTTGTTTCATTTACGTTTTTGACGAATATAAAATACCTATTTTACATAGTAAGAAATGGTATTAGGTAACAGAATACATATGGTGGATCATTTTTCTATAGAGTATCGTGATCTTTGGACAGTATCTAGTGAAGCGCTTTTCATCCATGGAGGAAGGAAATATATGGAAGAGAAGTGACGTTAAATCTGTGAAGCAGGCTCTAAACTCTCCCGCATGGCGGCAGCAGCGGTATTGTAACCCAAACAAATGCCGAGTTCACACTGTGTCTGATTATTTCATTTTGTAATGTGCATAAGTGTTTTATAATGCCATCTTGTATTGCATACGGTTGCACAAATAGGCAAGAGAGGAAAGAACCTGGAATATAATTTCATACGTAAGTTGTATTCTAATAATTGTTGTTGAAGTGGAATTGTAAATTTTGGCCCATATCTATAAAAATTTAGTCATAGCTCTCAGTGGGATGACTTTGTTCTCAAATTTTTGTTGGTGTAGTGTAGAAAATCAGCATACCTTGCTATTTTGCACATAATAGACTAGCATTAATTTTTAATGAGTGTTGCAAAATGAGATTTAAAGGGGTGTGTTTTACGTCGCGATTCAGTTTATTTAGCATTACTTACAAAACAAGGGGTGGCCTTATTCACCCATCTGTTGATGTATATAATATTTGTAAGACATCTGAAAAGGTGTTTAGAAGAAATGTTCATGGTAATACGGGTACGTTTTTCAAGAAGAAGTTAAACATTTTGCAAATTGAAACACAAGTTATTTGTACTTTAATGTGTCAAAAAATTTTTAGTCAGCTAAATGAACACACTCAGGATCAGGGTATGATGGAAAATCATATAGCTCTCCTTATCAGAGCTAATGTAAACAATTATTTATCAATTAGATTTTGCTATTGGGGAAAGAACATTGTGAAAAATGGTGATTATATTAGAAATATTTATACCAAATTGATTTTGTTTAGAGGACAATAAATTTCTCATACCCTTTGTAATTAATGAAAAAGTTTATAACCTTTTCCTACAACCTGCCCAATATGCTCTGCCCAACCGAGTAAAACATCAAACGTTATGACAAGGCATTTACGCTTCAAGTCTTCAACAAACAATTGAAGCACAAAAGATAAGTTTCAGGTAGCATCAAATGCCTAGAACATATAATTTGTATTCAATGCATGATGCTACTACAGATGTATTCATTGTCTCCATAATAATGATAGATGGGATAATAAATTTAACACTAAAAGTATACATGTTAATTTTTTTAAATAATCAGAAGAGGGAATTTGATGAGTGGGGTAATTAATTTCCACTGGAGTGCATGCTCCAAAGAAACTAAAATTAATTTTAAAAAAGAAGCAGTAATATTCAATTTCTGTAGGCATAGTTATTTATAACTCATCAAATATGAGCACTGTCATCTTTTTTTTTTTTTTGAATAATTTATATCTATTTATCTGGAAACACGGTTCATGTAGAAATAAAAATGGGCTTCATAAATAAAGAAGTTATTGGCTTTTGAACAAAATCAATTTGGTGAATGTGTTTCTAATTGAGTCTCTTTTTTTTACAATATTCTCCCTCCCCAGTATCTAAATCTAACGGACAGATAATTTTTTACAATTGTACTAATAAGTAGGGCTGTGAAATTAGACAACACATCTTGATCAAGAGAATGTTCAATAAGCTGACTGAATAACTTTTCACACATTAACATTTGAACAACTTGTGTTTCAGTTCGCAAAATGTTTAACTTCTTTTTTTTAAAATAAACCAAAATTTGAATGCACATTTCTTCTAAATAATTTTTAAAACATTTTTCAAATATTACATATATCAAGTGAATGATGAATAAGACCATCTTTCTTTTGTACGTTATGAGAGTTCTCCGAAATAATTGAAATGAGGAACACAATACACTAAAACACTCTTCACATTTTAATGTTTTTAAAAGTTTGTGTACCACAAATCCTACATTGCAGTATACAATATGATCAATTAAAACAGTTAGTGCACCTGCATCAACCATACAATCGTGGTCGAACTTGGGAGGAAACTGTAATTCTTTTTCCTCTTCAATTATTCGATGATTTTTTTATGTAAAATTTATACTATGTTCTGGAGCATGATTGATAATTGTTCCAGGAGTATGCAATTACCAGTGTTTGCATATTTCACATTTCCAGAGCAGTTTCTTTCTTTTTTTTTTTTTTTTTTTTTTTTTTTTTTAAGCTGAAGCAGTTTTAAATTGTATGGGCAGTGGGATTGTTTGAATCCCCCCCCAAAGATCTGATACATTGTAAAAACATTTCAAAGTGATCCTGACTAAATTTATTTTATAATACATATTTTAAGATTTTTTGATCAATTACTAAGGAATTAAACAAATACTTCAAACATAAATCAGAAAACCTAAGACTCCAGTGGTCCTACTGCTGTCAAGTATTATCTTGCCCTTTGGGGACACTTTCAAATTACTTATATAACTTTCTGTTTCAATTAATCTTGTATCACTGCTTCCTAATTACACTCAGATATTCCGAATCGTGTGCTCCATTGAAATAAAATAAAATAATAATACCCCTAGTCTTTTTTGTTTCTGTAGATGTTTTGGCATATTCAATTCTATTAACAGACTTTTTAACATACTTTTTTTCTTAATTTCTAATGTTTATTGATAACATCAATTAAGATACATACATAAGGGAGCGTGCATAAAGCACATAGCTCCATTTTGGCATCCTGTGAACCACTATCCCCCCTCCCCCCAAGTAGCCCTACTTGGCTTTTGCCTCCTCCCCCCCCCCCCAACTATCATGTAGCTATTTTCCCCTTTTGATTCCAGAAAACATTTCGCACTGTTTTCTCTTGTCAGACTATTGTAAATTACATAAGGAGGTAATTAACTGACGGAAATAAATATTCACATGCTGTTGTGAGTTCAGTTACTCATTTTAACTGTGACAAATGTTATGAAAGGAAAGCTACGTGGCCTGGCTTCGAACCCCTCCCCCCTTCCTCTCCCCACGTAGCACAGTGCAGCCTTGCAGCTATCCCCCCCCCCCCTCTTGGACTGAATCATGTAGTTTGTGCACGGTCCCTACCTTTAACCACATGTTAATTCGACAAAGGTAGAATGAGAAACACCCTTCAGTCACTAGAATACAACTTTTACTGTATTACACAATGAATTTTGGACCCTGTGGATCCATCTTCAGGTGACTATGGCATTTACATGTTAATTCATTATTAAGAATGTGAAATAAAGAAAAATAATGAATGAAATTCTGTCTAATAAAGTTGCTTGTACATTTCTGTAATAGCAACAATTGTGAAACAGTTCTTTTATTTTTCAAGGTGATAATAAAGTCTCTTCCCATTTTAAACACAAGTTGAAGTAGAGCTGTTCTAGCATGATAAGTTATTTTGTTTAAAAAAAGTATACACATGTTCAGACAGTGACACATCACCGCATTTTTGATTGGAGCACACTCGATTGAAGTTACTTCAAAGAACACCGCATTATGCCAACCATACAGTATAGTAAAGTATCACTCTTTACTTTTTGTTTGTACACTTTATACTAACTATAAATTATGCGGAAACATTTTATTTCTGGTACCAGCCTACAAAATGTCTGTGTTGCCCGCCCCTAGAGTGAGCCCTCTATTTTTTTTTTTTTTTTGTCTAGGACGCATTTCAGCCTAACTACAAGTGGTAGTAATAAAACTTAAATATCTATTCTGCATGTCAACCATATAATCATTGCGGCTTTGGCAGAATTAATTTATAGTCCAGGCCACATATCAATTCAATCCCAGTATATCCCGAAAAAAAAGCAAGATATCTTTATTTTCGATTTGTCTCTTCGTGTTATATAAGAATCCGTCATCAAATTTGACTTTGACCAATTTTTTCTTCTGAATTTCAACCAAAACCATTTCACATTTGAGACAGAATATCTCGAAAATTAAGCATGATTTCAAAAAAAATTATTCTTCATTTTCTATTTGTCTCATCGAGTTACATAATAATCCATCTCCAGATAGCGTCGTTACGTTAATCCTAGAGTCCCTTTGAGGGTTTTGTACATATACGCCGTGTCTGTATGGGTTAGGCCATGCCTCCCCACTCCCCCCATTCCTCCTCCGCCCGGCTTCACTTCATTGTGTGGTGAAGATCGCTTGCGTCGTCTCCGTATATTTCCTTCTTCCATGTTTTCATCTGAGATACAGTGTGATCTATGGTGTGATTTGTTTTCAGCAGGAACGAATCATCATTTTTTATTCTGTTGCCACTCACGCCACCAAAGATCTTCAGCTAGATCATAAGTTTTCAATTTGTGAAACATCCATCGAAATTCTTAAGGCAGTTTTTGCGTGAAACTTCTACAAAGGAATCGACAGAAGCAGCACGCTTAAAGATTGTTAATAGTAAAGAGAGATGAGCTACGTGGGAAATAATAAAAGAGCAACTAGAAGATAGGAGACGGATGAATAGCGGGTTTTGTGTTTAAGCTACATTGCCAATTAGACCTGAACAAATTTTGCATTAGTAATGAAAACTAGCATTTGGAAGAAAATGTAGGTCTTCAATAATTACTTTAGCATGAAATGGAGTAAAAATATACATTTGAAGTAATGAAATTGTGATAAAACGTACACATCAAACGTTTAAACAATCTAGGAATAAACATATGTACAACACTTTAATAAAGTATGTAGGGATGTAATATCCATCTTAAATTAATGGTAACGAGATTGTTGTGGCACATTGTGGACAAGCGTGTATTAAATTTCGCTGATAGAGAAGACGTGATGTGGACGTTCAGTTATTCATGAGTTCCTGCCTATCTCGCTCAGTATTGTTTTCTAGTACTGTGTCCCCGAACACCTAGCGTGCCTTATCTGCTAAACGTGCTGCGACTGCAAGCGTTCTGTCACGTTGTTATGCCCACTACTAAAGCAGCTGTCATCAGATTATCCACAAAGGATGCTCTGGACGACCTCAATAAAACGGAAAACTAGCACTAACGTAAAAAGTAGTTTGTCTCTTATCCCAACCACACACACACACACACACACACACATTGCCTGGCTTGTGAGCATAAACGACACAATCTTATCTCCTTTTTTACCCATCTCCGGAGTGCAAGCAGATCAGGCAGGCAGATGACGATATTATGATTAGCGGTAAAGTGATTAGGTTTGGCTAACAATTCGATCACGGTAAAACGAAGCTAGTGTCACAAAACTTTATCTTAAGGTGCAATGTTCGGCCTGTGTTTCGCGACTCATATGTTAAACCGACACGGTCTCAGAGCCCCTCATAAGGCGCTGTAAATTGGAATTAACGATGGCAGAGCTTATTAATACAGTTTAAATAATTATTATTATATTACACTGCAGTTTCATATACCCATTCTGATAAATAGCTACCAAATATATCAGAACCACCAACAACAGTTTGTTCGTTAGCTGCTTTGGTAAGTGCATTTTATTCAATCATTCAGTATTATAATATTGTTCATCCCTGGTCACTTTATAATAATGACGTTTTATCGTCAGTATCAGTGGCTTTCTTTATGTAGATGTAAGGCGTTGTTTTCAAAACTTAAAATTAGCAGAGCAGTCTCCAAATATAATAAACAGTTTTTATGTTTTAAAATAAATTTTAAGTGTGAAATCAAATTTCAAAGAAATATAAACTTTTTTTTAACGTAATCTCTTTAGGTTTCGATCCGTATAGTGTCATAGAAACACAACTTTTCGATTACTGGCTGTGCTGTCTTCATCAGATGTTCACCCGTGGTGGGTGAGCGTTAGTGCTCTGTCCTCGCATTCTAGAGGACGCGGGTTGGAATCCCCGTCCAGCCATACAGATTAGATTTTTCCACGGGCTCCCGAAATCACTACAGGCCGATTTAGGGATGGTTCCTTCAGAAGACCATGGCCGATTTTCTTCCCACTACTTAACCTCATTCCTTTCCCCCCTCTAAGCCAGCCAAAATTCATAAGATGTAAGGCGCTTGCAGACGTTCTAAGCTTGTTGTTACTACCTTGACCATTGTGTTTGAACATTATCTAGCTTAACACCCGAGAAAATTCCATGGCATTACTATGCCAGGAAAGTCTACCCTATTTAATTAATTATTTGTAATTTTTTCACATAATTTCGAAACGATTTGGCGCTTTACTAGATTGACCGTTAGTGGTAAAATAAATAAATAAATTTTCACTGTGTGGCTGTGCTCTGCAGTCCGGTACGAAATTTAGCGGAGCACAACTGTTGATCTCGAAGGTGTGTCGAACGCTAGTGTTCAACTGTAAACCTCTCGGCAGGGCACACTACACACACAGTTGGCTGTGATTCGTCTTTCGCATGGACGAAGAGCGGCCCGCCTAATGACGTCAGAACAGTTGTCCTGGATTGGTCGGTGGTGACGCTTTATTTTAGCTTCTTCTTAAGTTAAGCCTTGTCGACGTCGAGGTAATAAGAGGTGGAAAGCAATGTGGGCAGCAAACGCAGTGGAATTCGAGTACGACCTATTGAAGGAACGATCCAGTCATTCGTCTGGGGTGATTTCGGGAACCATAGAAAACCGAATTCTGAATAGCTGGACGGGGATTCGATTCCTGGTTCAGAGCGTTGCCATTCACCCATCACATTCGGTAACACATTTTATTCCATCTTTGGGTCACCTTCACTTCACTTCACTTCCTTCAGAAGACCATGGCCGATTTTCTTCCCACTACTTAACCTCATTCCTTTCCCCCCTCTAAGCCAGCCAAAATTCATAAGATGTAAGGCGCTTGCAGACGTTCTAAGCTTGTTGTTACTACCTTGACCATTGTGTTTGAACATTATCTAGCTTAAATTCCATGGCATTACTATGCCAGGAAAGTCTACCCTATTTAATTAATTATTTGTAATTTTTTCACATAATTTCGAAACGATTTGGCGCTTTACTAGATTGACCGTTAGTGGTAAAATAAATAAATAAATTTTCACTGTGTGGCTGTGCTCTGCAGTCCGGTACGAAATTTAGCGGAGCACAACTGTTGATCTCGAAGGTGTGTCGAACGCTAGTGTTCAACTGTAAACCTCTCGGCAGGGCACACTACACACACAGTTGGCTGTGATTCGTCTTTCGCATGGACGAAGAGCGGCCCGCCTAATGACGTCAGAACAGTTGTCCTGGATTGGTCGGTGGTGACGCTTTATTTTAGCTTCTTCTTAAGTTAAGCCTTGTCGACGTCGAGGTAATAAGAGGTGGAAAGCAATGTGGGCAGCAAACGCAGTGGAATTCGAGTACGACCTATTGAAGGAACGATCCAGTCATTCGTCTGGGGTGATTTCGGGAACCATAGAAAACCGAATTCTGAATAGCTGGACGGGGATTCGATTCCTGGTTCAGAGCGTTGCCATTCACCCATCACATTCGGTAACACATTTTATTCCATCTTTGGGTCACCTTCACTTCACTACACAGACGGCGCTCTACATTTCTCTCACACCACACTGAATTATACACACGCCATCGATGAAGCAACAGAAACGTGTAAATGGAGTTTACAAATGGTTTGGTTTTAAATTTGCGATGTATCCCAGAAGGAATTTTGAGATTCTTAAGTTTTTTTTTTATTTTTTTTTATTTTTTAAATACGTTTTATTCTTAAATTAGAACTTATCACATAGTGTCAACATAAAGCTATTTTCTGGTAACACATCATTATTCTTGCAAAAAATCAGATAGACAACTAAGGTTTTCATGGCTGTCATGCTACTACCGCAAATGGCTATAAAAATTTAAGATACATCAAAAAATTGCCACCCTTTGGCCTATATATTCATCACAGTAAAATGCAAACTACAAGCAGATACCAGAATGCATTGATTTCGTTTGTTTGCGATTACTGGATCGAATAGCTGCAAATGTTTCTTGATCATTTCTTGGTTCTGTGATTTGCTTTATAACATATTCCAGTTTTATTCTATGGGGATTACTCCTATACATTCAATTTTTGACCTGATTTTGTAAATTGTAGTCACAAACTTCAAATTTGCATAACTCTTAGTGTTTCAGTCCTTTTTCGGCTAACATACACAATTGAATTTTCTGGTAAGTTTGGAAAACAAATGCACTGAATAGCGCTGGAAGGTTTTAACCTCAGCCGCGTTATTAGTTACATACCTAACAGTGCGCTCATATCGAATCAGCAGAAGTATGCTAATCGAGTTTTATTGCGTCCGCATAGCAATTCTCCTTCGAAATTTTGGTCGGAGTGTTGTTATTTTCCTTTGCGCAGTATGCTTATCGTCTGTTGTGTGTGAGCCAATTTTGTGTAATATGTTACTCATCTTCTGCAAGAAACATCAAGGACTCTGCCAACTAGTATCTATAAATTTCGGTTTCATGTTCGGTGAGACACCAAAGGAATTGTACAGTTTAACGTTCCCATCTGTAGGTAAAATCACCACCAACAATGTTTGATGGTATCACTTTATTCGCAATGCGTGAAGGTTTGTGTTTCGGACGAGGACTATTTAACGTTATCTGGTTAACTGGAACGGCACATCGCCAATTCTCCTACTGTATAACCAAACAACAAGAAAACTAAATTTTCTTCCACCATCTGGGCTTGACGAACTTCTAGCGTCAGATACATTTCCAGTGCATCAACTCTGAGACAAAGTAATATAATCCATCTAACATTCTCTAAAACGACACAAGTTTCCACGTGGAGAGTCAGGTAAGCTCTATTGCAAAATTCAACGCGCATGCGCACTGAGCAGAATGCGCGCAGAGGAGAGGTCTACCAAGGAACGGTTTCTTACTGGACTAGAGCTGCTACGATGGCGTGGATCGTGTTCGTTGGTAAGTTGCATCCTTCCTACAAATAAGAAATTTTTATACCAAACTGTGATTTATGAAAGACTGCTCCGATGCCATGATAAGAAGTTAGTACTGTAATCATAAGAAATAATAAATACCATATATAAAAAGCATATGGCTATTATAGAAAGTAGGTAGTTTGATCCGTTTACCTGCTGAAAATTGTTCGGTTTTATACACTTAGTGTGACTTGGAATCCGAACCAGGGAGATTTGTTGTATATCTCATATGATCAAACACATTTTCAAAAATTTCTGGACTTACTGGAGTTTGAATTCTCGCTCCAGAATATTTGAATCAAGTAGAGGGTCCGGCTCTGAAGTTATGTGTTACATTTCAGATTGTTTGCACGTTATTCCTTATAACATTTTACAGTAAATTGGAGGTGGACCAGGTGATGAGTACCAAGCGAAGGCTCTAGAGGCGGGAGGGACATGGAATCAAGTCAAATGGTGATTGAAGACCTCATTTGTATGGCAGGTATTATAGGGGTTATTATGGCCATGCAGTCCACTAGTGGGCGCCTAGTTTGATTTGTAGGTGTTCTTAGAAGCATCCTACAATTTTAGGCAATCTTCCTGATTATTACAGATTATACACTTGTGGGCAAAAATATGTTATTTATCACGATCAGTATATATTTGACACCAAGGCGATCTTTGATATAACATGAATCCCGAACTGCCATAACAGTGATATACTTATAATATATCTTACCTTGCCGATATGTCTCAAACTCTTCCACATAATTATCTTAAATAATTTGGGTTCTGACCTAACGACTGTAAATCACTGAGGTGACACACCTGATAATTTAAACACACTTCAACTATAAAAGCCTAACCATACATTTATCCGCAAATCTGTCTAACTTTATGATGTAAGGAATTGACACGCACGCATGGTTACAATTTACCAAATGACTAAATGAATTACTAGCTTCATTGTGCGAATATAACTGAATATTACTGAACTATTGCACGAATGACTGAATAATTAATGATCCTGAATATAATAATCCATTACCAGCTAGATTATCACGAGGCATTACAACATTATTACAAACAACGACAAACAACTCATTGAAGTTACACGGGCTGGATAATTTATCCAACTACTTTACATAACCAAATAATAACTAACATGAGACAAGACTATAGGCTAGCATAGCTTGCCCAGTGCCAGAGGCACAGACAAGACATACTTCTTACCTTTCACATAGCTGCTGTGCAGAATAGTTACAGAATAGGACGAACCCATGTGATACTATGGGATTCTTATGTGTATGATCACATGCTAGACACATGATGTATGCTTCGCTGCAGTGACCTGAATCCTGCAACTCGGCACTTTAGGTCACGTAAGCAGCTCACTCGCCTGCGCTCACGCTATGAGTGACTTATAATATTCTTGAATAAAATACCAAAACTCCCAATTTAAGCTCTAATTAACAGACCGCCCGTCACATCTGCACTGATAACGAAGAAAGATCCCCCCGCAATGAATCGTTAACTGGTTGTGATGTTGATGGAATTATGTAGGAAGTAACTTGCAGGAAATTAAATACCGGAGACAGCGAACGGCACGTCAGAAATAAATAGACCTCAGTTACACAGAAAACCTTCATTTTACGACCTTCCCGAAAGTATTTCCTTGATGTTAACGTTACGATATAACTTCCATACTTGTTAATAATTTTTGGTCCCTCTTAGAAATGTCAGCAGTATCTGAAAACAAAATCACACGGGCCAGAACAGAACAGATTATTCAATGAGAACACAAACTTATCATAGCTCAGTTACAGGTCAGTCATTAAATATTAAAAATAAAAGTGAAAAAAGTTTTGGAAGAATGATTATATTTCTGTAGTTTATGCTACTATCAGAAACAAAAAGAAAATATCATATACCAAAGATTGCGTTCTGGTGAGGACAAACAGAAAAGAGTAAGTCGTAAACAAAAGCATAACAGTTTTTAATGTATATCCTTCATCAGCGTGTAAGAGTAAAAGTCTTTTTCAGTGAGGTTATGGCCTGCTGTGATCTTTATTAAATGCTGACTCCTTCCTCTGGTCATATTTTAATTTTAATTGGGTGGTTAGGACTTCCTGTTTCCATCTAGTCCCTGTTCCATGTTATTGCTATGTTTTGTAATTTCAGCTGCCTTTTGCTGTATCTTCCAATTAACGAATGCCGACAATACACCAACGGAATCATTAAATGCTGTCAGCAATGGTAATAATGCCTTCACATTCGAATTATATAAGGTAAGTAATGGTTGTTATTGTTCATCGACTTAAATGTGTTATTAACATTATAAAGGTATATTTAAAAACAAGCTAGTTCATTCGTAAGTAAATTTCTCGTTCTAGTGCCTGCAGGGAGTCACAGGGAACTTAGTTTTCTCGCCTCTTAGCGTTGAAATAGCTTTGGCGATGGTTGGGCTGGGTGCTTCTGGTAATACAGCAACCGAGATTATAGAAGCACTCAGGTTGCCAGATGACGGAGAAGTAATTAAAAACGGGTTTCGTGAGTTGATGTTGCTACTAAATGTAAGTAAAATTAAGGTATTAAACTGTTCCTTTTATATGTCTACTGAATAAAGTTTTGCTGAATTTTGTGTACAAATTAATGTGTTACATGATTTAAAATTAAATATTTCTGTGATCAGTAATTACAAACCTTGTTTAATTTTCGTACAATGTTTTCGTGTCAAGAATAACCGGATTAACCGATTAACCACGTAGCAGGAGGTAACAAATGTACGGGCCTCGCAACTTCTGGGGGCCTCGCGCCTTCTGGGGGCCTCGCGCCTCCTAGGGGGCCCCGCGCCTAGGATTCTCTGGAGCCTCCCCGCCAGGTTGATGGGCGACCAGTTTTTTTAGCTCTACAATTCTCCCCGGACGGCGAAAACCAAGGGCTCCTTCTTCTCATTTGCTACGGGCCCCGAGCTCTCTTAATCCGGCCCTGCTTTCAAGGAGATTTCTGACACCACTTATAACATCTTCTTGTTCTCTCAAATTTCTATTTCTTTCTTCATCCCCATGGAAAGACTTCATAATATTATCTTTCTTTATAATACTGGGGATAATTGGAAGTATTCTAATACATTTAAGGGTAAAAAATTAACATGTCAGGATTGGAAATTATTTGATGTTGGCTTATACTAGCAACAAACCCACCCATAGAATCTGAAATAAACATCTTTGCAGTATATCATTAAAGAAACTAAAAACTGTTGCAGTAAAAAATATTTGTATGTATAAATATTGAGAAAAAAGACTTAACGGGACATTAGTAATTATTTTGTCTCGCCATAGAGCTGTTATAAGTGATAAGAATGTTAGGGATTGGAATAACCAAGAGAAATGATGAATAATTGACCAAAGGCAGTGGGTTTCACACTTTTCAAGCCGTATTCCCATAGAATTAGCGGAGGTAGAGCTCTACACTCCTATTTCCTGAGCATATGCACTAGAGTGAAATAATAAGGTGGGTACTGGAAAGGGGGGAAAATAAGTTTATAGGAAAATTGCCACTGGAGCGTGCCCTACATTGCAGTTAAATTGAATTAAATTAAGCTTTCTATTACAAGTCATCAAATAATTTAAAGTTTTACTTTTTTTTATCATTTCAGGCTGATCGAAATGTGACCTTAGAGTCAGCCAACAAGCTGTATGTCAGAATTAATACTTCTGTAAATCCCTGTTACCTAGACATTGTAAGAGAGTATTTCGCTTCTGACGTAGAAAAAGTTAACTTTACTACAGAAGAAGCAATACAAGAGATTAATCAATGGGTGGAACAAAAAACTAGGAACAAGATTAAGGATGTAGTTCCCCCAGGTAAGTTCCCTTATGCCATTACGATGTTGCATAATGTTATGATAAATGTTATATTTTATAAACGTTTAAATTGGCAAATATGCTATTACTTCTGCCGCTCGCGTTCAATAGCTATCAATTTTTTGAAAATAAATTACTTTGTTTTCAGGTTTTACGAACTTAATGGTCAAGGTTGAGCGGTCCGCTAGCTCAGTAGTTAATGCGCACACTTTCAAAACTTAGGGCGACAAGGTGGAATCATGGTCAAGCCATACATTGTTACGGAATTTGCTTTCAAAACGCGTAGCTTTGGAATAATTTACTCCACAAACTGTAGGTTGGCAGGATCCTCCCAAAGGAGACATACTAGTCCATTGTGTCACATGTAGCTCTTTTCCCCTAGGACCAACAGCTTAACTTGAAATCTAAATTACGGAGCAACCTGGCTTATCTCATTTGAACGAAACACATCCCGTATAAATTCCTAGCTAAAGCGGAATTCGAGCCCGGGACCGCGAATTTAGAAGGCCAGCTACGAGACTACTTACACTGGGAATATCTGGGAATAATATTTGATAGTATATCTGTTGTTAGGATAAATTGACGAGTGGTAGATTTCAAAATCCTACTAGATTTCTACCAGAGAGGGTTAATGTACGAGGGAACTGATATACAATTGCATGGTCAGGTGATTGCTCGAGTATAGCATACTGTAGAGATCGAAATAAAGAGTATTAGGAGAGGGATACTAAATAAATAAGGTAGACTTGTTTATTGAAATAACTACAGAATGTAATCAATGACTAACGAGACAGAGGAGCTGCGTTTGGTTTCATTACAGTGTGCCTGAAATATGGTACAGAATTTTACATACATAAGCGATGGGGGCTCAACAGATATTAACAGAATAATTACGATAAACAATTTCAGGTGTAAGGTTGAGGGAAAATATTCATTTGCAGGCAAGTGAATCGAAGGCTGTGTTAAATTACAGAGGGGAATGTTAAACTATTTTACTGTTCGCTAGCATTTTAGATTTGATTTCGCAAAACCTTAAAAGTACGAGCCCTGCTGCAATTAAATTAAAAACCATGCGAATGCACAACGACTCTCCGTTGTTCGGACTTCTTTGAGCTATTGGTTGCTAAATTATTGAAATAAAATATTTCCTCAGTCTTGCTTGGAATATCCGAGAAGTAAAAACTGAAAATTTGCAATCGAATTTCAGATTCATTTATATAACCTAACGTTCCTCTAATTACCTCAAGTCAATATTTTTTTTACTACTTGAAAACAAAGCTTCTAAATCTACTAAACTTCATATATCATTTAAGACTTTGCACAAATCTTGAAGTGAATTGAATTTAATATGCGATGGAGTGCATGCTCCTGTGACATTTTCTCTAGTCATTTATTTACTAATTTCTTATTACTTTTATTTTTATCTTATGGACTTTGGGTATAAAATTATCGCACCCAACATCTTTTACTATTCAAGAATTTTAATTTTAAAAGTCCTCAACCCTTTTTGATAAATTATTCATTACTTAGCTTGGTACCTAATTTATTAAAGTCCTTGACACCCTTAGCCACGAAAGAAAATTTTTCAACTTATATATGCATGAAATCGAGTGCCACCTTGTGGTCACGGTCATCTTTTCCCTTCTACAACTACATCTACATCCATACTCTGCAAATCACAAACATTGTGGGTGGCAGAGGGTGCTAAGCACCAATCCTAAACCCGTGCATTCCAATCCCGAATAGCACGAGGAAAGAAGGAATACATAAAAGCATCAGTATGGCATCTTATTTCTAGAATCTTATCCCTCCGGTCATTGCGACCTAAATAGGTTGGCGGAAGAAGTATTTCAACGCACTCGTAATTTAAAGATTTTCGCATATTCTCCAATTAAATCAGACGCAAACTACGTGGTCTGTCTTCCAAACAATCCCAGCCCAATCTATGTATCAATTCTGTGACGCTTTCATAAGGGCTGTAGCAACCTGTCACGAATCGAGCGGCCTTCGTCTGCACCCTCTCCACTGAGTCAATCAGAACCTTGCGATACGGATCCCAGACTCCACAACACTAATCCAGATGCGGACGCACTAGTGTTTTATACGCGATCTCCTTTGTATGAGCATTACAGACCATCAAAATACGACCTTCTATGCACAATTCCTAATTCTTTGGTCAATATCATCCCAATAATCGTCACCAATATACCCCTCGTAATACCTCATTACACTCTTCACCCTCCACCTGTCTTCTAATGACATCCAATCCAATTTTATCATATCAGGTACTGACTGTGTCCTGCGCTAATTTACACCAAAAAAATCTAGCTGTTCTGTTTTGCACGTCCTCCAGCTCCTGTATTTTATGGTAAAAATGTGGATCCCAAACAATAGCAGGACCAAAGTTGTGTGACACATTCCTCTCGTTTCTCTGGTACATCCTCTCATCACTCTCTCCATTACATAAAGTATTTTATTGCCCTTTTCTTACCACCTTTTCCCAATCTGTCCTGCCTAGTTGAATTTATTATCAATTCTGTCTGCAACCAGTTAGTCATTCTTGCCAGGTCACCCTGCAGCAGTTCAGTCATTTTGCTCCTATTCCATGCCATTGTCACCTGTAGATAAGCTAAGTTCTGAGTGACTTTAAACCATTAACAGAGTCATTTATTAGAATAAAGAATAGCGATTATCTCCTCACACTACCCAGTGGCACTCCCATATCCTCTTCCATCACTTTTTATACTTTATTTCCTACTCTATCGCTTTGCTTTCAAACTTTAAAAATTCCTAAACCCAGCAAGTCACTTCTTTATCCATTCTAGTAGTTTCCACCATTTTATTGTTTACTTTATAAAATTTCTTAGAATTTAATCCTATTACACCTTTTGACAAGAAAGAAGAGTCATATGTATATGGAATATTAAAAAGTATACTAAAATGTTATCTGATTTTAATTTTTACCTTTATGCCAGAATACATGAAGATTTTATTTTTCCTGGTGTTCACTTTATCTACAATGATATTAATCTTACTCTTGATAGTAAAATCTGTATTTGGTGACAAGCAGGTATGCATATGATTGTAAGTTTGACAGTTGTATTTTCCTCATAAATCTCTATAACACTGTCTTTAACATTTATATCCCCAAACATAATGGCTGTTCTATTTCAGCATATAAATCCAGATTTTATGAGTATGCAAATCCACCAGATTTTATTTGATAATAGATTATGATTCAATAGCCACATGCACCAATTTCAATTCCATTTCATTTACACAAGTATCCTGAGACACACAGTACTAATGGTTTATTTAAGTCCGCTGTTACATTTTGCTTGTTGATTTGGTTTTCAACTCGTTGATGATTTTGGTGGAGAACATATATCAGAGCACATATCCTGTTTTTTCTATCACGTCCTGACAGGCCATCAGATGTGATCGGTTTGTTCATTGCAGATCATTGAAGTCTACCTGAAATTTATTTGGACACTATTTTTTGCTGAAATGCCATTAAAATGGCAGGATGGTGTTGTATTTCTGCTGCTTGCCAGGAGCCTTTATACTGTTACACTGCGTTTTGTCTACTCCTTTGCGGTCACTGACGTCGTCAAAAGCAAATTTGGTTCTGTTGGTTCTTGGAATGCCACTCTGTTGGCACACATTGGTGACATTAATTGTTTATTTAGTGCAGAATTTGCTTGTTTATTAGAGGTTTTACAGTTGGTAATGCAAATGGAATAATAGATATATACTTCTGAATAATGAATGATTTGAATCTCTCACCAGTTTTCCCATTCAAATATCTTTTCTGTTTCTGTTGAGATACATTAAATGCGCTGCCAAATTTGCCACACCAGTTTGACAAGACGTAGCACTTAATCTCTTACAAACTGCTCACACATTTGGAAAATATTGAGGCATCTCACGAAATTCCCTCATTTTGTATATGCTCATTTAACCTTTTGACTTTGACTTGCATCTCGCACATGCGCATGCTCATTAGCCAAACCTAACAACATGAAACACCGACACGAGGGAATAAAATATTTATATCGTAAGCAGAAGGTTGTAATTGTTTGTTCAGTCAGTTTATGTTTTTTGTAAAGTTAGTTTTTTACTGACATGGCACAAGCACCGTATTTTTCGCGTCAGGATAGTATTTTTTTTCTTCAAACATTTACGTTTCCTTTCCTTTTCCAGTAGCATGTAAGCACAGACCTAAAACGAAACAGAACTTCATTACACAAAACTTTTGTCAGGCCATTGCTTGAATATGATACTGTAGTAAGGGCCCCTCATTTTGAGTATCAAATACAGGAGTTGGAGAAAGTGCAAAGAAGGGCTGCTAGATTTGTTTCTGGAAATTATCGCAAAACGCATTCATTAACAGATATGATAAAAGAGCTGTGATGGGACTCATTGGAAGACAGAAGAAGGGTTAAGAGGGTCATGGGAGTGTACAGGACGTATATTGTTGATGAGGCATGGAAAGATATTGGTGTAAGAACTGAAAGTATTTCATGGAAGGGAAAAGATGAGCATGACTACAAGCTGGCATGATTTCAGGCATAAGGGTGTAGGAAGATTCTCTTTTTTAGGTAATGGTGTCAGGGATTGGAATAAGTTACCAAGAGAAATGATGAATAATTTGCCAAAAACGTTGAAAGGATTTAAAGTTAAAATTTGTAAAGGGTAAATGTAGGTGGATGCAGAAAAGGCGGTAGAAGGGCGTTTAGGGAAATTGCCACCGGATCGTGCGCTCCCTTGTAATTTAATTTAATTTAATTAAAAAGGATATTTTTAATGTTTTGACAATACCAAATATTCAGCTGAATATAATGACCCTTACAGCAACACGGCATTTGATAGGTTTTGATACTTGTATATACTGATATAAAGGTCAGGTTCATACTCATACAAGTGAGTTAAGACCTCATACAAACCAGTGAATGCCTCATTAAAGTGCCGATACGAGTTCTGATACAAAACTCAATACAAGTTCTGAATTTGTGCCAGATGTAAACGAAACTTTTTTTAGCAACATTAAACGTTGTGAATAATTTTAAAAGTGGTGTGAAGATGATGGCACGTTACTCCGTCGAAAATTCGTTCATCTACGTTCAATTGTCCCGGCCGCACGCCCGAGAGATCTTCAGCAAAAGATTTTAAAATCGTTTAAAGGTTTTTTGCAATGCCTCTTTGCCTTTTGCTATGTTGGTATTAACGCATGATAAGGATTCAGTATTTCATTTATGTATTTATTTATTTACAAATAGCCTGTGGCTAATTATATATATATATATATATACAATTACAATTCATACATCATATTAAACATAAAAAAGAAAAAAAAACAATATAAACCAAGTGTTAATTTCAATGAACTCCTTCACGAGAAAATATAACAATCTCTTTCCTCTAACCATTTACCCAGCTTTTCTCTAAAACTTTCAACAGCTTTTGTCCTGTTTATTTCATCAGGTAATTTGTTAAATATTTTTAAACCTTTGTGCCACACTGTTTTCTGTGCTTTACTACTTTTATTATAAGTCGAATCAAAATGATTTGCCTGCCTTGTCTTATAATTATGGACATCATTATTCTTTTGTACTAATCTAGTCAAATATCCTGGTAATAATCTTCTTTCCAACCTACATACAAAAGTCAGTACATCTCTAATTATTTCCTTTTCAATATGTAAATATTCTAAGTCCTTAAGCAAATTACTGACATTTTCAGTTCGTCTTTTATTTAGAACAGCCCTCATTCCCTTATTAAAATTATTTTGCAATTTCATAATTTCTCTTTTGCTTGCCATGATTAATACTGTGGAGCAGTATCTTATGTGAGGCAGCACAATTGCTTTAAACAATAGCTGTTTACCTGGTTTAGATAATACTTTTCTTAATTTTTATATGAAATCTACCTTTTTTGCTACTTTTTTAAATATATAATCTACATGACCTATAAACTTAAGCTTATTATCAATAACTACAGTAAATAAAACTGTTTCTGTATTTAAATACTTTCAGGTTCACTTCCTTCCAACACAGTTGGTTTACTGGTAAACACGTTATACTTCAGTGGAAACTGGACTAAAGCGTTTACAGAAACTTTGAGAATGCCATTCCGAATATCACAAAATCTTAGCAAAACGGTCGAAACAATGCATGTTATTAATAAATTCAAGTATGCTGAACTAAGTGATTTGAAAGCTAAGGTTCTCCAACTTGATTATCTTGTAAGTATACAAATTTAAGAGAGTAATCTCAGATACTCATCGTTGCCAGTTTGCAGTAAGAATGCATTGTTGATTTTGTATATTCGTTAAGATGTATGATAAAACTTAAGGTCTTCTAAATGAGATCTTTTCTCTCTCTTTTTTCTGTCTGTCATCTGTCTCCCGACTAGTTTGTTAGGATTCTCCATACCATCCTCTTCATCTCAAAATAACCCTTAACAACACACATCTTCAATTATCTGCTTCACATATTCTAATCTTTGTCTTCCTCTGCGGTTCTTTCCTTCCAATAACAAATTAACCAATCCCCCACATGATTAATTGACTTTCGGGTTATGCCGCGTTGTTTATTTCATTACCTGAGCTTTCAGCTGGTATCCTCCAGCTTTCGTCACAGATACTGTTTATGTTGACATAGCAACGAGCGACAACCATCGCAGAGTAAAAGGCCGCTATCTTCGTTGATGTTGGTATTTTTTAAAATTTCTACTGCCTCTTTCACCCGTCTGGGCCACCACTGGTCTTCTCTCCACAGTAGCCTCGTTTCTTGGAATTTTATTTCATGCCCGGTATTAATAGCATGGTGGACTATGGCGGATTTGTCACTGTTGTTATATTTGTAGTGGCGGATATGTTCTTTAAGTCTCTCCGCCACAGTGCGACCTGTCTCGCCGTTATAAACACTGCCACAGCTGCAGGGGATTTCGTAAACACCCATAAGCTGGTATGGGTGTAATCTGTCTTTTACCTTTGTCAGTGACTGACCAAGTTTGCAGTTAGCCTTATATACTATTCGCACCTCCACCCACTTTAACAGTTTCCCAATCCGGTCTGTGATACCCTGTATGTATGGGATCAGGCGAATTTTGTAGGCCCATTAATATCATGGGATAAGTTGACGTCTCCCATAGGTTTTTTTGGGTCTTAAAACCCTTTTGATGTCGGATTCACTACAGCCGTTGGCTCGGAATATTTTTGTAAGTGTCTCCATTTCTTCAATCAGACTTTTCGAGTCACATACTGTCTTAGCTCTTAAGTTGAGTGGTGTTAATACGCCTCTCTTCGTTGCCGGATGATGGTGCGACATGGCGTGCAGATACCTGTTAGTGTGGGTGGCCTTGCGATACACAGTATGACCCAAACGTCCATCGCCTCTTTTGTGAACAAGGACATCGAGAAATGGCAGTTGTCCATTTTCTTCCACAACCATGGTGAACTGAATTCTTGGGTGGGCACTATTCAGGTGGCTTAAGAACTCTTGCAAACTCTCCTTACCGTGAGGCCAGATGACAAAGGTATCATCAACGTAGCTGATCCACTTTGTAGGTTTTAGGCGCGCGTTGTTAAGCACCTTCATCTCGAATGATTCATAAATATGTTGGCGGCTACAGGTGAAAGTGGCGAGACCATGGCCGCACCTTCAACTTGAGCATAAAGTTGACCACCGTACTGGAACACAGTTGACTTAAGGCAGAACTCTGTCAGGTCAGCCCACTCAGTAGACTTTCCTTGTGCAAGAAGTTTAGCACGTATTACAGCAATGGCTTCGTCTACCGGCACATAAGTGAATAATGAGACAATATCGAAACTAACCATGACATCAGTCTTCTCTAGAGTCAGATAATCAATAATTTGTATAAAGTTCTTTACAACTGATCTGATATCTTCCATGAGATGTTTCAGTTTATTGGCAACATACCGCGCAAGTGGATGAGTAGGTGAGTTGACCGCGCTCACAATTGGACGTAAGGGAACCTCTTTTTTGTGCACTTTGGGCAATCCATAGAACCTAAATATCATGCAATTGTTTCTTTTTAGGTTTTTTCTTGTCCTCCTGCTAAATATGCCTACAAAATTCGCCTGATCCCATACATACAGGGTATCACAGACCGGATTGGGAAACTGTTAAAGTGGGAGGAGGTGCGAATAGTATATAAGGCTAACTGCAAACTTGGTCAGTCACTGACAAAGGTAAAAGACAAATTACACCCACACCAGCTTATGGGTGTTTACGAAATCCCCTGCAGTTGTGGCAGTGTTTATATCGGGGAGACAGGTCGCACTGTGGTGGAGAGACTTAAAGAACATATCTGCCACTACAAATATAACAACAGCGACAAATCCGCCATAGTTCACCATGCTATTATTACCGGGCATGAAATAAAATTCCAAGAAACGAGGCTACTGAGGAGAAAAGACCAGTGGGGGCCCAGACGGGTGAAAGAGGCAGCAGAAATTTTAAAAATTACCAACAACATCAACGAAGATAGCGGCTTTTTACTCTGCGATGCTTGGCGCTCGTTGCTATGTCAACATAAACAGTATCTCTGACGAAGGCTGGAGGATACCAGCCGAAAGCTCAGGTAATGAAATAAACAACGCGGCATAACCCGAAAGTCAATTAATCATTAACAAAGATGGCCGTGGAAGTCTGAGGAACCCCCCACATGTCTCAAAATATGATCCACTTTCCACTTACCCACCATATTGGTTCTTCTATCTGTAAGACTCATCCAAAAACTTCTTTCCTTAATCATCATCTCCAAAACAAGTTAATTTCGTATTTATATAGCCACTTAATTTTTCAATATTATTCTGTAGCACTACATTCCAAATGCTTCAATTTTCCTTGTTTCTGGTATTCCTGAAGTCCACGATTAACTACCACAAACTGTTGTGCCACACACAGTGTTTTCTGAGTCTTATACCTATATTTCAAACTATAAGAATTCTCTTTTTCGTGAATGCTCTTTTTGCTGGTGCTATTTTGATTTTAACATCACTCCTATTTCGGCTGTCAGTTGTAATTTTACTTAATAATTAGCTGCATTCACTTACTTCTCTTATTGAATTTGATCCTATTTTTTTTATTTAGTCCACTATTGTTGCAATCATTTCTGCTGCATTTTTCCACTTTTGTATCGATTTGGATGATATCAAGTGTAAAATTTTCCTTTTGTATTTTGTGCATGCAATTCAGTAATTTCTCATCACTCTGTTTTGCCAATAGGATATTGCCATCAAAAAGTCATAGATTACTGATTTTTTTTCTCCCTAGACACTTATGCCACATCCAAATTTTTCTTTTACACACTTTATTACATCCTTTATATATTTACTTATTTATTATCTACTTAATTCAGTACATGAAACTTTTTTATGTATATTGGCATCGTCAATTTAGTAATAAAATATAAGTATACAATCTGTGAGATCATCTACAAATGTATGGTACATAGATTTATACAAACAATTTGGTAAATTTTTTTGTAATTTCTAGTTTATTAGAAAATCATTTTAATATAAAATTTTACTTACTTTAAATAACTTTCTAAAGAATAGAAAGCATTTTCTACTAGATATATCTTTAGCATTTCTTTAAAAAATTGTGTTTTTTTTCCTCCTTTAATTTCCATTGCCAGTTTATTGTATAATTTCACTCCCTTGTGGTAGGAAACTATTTAAACTTTTTCTTTTTAATTTCCTTTGTATGTGAAAATATTTTTTGACCCATCCATACATAGATGTAACTGTTTGTAGTAAATTCTTATAGATTGTTTTTTATATCCATAATAGAATTGAAGGATGCCTATTTTTCTGAATATATCTTTGCACTGTGTTCTGTTTGAAGTTGTAGGTACTATCCATACCAACCATTTCTCCCACCTAACTTTATCAAAAGCTGTTTCTAAATGAAGAAACACCATGAAAGTATCTTTTTTATCTCTATCTGCTCTTCAAGTAATAATCTTAAAGCCAAAATTGCTTCTCTTGTGCCGTATATTATTATTCTGGTCAGTAGTTTTGAAAAAAAGTAATGTTAAACTTATAGGTTGATGATTCTTACATTTCTAAAATAGTGCTAGCTTTGGAAGTTTAAAGATGATACTTTTATTTAAATTAGTTGGAATCACTCTACCATTTTTAATAACCTTTGGGTTAACAACAGGAGGGTCATTTCCTCAATTTTAAGTTAATAAAATATGTTAATAAAGATTAATGATACACCAATGGAATTGAACTTTATTTTATGTTTAGTTGTACGCGTTTCACTCCATTTTCCACATCATCTTCAGCGACATCTGTATTATGTTTGTAAATTTGTAGGTTACATTTCATTGAAAATAATATGATGTCCTGTTGAAAATAATTTTACTTAGATGTTATTTATTTGATGCTCTGAGTCAGGGTTTGCTTAGTCGGGTAGTTTCTAACAGGAGTCATTGTGAATCTTCATGTTAAAAGCTACCCGAAATAGCAAACCCTGACTCTAAGAACGCGAAATAGAATCGTATGTGTGAAAAATTATTTTCAACTGCACTTCATATTGTCTCTGTATGCAGGGTAACTGACATAATGAACAAATATCGCAAAGATATCGCCGAAGATGCTCTGGAAAATGGAGTAAAATGTGTAAGGCCAAAAATGAAATAAAATTCCAATTGCATTGGCGTATCAATACTCTTTATAAAAAGATTGGAACCTTTAGATTCCTACTTGTTCTACAAATTTCAGAAGTTCAGAGGGAATCTAATCAATTTCAATTTCAATTTCATTTATTTAATATCATATCAATTAAAGCTCTATCAAATTCTGTTCTGAAAACTGGATCTCCTATCTCATCATTACCGACAGCACCTTTTTGTTAAGGACATTGTTCAAATCATTCCTATCATACACTTTCTCTATGTATTCCATCTATCGGTTAGTTATAACTTCTAAGCTTACAAGAGGTTTCGCATCAGCAGCTTTAATGTTAAATGCCTTTTCTTCATTTATTCAAAATTCTGTTTGATTTTGCTATAGCTCACATCTACTTTACCAATTCCTTTTCTTCTTCTTCGCATATTTTTTGTAGCCATTTTTTTTTTTTTTTTTGAATTTTCTGTTTATTTCATTTTTAAATTGGTTTCTTACTGCTTCAACTTGAGCATTTTTGTGGCTTCTGCTCTGATCCACCAAATCAAACATTTTTGTTGAGACTCAATGCTTTGTGGCAGCTTATTTCCTAAAGCCTGATATTTCTTTACCAGTCTTGAGTTTTTCTCTTTTTAATGCATTTTATTAGTCCTTTGAAAGTTATTTCTTAGATCCACATCTACAACTTCTGTAAATTTTTCGCTCAAGTTAGACTATTTCAGTTTGCCCAATTCAAATCTGTTCTGCTTGTATTGATTTTTATTCTCTTTATGCCTCTTATTTAGACTGTACTTCATAACTACCAAATTGTGGTCAGAGTCTGTATTAGCTTCTGCAGTCTAGAACTTGATTCCGTAATCTCTGTTTGACTGTGATATGATCTAGTGGATATCTACCTCTATCTCATATGCGTTATTAGGTGTATATCCTACTCACTTGGTTCTCAATTAATGTGATCACCACAATGCGTTTATATTTTTCGCAAAATTATAACAAGCTGCTTCTTCGCACATACTACAGTATTCCCTTTCTTCCTACTCCCACTACCGCATTCCAGTCACCAATCATTATCAGAATTTCCTTCCCCATCATATTTTAGATTAATTATTCAATTTCAGTGTATATTTTTACTCTTTTTTCATCATCGTACTGTGACGTTAGAAAATACATTTGTGCTAATGTGGTTGGAACTGGCTTAATTTCAATCGTCCTAAAATATTCCTGTCACTTTACAGTTTGTAATATCTCAACTATCTCCGCACACTCTTGTTCATATTAAATCAAACACCAATAACTAGCAGCTTTTGTGTTAGTTATTCCGTGTTTCTCAGACCAGAAATCCTGTACAGCATTAAACACCATCTCACTATTCACAACAATATCTAACTTTGATCCTTCTATATCCTTTTCTTTTGCTTTCTAACCTGTCTGTCTTATTCAGACTTCTAACAGTCCACGCTCCGACATGCATAATATATCTATCCACTCTGATGACCCCTCTCTGAGCAGTCCCCACCCGGAGATCCGACTGGGAAACTATTTTACCACTGGGATATTTCATACAGAAATAAGCCATTATACTACATATGATTTCAGAACATTACATGGCTTCGGGATATACATTGAGTACTCAATGAATTGGCTTCCCATTGGCTTCTGCCTCCCCATGACGTTGATAATTTGTGATTAATCTGCTTTTAGGAGCCGTTTCCAATCCCAAGGGCAAGAGGGTGGTCCAGTCAACTCTCCGCTCATCTGACCTCGTTTAGGAGTCTGTAGGCAAGCTGTGGGTGACTCCTTATAACAGGTCTCTTTTTATCACCGGAGCCTCTTCCGTGCAAACAGCGTGAACCACGTGGAGAGGTTGACATTTTTTGGGAGAGACTAAAATAGTCTTTCCTAAATCTACATTAACATACACCGCCAAGAAAGACAATGCCAAGGTTCTCAGTATTTACTGTTCAGTCCTGTCGCGGATCTTGCTGGATGGTCATATCAGATAAAGTTAATTTCAACTTAATTAACTAGTTTTTCAATTAACAGTCACTGTATTCCAGACCCAAGGTGATTTTTTTAACATTTCACCAAAGGATAATAATCAACACAGCTTCTGAGTTGGTTAATTGGTTAAATGAATAAACAAGACCCGTGACATACTTTTTATCTCAGTTTTATTTGATTGCAATCTTGATAATAAAACTGGGTTAGGTATCAAACTTCATGCAGGGATACTAAAGCTCATTACAAAAAACTCTTGTGATTAAACATTCTTGTTTTTTGACTTACAAACAATTGTATGAACTTCTGACTGCCACTTATGTTCGCCCTTGCCGCGAACTTGAATAAGCATCTAAATCACACCAAAGAGTTCCTACAGACATTTCTCGAGTGCTAACAATACCACTGACAGTTGAAATCGTACTCAAAATATTATAACTACTGTACAATCACTAACAATCATAATGAAACAATTTAAAGTTATTTATATTCCATTTAACATAAATGGGCAACATAAACCACTTCAAATAGCTGAAAATAATCATTAAAAACTTTACCATATATTAATATTTATAATTTCAAAGTTTTGAATAGATATTTCAAACTTTGTAATACTTCTATTACAAATTATTTACACTTTATATTTACATGAGATCAATATTCGTTCACCGGGAAAATATATAAATTAACATTTAATTAACTTTTATCCATCTGTACTTAATTCCTAAAATTAAAATACATGAAAGGCTAAGCCTGGGGGCTGTTACCACTTCTACCTTAGTAGAGAACCGTTTTAATTAATCATCAATTTATTTAAAATATTATTTTTTCAGTATTATTCCAAAATAATCTGAAATGTATTATTTTTACAATAAAATAACGTAATTATAAACGTATTAATTTCTGTAATTGATGTTTTCTTGATTTCAGCTGTGTATGTGATGTATTTTAATTGTTTTAGTAGATATTATGTTGTAAAATTTCACTGTACTAATATATATATGAAGTCTATATCATTACAGAAGCAGTCAACATTCGCACATAACTCTGATATATAAATATCTGCTGTTCATATTTATATTGTTACATTTCAGATAGTTTCAATCTTTTAATAAATGTTACATTAGAAAATTAATTATAATGTAATATTAATATCTACCGATTTTAATTTTTAATATTTTTACTTGCTTTATACAGGAAGATGTTAAAATGTATATAATCCTACCATACGATTGTGGTTTGAGTGAATTAGAAAAGAACATTGATTCAATTGAAATAAATCAGATTAAAAGTGCGCTTCGTGACAATAATGTTAGCGTTTACCTACCAAATTCAAGTTCGAGACTTCTCTTAATCTGAAAGATCCATTAATAAAGGTAAATTGTTTTAAAATTTTTCTTGTTCTAATAAGAATAAATAATTTTTAGGTTTACATAAATATCTGAAGATTTGTAGTCACCAAAACTCCAGGCCATCTTGTGACTACTCGAGCCACATCATATGACACCGATACATACTTCTTGGCTTTCCATTGATGTGAATCTTTACTACCAGGTTTTAACCTGAATTAATCCCAACACCCAACCCCCACTATTCCTCAGTCAACATCTGATTTCACAAAATCTCAAAGTCCCTTCAAATTCTTTATGTTTTCCTTGTCCTGCTGCACCAAAATAGAATCCACTAGAGAACCAGAAAAAACCACTGCGAAACTAATATATATATATATATATGTGTGTGTGTGTGTGTGTGCGTGTATCCAGCTTGTAGAATTTCTCATTTCCTGATGTCATCACATATGTATTATTTCTTGTATATATATATTTGGAGTTCTCAAGAAAATTAAAAGCGAATGATTAGAAAGAGCATGAGACATAAAGTAATATTAAAACAGGGAAATAATGAAGAGTAAACAAAGGAGAAAAGGAAGGAAGGAAAAGAATCAAGAGAAAGGAGGAGGAGTATTTGAATATTGTTATGTTGATAGACAGATATGTTTGCTTCGATCCAATATGAAAACTGTCTCTGAGATGTGGAACAGTACATACACTTATTAATAATATCAATAATATTACCAGCATCTAATAATTAGTTAATTCCTTGCAGTCCGTTAGTGTAATATGGTTCCTCTGTAATCTGGAAATACATATCGGTTACTACATATGTGGAACAGTACATACACCTATTGACAATATCAATAGTATTACCAGCAACTGATGACCAGTCAATTACACAGAAACCTTTTACGACACTAAGTTTCCACTATAATTTGTAAATACTTGTTATATCATGTTAGTTACCATGTATGAATGAAATTTGTGGACGGTGTAATTACTGCAGTTGTCAACAGTTTCAACAGAAAGAAAAGCCGTATAAGTTGTGGACAACTTTTTCACCTTACCCTTACATACACCAAATATATAATAATTTCTCTGTCATTCTTAGTTACTAAATTCTTTTATGTAGTAAAATGGGTTCTGAAGAAAAACTCTTTCGGTTTGGATTTAAAGTAGTTAGGTTTTCGTAGATTTTTATATCATGTGGTAAGACACCGAATATGGAACCTCCAGTAAATGTTATCCCTTTCTGTACAACTAACAATGACTTGTAATCCTTGTGAATATTATACTTATTGCTCGTATTATATTAGGTGTAAGTGTGGCTGCAAGGGGCATATTGCAGATTTTGCAAAATATGTAGCAGGTATAGGAGAATTTTGGCAGTAATACGAGTTTTTAAAGTTTTTATACACATTTTTTCTGGCTTTGTTTCTTGTCCATGACGGAATCTTTAGAGCAGGAACAGGATGGGAGCGCAGGAAACAGGATTCGACCAGAGCGTTTAGGAGGACCCATTCGCATGCAGAGCTTATAGGAGGACCCATTCGCAAGCAGTGATTTCGGGACACATTGGAGGGAGATTTGAATCCCCCTCGTCGCGAATGGCAGGCCTCAGTGTTACCACTCACCCATCAGACTCGGTGTTTAAGTTTTAAGCCCCTGTTTTTCTGAGATGAGTTAGGAGTTTCTGGAGGGAGGAGCCTCAAGTTTGGAGAAGAATAATGAAGTTCATAGCATTATCATTGGTTCTAATTATCAAATACCAAACACAGGAAAATGTGTTGGATAACAGTTGCTGTGAAGGAATCTATTAGTTAGAGAGGGGATGGGATAGTAGCCGCATCGAATTGAGTTGGAGATTATCATAGTACATGATCTTTCTATGGAGCTTCAGTTTGTTTGGTAACAGGTATTCTGTGTAGAAATATAGCATGTATACGAATGCAGGTTTATCAAATAAAGAATATTAAGGTAAAATTATCGATGTGTTGTAATATGTACCTTCTTCTTGCTGTAAATCCAATATTCATTCGGAAGTCACCACCTAACAAATTAATATACAAAATCCTGTAACACGAATGGCATTGGGCAATAGACTTTTTTTATGGATGTTTATCTCCTCGAGATACAATATAACCATATTTACAAAAAAAAATTACAGATCATCTATATTTTTTCTGTAATAAGTCTCTGCCCATAACATTACTTGCTGGTACAATATGGTAATGTGATGACATTAATACTATGTGGCATCTTTACTGACGTCAGCACTTGTATTTTTTCTCCTAAATCTTTGAAATAAATAGGCCATGATTCCGCTGTCGACAGTTTTTTATGTTATTATTATTATTTTAAAGAATCGCCTAAAAATGGTCTATTTTAAGTCGATTGTATAACTATGTGGGCCTAAGCTATGGGAATGATGAAATAGCATTTTCTAAAATTTTGAATTACACAAACAGTAGCATTTAGGCAGCCTTTGACGTAGCAGCACCACCGATAAAAACTGTGTCCACGTGCACCCAGCCTGGATATGAGAATGATGTCTCATCAGCGATGTGTTTTAGAAAAACTTTCTTGGGAAACTTGCCTAGTGATTCTGTGGATGAAACAGGATTTTTCGCATATATACTTCTTCTCGTGTACGTCATTAGAGTTGGGAATGAACTGAGTAAAAGGAACGGGAGGGAATCCTTCATGGCCTTTTGAAAGGCGTTACCGCTCCACTCTCGGTTTTTCGCAGATCAAAATCGTAAGAATTCTGTATCAGAAGTCAGAAGGGAAAAAAGAAGATAATTCGGTAGTAAGAATGAGTACCACTTTAATAAAGAAGTGCACAATGGGTTTAATGAATTTGCTCCCCATCAATTGATCAGTCATTAAGGTGACAACGATATTACCTCCAAGCTCCCTATATGATTATTACTTCTGTGATGTTATGTAAAGTATCGGGTGTAAATACCACATCTACTTACGAACTAACGTAACTTGGTATCCAGAAATTGTTGCAGCTGTTGTGTCCACGACACCAATCATGCCATCTGGATGTTAATATTAGGTTACCTTACGGAACTGAAATAATTGGTTAAACTAATACTCATGTTTATTGAAGTGGTATGTGAAAGACATACATTATAGTCACCAAATAGAGTAGTCGGAAGGAGAGGAAAGCAAGGAAGTTAGATTTCTTTGCGAAAGTAATTGTTGAAAACGCTCTGCCAAGTTTCTCTGAGCTGAGCTTGGGTGCCCCCTGGGCTGTGGTTGGGGGCCCCTAAGCAGTAGCGTATCTAGGTTCACAAGGCCCTCAGAGCTAAAAAAGAAGAACAAAACGGTCGCCCATTTGTCCTGAGGGCCCGTGGGCCCTCTCAGCCGCGCTTGGGGCCCCCTCAGCTGCGCTCAGGGGCCCCTTGAGCGTGGAGGCCCCGGTGCACTGCACCGCCTAGCCCTATGGTAGCTACGACCGTGAAAACAAGCAATTTATGATAAAGCACAAGTGCTGAGTTTAAAATCACGGGAGGATGGGTGGCGGGTGTAGCTAGTGCTGGTAATGTAAGAGCCATAAGCTGGCAGTGAAGTCTGGATGGGTATTGCTCCAGCATTAGGAGAAGTACACGGAACGGAAGAGAATGGTCCTGAAAAACTACCAATCATTTTCTTTAGTGTCACTTGTCGCACATTATTTTACATAATCATGAAAGAAAATAAAATAACTTTAACCCTCTGATGATATTTTACATACATTCAGTATATATATGAAAATAATTTTTACGTAGCCGCGGAGAATCATTGTTATTATTGAAAGGCAATGGTAACGAAATTAGGTTCCCATTTAAAAAGCAGCTTAATGTGCCATCTCCATTGAACAATCGACATCAGACCCATACAATACATCCCACTCAGCATCCATCGTGGATTGCCAGCTGACTGACCCAAAACCATTTCTTTGACGCAAATTATTCAAATGTTAGTCGGACGGGAAATCTTTCACCATCGCTGAGTTGGAGCACGTTGCTATTGAGTAAAGATTGAGAACAGAATATTTATTATCGTCCGCATAAAGCTGATTACCTACATTTTTCTACTGAAAGTGATAAACAACTGAGAGATGCCAACAATTAATAGTGTTACCATGAAATACAACTCACAGTTGACGACAAATATTCGCTGTAAACACCGGAGATCTGATATCAACAATATCCCATACTTTTACAAATGTAAATCGCTGAAGTCACTTTTGATTCTATTATTAATTATAATTTTGCAAGACTTTTTTCTGTTTGTTGGATTTAGGTTCAAATTATTTTCACTGCATTCAGTACTACAAGCTGTTCGTTTCCTTAGGTCATTGCTGACTAACTAAATTTCAAAAATAATTATTTTCGCAATTTTGTACAGAAAATGCAATATGTAAGGTCAGGAGGCGTTCTTTAGTACTAATATTTTGCAGAAAATAACTTGTTGATCTAGTCTTTTTTCTAGATTTGCAAAATGGTTACTCAAACTTAAATCTATATTAATACAAGGTATTTGTGTTTGTTTCTTAACACATGCTCATTAACTTAGACATGTAACGTAAACAATACAGAAGAATTTTAAAAACCTCCAGGTATCTGCTGTAATGTTTTTTATAACCGAAGTTCTTTAAGGGCAGTAGTCAACAAATTAAATTTATATGGTAATCAGACTAGCAATCCAAAAGCTGAAATTGATTGGCCTTAGTTTTCATAGATTAACAATCACAAGTAAATCACCTAGGGTACTGCGATACGTAACAATTAATTCCTGGAACTTCTAATAACAATATTTTTATCATGCTGCATTTATAACTCAGGATTTTTTTGGTTAAAAATCTTTTTTTTTTTCTCTTGCAGTGTGGAATGCAACAAATGTTTACAGAAAATGCAGATTTCAGTCATATTTCGCAGGATCCTTTCAAAGTTGATTCAGTTTTTCAGAAGGCTTTTATTGAAGTTTATGAGACAGGAACTATTGCTGCTGCTGCTACAGGTAAGTGGTTATAGAAGGAAGGAAGAATTTAAAATCGTATAAGATCGAATATTTTTACAGCGTTGTATATAAATAAGCTCTTCTCGGTCTTCCAGCCCTGTAAAAATTTCACAAATGTTGCACGTTTCTAGAGCGTCTATCTCATAGATTCCAACATTTGTTTTGATGAAGACGTAGACTGGACTTCATTCTCAATTTGAATTCGGTACCTTTTGGGGGAACGAATGCCATCATTATCTTGGGTGCAGTTCCTAACTCTAGATTCTCTAGTTCTGCTCATCATCATATTTAGTAATTAAACTCAACCTTCTCCTTAGTGATGTCGGAAAAAAGGAGTTGATAGCAATACATCGCAATAGCGTATGATCGTCTTTGGTCAGTTCTCCAAAACTTGCTCTTGCGTTCGATTCATCAGGTAATCTTCTGGTCAGAATTTGAAATTGTTCGCACGTACGCGCACCGGCGCCGTCCCATTGCAAACTTCAGAAGAAATTTTCGTTATAAAAGCTGCGAAAGTAGGAACATTAACGGATGTGAAAAGCGTGCACAACTTGCGCAACTGCGGAAGCAGACACAGACGTCTTTTGTATCACTATAAGTTTCCAAGTGTGGTCTGTTGTTTGTTTAACAGAAAAATCAATTTTCTTTTTGTTTCTTACATTTTACAACTTCAAAATAAGTCCTATACTCATGCAATCAGGTTTCAAGGCTCTGTTGCCTTTTTGACCTTATATATTCCCTACATCATGTTATCTAACAGAAGTAGAATTTTTAACTCCCCGCCGCCTAACTAATATATTCTGTTTAATGGATTCTGTGCAAACACATAAATCATGCTATTCACTTTTAAGTACTTCTATATACCGTTCCTCATGCAGTACAATTTCATATAAAACTTTTTTATGCTGCTAAAAAAATGACATTTTTCAACAATGATGTTCATTCCATACTGACCGACATAATTCTAGTTACTGTTTTAATCAGATAGAAGACATTTCAGAGAATTGCAGTGAAGTCTAATAAAAACTGAGTAATGAAAATCACATAAATACAATAAAGGAAATAATAATAAATCTTATATATATATATATATATATATTATTATTATTATCTGCAATTGGACCCTGTCGGATCACGCAAAGCCTTAACGATTCAGTTTTCTGAGTTTCCATATAGCTTACATTTTTTCTCCGTGGATTCTCTTCGTTTCTTCAGTCCACTTCATCCCCGGTCTCTTAATGACTTCATTCTCTGGCGGTACTTCCCACTTGTTAATTTTTTCGCTGTATGTTTGTCTATCTCCGATTTCTGATGAGTTTATGTGGGCTTTCTCCATGTCTTTCTTGATCTCCTGGACCCAGGGCATAGTTTTTAGCTGTTCTATATACTTCACAATTTTATGAATCAGTCTTGTTGCTGGATGTCTGTGGGTATGTCCATAAAATCTTAATCTTAGTTTTCTGATGTCTGCCGCGAGGTTTGAAAGTGTTTCTGTTGTCTTTCGAGATTTAAGTCTATATCCGTCATCTGTTTTTTCTGGGCCAAGAATCTTTCTTATAATTTTGCGTTCTTCTTTCAAAATGCTTTCTAGGTCAACTTTCCTGTGTAGTGTTAAAGTTTCGCTGGCGTACAGGGCTTCAGGTTTCATAACTGTGTTGTAATGTTTGACTTTTGTATATATGGACAAACATTTTTTATTATATGTGTTGTAGATTCTACCATAGCTCTTCTAAGTTTTTGCATGCGAACTTTCTGTGCTATTTTCTCTCTTCCTGTGGGTTCGATGATTTCTCCTAGATACTTGAAATATGGGACTCTCTCAATTTGTCCATATTTGGTGACCAGATTTTGAGTGAAGAGTTTTGAACAAATGAATTTGGTTTTTTGGAACGATATTTGTAAGCCTACTCTTTCAGCGCATTCTTTGAGAGTTTCTATCTGTTTGCTTGCTGTCATTTCATCATCTGCTAGTATGGCTAAATCATCTGCGAAGGCTAGGCAGCAAATTTTAATACCATTCTTACGTCGTCCGAGTTGTATAGGTTTCCAATAGTTCTGCTGTTTAAGTTCTTTCTCCCATTCTCGGATGACTTTATCCAGAACAAGGTTGAAGAGTATCGGGGACAGACCATCACCTTGCCGAACGCCAGTATTGATCTTAAACGGTTCAGATATCTCTCCCATGAATTTCACTTTGGAGGTTGTGCCGATGAGTGTTTGTTTAATGAGGTTTCGGGTTTTTTGATCGAGCCCTTGCTCTTCGAGGATGTTGAAGAGAGATTGCCAGTCGATTGAATCATATGCCTTTTTGAAATCTACAAAGGAGCAAATGACTGGGCTGTTCCTAAGTGCTTTATATTTTAGTGTAGTTTTTAAATTGAATATTTGTTCTATGCAACTCCGACCGGTGCGCAAGCCAGCTTGGTACTCGCCAATTTTGTGGTCGAGTTGCTCCAGTACTCGTTTGAGAAGACATGCTGAAAGAATTTTGTATGCAACTTGAAGAAGGGAGATCCCTCGATAGTTGTTGACGTCCGTTTTATCTCCCTTCTTGTGTTGTGGGAGAATGAGGGCGCTTTTCCAGTCTTCAGGTAATTTTTCTGTCTGCCAGATCTCTTTAATGATTTGTGTGAGTTCTTTAAGTGAATTTGGTATAAGATTTTTCAATAGTTCCGCATTGATACCATCCTCTCCAGGTGCTTTGTTGTTTTTAAGTTGGAGAATATGCCTGTGGATTTCCTCTTGTGATGTGGTGGGGATTCCGGATAGGTATAGGAGGGGGTTTCCTTCTGGAATCTTGATGGAGGTTCAGGGCAGTTGAGCAGTTCAAAAAAGAATTTTGACAATTTTCCTGATTAGTTAGTGCGAGCTTTCCATCCGATTGCCTGAAGCATAAGTTTTGAGGAGTATATCCTCGGATTGTTCCTGCGAAAGTTCTATAAAAGTATCTGGTATTATAATTGCGGAAATTTTCTTCGATGGACTCCAGTTGCTCCTTTAGGTACTTTCTCTTGGTTTGTCTGATGATTTTTGTCACTTGTTTCCGGATTTCTTGAAAGTGCTGCAAGTTTACCACTGATTTTTTATTGTTGTATTTAAGAAAAGCTTCTTTGCATCACGATAATGCTTTCTCACATTCTGAATCCCACCAGGGATGTCTCGTATTCTTTTTCAATGGTATTAGTATTTTGGCCTTTTGTGTAATTTTGCTGTGGAATTTTTCCCAGGTAATTCCTTGTTCTTTCTCCCATTCTTCTCTTAGGTTAATTTCCATGATCTTCGTTGTGTCAAATTTCTGTAGGTGTGTTTTAATCTGATGTATTTTCTTTGGGGTGAATTTCATTTTAATTCTTGTTAAATAGTGGTCTGTGTCTATGTATGCCCCTCTGCGGACTTGAACATCATAGACTTGTTTTTGTAGAGGATAAGAAATGGCAATGTGATCAATCTGATATTCACCAAGTTCTGGTATGGGTTATCTCCCGGTGTTTTGTTTCCGTGGATCTTTTCTCAAAGAAGTTGACATGATTTTTAAGTTGCTATGTTGGCATATTTCAATAAGTCTCGTGCCATTCTTGTTTGTGAATCTGTGTGCGGGATATTTACCAATGGTTTTCCGATATTCTTTTTCTTTCTCGAGTGGTGCATTAAAATCACCAAATAAGATCTTTGCATCCTCTTTAGGGATTTTTTCCATGACTTTCTCAAGTTTGTCCCAGAATTTTTTGGTTTCTATTGGTTTCTTTTTGTTGTCTACATTTGTTGGTGCGTGGACATTTATTAGGGTGTACTTTTTGTTGGCACATTGTATTTGCATGGTCATGAGACAGTTGTTAATGGGAGAGACCTCTCTGATTGAACTGGTTATGCTTTTGTGTACCATCAAGGGCATATCCAGTAGTGGGGCACCATTAGCGACTCGTTTTCCTGTTTTACTCCTAAGGATGCGGTAGTTGCCGTAGTCTATTGTGTTTCTTGGAGCGCTAGTATCTTGATATTCTGTCGATCTATTTCTGATGTAAGAATGTGTAGTTTCCCAGGCTGGAGTAGGGTGTTGATGTTTAGGGTACCAATGTACGTAGGGGTTTTGTATGGAAGTATACCATAGAACTCCTACTTTCTCTGTGTTCGTGATCGCCCGGGTTCCCCAGAATCCGAATACCCGGTTGTCGTCCATCGATGGGTGGATTGGTTACCACCTGGGGTAATTTTGTCGTTACTCTCATGAATCATCATGGCTTGTGATTAAGATATTTGTCCAGTGTTTCACCGGGATGTTAGAACCAGGGATTGTCTGTTCCTGGAGCAGAGTTGGCAGCCGCACCCACTGGGTGAGCAGACGCTTACCAAGCCGCCGGCGGATCCCACAACAGACGCGTCTTGGGTTTTGGTTCCCCCCACATCAAGGATAGTTCTTCCACCTTCTTCGCTGTTGGGATTCATAATCCCCATCCACTGTTGCAGCTGTTGACCATCCTGATGGTTCCCTCAGTTGGTCGACCGTCCCACCGAAGGGGCTGGATACCACAACCTTGGGACGAGTTCGACCGAGGGGTGAGGGTCAGTTTCACAGAGGTCCGTTAGCATCCATAAGATATATGGAAGGTCCCAGGGGGCACGACTAAGACGTGGACTTGGCTTACCCCCATATATATACATACCATTACAGCTATACCATTGTACATCTTTAGAGAAAAGATAAAGGACTTACTGAAAAAATATAAATATTGTTTATGTCTGTAAGACAACGACATGGCTTGCCAATTCAAAAATTCGAATGACAACAATTAAAAAACTTTCTTATTAGCTCACCTTATTTATCATTTTGTGTGAATACAACCATCATTTTTTTTCAGAATTTTGAAATATAAATTCATCTGCCTTCACCAGATTTTCCAGCGTCCGGCCGATTTACGGTTAGGGACAGTAGAGTAAATAATTCAAACTGTGTCTACCTGCAGTGGCATCAATTTATATATTGTTACACGGCCATTTTTCAATGTTACTTGGTCCTCCACAAGAGATATGGCAGTGCGTCATAGCAGATGCATCGCAGAAAATTGGTGTGAAGATTATAAACGACACCTCCCTCTAGTACAGTAAAACAAATTAGCGATCAATACATTTACTACCTCTGGCACTGGACCTATTTTAATGACAGAAGGCTACCAAGCTTAGGACTCTTGTAGTAAAGTAAGCAGCGGAAGTTCTAGTGACTCGTATCTTCAACAGAAACGTTACCCTTTATGTCATAAGGGACCGTTATGCCTGGAAATGGGCCGTGTCGAAACGTCGCAGGAAACAAGGGGCTTTAGAGTATACTTAGAGCCAGCATGCGACTGGAAGCGGGCGTGGACTTAACAGAACTGACGCTCTAAAAGAGTACTGCTACTGCAGTTGGATGGGAAGATGTTTATCAATACTGAAGATGCTAGGGACCAAGCAGACAAAATATCTCTTTTTTTAAAAAAAAATCGCTGAAGTGCCCCACTCATGTATCACTTGCATCAGAAATATCTAGTATTTGGTTATAATAGCATGGTCAGTTTCTCAGAATGGTAATGTAGTAAAAGAAATTACATCCATTTTTTTAGTGTTAGTCGGAAAGTTTGAAAATTGAGTGATGAGTCATGATAACATATGATTAAATAAAACCAGGAATTTTCGCCAATAATCGTGGTTGCAAATGGAACGCATAACAGCATTTTTTTTTAGTGTTAAATATTCCTGTTTAAGTTTTGCCAAAATGCATTTACTTCTAATTTAAAAAATTCCATTTTCTGCCCTCCATCGAAATGCTGTTCAATACAATACTTTTTCGCTGTTAGATAGGGTGCCATGATTGTTATCCAAAATTAATGGATTTCTGATTCTTAGGAAGATAGATTAGATCTTTTTAAAATATTAGCCAGAAATTTTAGCAAGTATTTCACATCCGCGTTTCAGATTATCGATGAAATCATGATTCAGTTGAATTTTGTTCTCTCTGGCAAAATTTTCCATTTCTGAAAGAGACTGCCTGTTTCCATTTGGGACTCTATTATTAAAAACTTTAATGTTTGATAATGCCTTTTTTTTCTCGTCATGTTGTATGCGTATTTTCTTTTTTCTTTTACCACTCTCTTAATTTAATACTGTCATCCTCTTATTCCTGGAGAAGTATTTGGCACACTTCAAATAATTTGAAGGGAATTTAGCTGGAGAAATGAGAGAGAAGTAAAAATCACTTTCAAACAAAACACACAACTTATATTTCATTAGATAATTTAATATCGATTTTCAATAGAAAATACTTCCCCTTTTTTATTCTTTTATTTATGCGAACATTAGCTAGTTCACAATTTTATATCGCTTACTTCTCTCACACAATTCTTGTTCATCCTATTTTTTTTTTTTTTTTTTTTTTTTTTTTTTTTTTTCACAATAATTCACAGTTTACTACTAGCGAATACAGCGAGAAACTTCTTTTTGCTTTTTCTGCCATATAATTATCTTGACAACGCCTAAAAAAACAAAAATACTCAAAATCGCCAACATTCACGGTCAGAGACGCTAGAAAACTCTCTTAACTGCATACATGGCCTGATTCATAGTTCTAACAAATTAAAATTATAACAGAACATTAAATACAAATATACATATATGTAGGAAAACCTTGTTCTCTTACAAATCAGAAATTGATTATTTTTTTCACGTTGTAATTTTTAAATGACTGAGTCGATGGGAAATGAAGGCTAGTACTGTGGAACGTACAGTATTTCATCTGTCAATAGATCGCACAGTGCAGACTATGTCTCTATCGGGTACAACTTCACCCCAGAATTTAACTACACAAAACCTTCATGATAGTCGTAATTGATTGTGGTCACTGCACATTCAAAAACATGCTTTCAATGGGCTGTATGATATATGGCGCGACCTGTAAGTATAACTTTTTACATTGACAATTACTTAACTGGATGCACCTATGTTAATTAGACTGCATGCTAAAAGATAAAACTGAAAACTTTGACCTCTTTTCAGGCGTATGTTCTTCTACTAATGCTTCTCTGGAGTGGAAATGTATTAAAGTACAATTCAACTTTGCGTTGATGGTAACACCAGTATTTTCACGTAATAGAACGAGCACCGCCGAAAAAAAAAGCAAATGCATTGCTCCCAGTTCAGAAAGAACACTTAAGATGTTTAAACTAGAATCCTATCCTCAAAGGTACCTCTTTCTCTAAGAACTGCTTACATGTTACAGAAATAAAATATAACAGTCACTCTCTTTCAGAAGCTTCTAGTTTGTGTATTTCCCACAAAATAAAGCTTCTCACCTTGGTTCTTGTTTACATGAGCTTACTTGTGCGCACCTGGAAAGCATCAAGTATTTAACAACATATAAAGCTCTTTCCCTTCGATTGTGGCCACTTCAAACCTTCTCAGAAATGTACGAAAGGTTACAACGAAATCTCAAAACTACTAAATCACACCAAATAAATAATTTTTAACCTAAGTCTTTAGTGCACAGCTTTCCTTAAATTTTGTGAAACACACGGACAGGTATTTTTGTTTTTTGTTTTCTTATTTATTGCTTTACGCCTTGCCGACGTCTTGAGAGGCGGGATAGGATTGGGGACAAGGAACGCGAAGGAATTCGGCAATAGTCTTGTGAAGGAAGCATCACGGCATTCGCCTGGAGTGATTTGGGGAAACCATGAAAAACCCAATTCTGTATGCCCAGATGGAGATTCAAACCCTGCGTCCTCCCCAAGGCGAGGGCAGAACATTAACTGTTGACCCACCACCCTCGGTTAAATTTCTTTCAGAAGGTTGCTTACACAATATATTTTTCACCAAATACATAATTTTTCCTTCTCCAGAAAACCAGAAGACAGTTCTGCTGCGACCACAAAAAATCTCTCGGAATTTCTTAATAATGTTCGATGACCACTGTTAACCATTTTTTTTAATATCACGAAAATTATGATTTCCAGTTACTAAAGTTCCTAGCAATTCCTATAAAATACTTGCAAACTTATTGCATAATGATAAATTATAATTCTTAATAAAAAAAATAAAAAATTTTGATGGCTGATTCACAAGTTCTAAACTGTAGCAGAATTTAAACAGCAGAATAGACGAAGCGATTTTTAAATAATTGTGCAACCGCTGAGTGTCGACTAATAATTAATTTCGTTGAAATTATTATTGTTTCTCTAACCTTACACACTTATGTAAACTTAACTCTTTTAAGTTTCGATGAAAATATCTAATTTGAGTTCTTATAATAAAATCTTCACTTTCAATGAATAACTATTACAATGAAATACCTAACAACCCACTTACTCCCCGAATATAACAAATTACCAACTCAGACGGTTACCTTAAACAACTGAGACACTGCCACAAAAATTAAAACTTTTCTCTGGACGGAATGTACAACTACCGACGAAGACTGGTGATGAAAAAGCGATGCTTGGTGGCTGCTCCTCAATTTATATTGACGCTTCTTATGATGCAACCCTTACCCAGACACCGAGGACTGTGTCGCAATGCTTGCCGCTACGCTTGTAAGACTAATCTCTTAAAATTTACTCTGTAAAGCGCTAGAACCTTCACACAGTCCAATTCATTCTCTACGAAATATTTTTTTTTTTTTTTTTTTTTTTTTTTTTTTTTTGTGGTTTGTAGTAATAGCGCTTTTTAAATAGCTTATAAACCAAGTTGAGCCCAATTGTGTTCTCATCGATTTGTATGGCGAAAAAAATTAGTTATGAATTTTAATGTCATAAAATCACGGTCTCATTAATCGAAAATCATTTCAGCCAAATTGCTAGTCAAGTTTTTTCGCTGCAGAGAGTTTTTTTTAACCTATTTCACGATCTTTCACATTCATTATTTTCATAAGTTCGCTAAAAAAAGATGCCTCTACAGCTTTTTGAGTATTGCCAGCAAACTACAAAGTAAATTTATTTGTGCAGTTTAATAAATTTGGGAACGATATAATAAGTAGGCTTTTTTCTAATATTGTTTTTTTTTATTCTAAGACGACGTTTCAATAATATTTATTTCACGCTGTGAGTCTTTGGTTCCGTCACAGTGAATATAAAATTAATAAACTCAGCTTTATAGTTAATCACTTTTCATATTTTGGAAGGGATTTGTCTCCTCCCGACTTACGGTACATTGTGATTCCCAAGTGAAGCTCGGTGGAACAAAATTTTCAACATAGGATTATTTGTCATATTTTGGTTTGTGAAACCGAATATTCACGATTGATTATATTTTTTTGCCTATTGAACCAAATTGATATACACCACTTATTTAATATAAAAATTCTCTTTTTTCTGTAGCAACACTAAATTCAATTTCAACAAACAAGAATCAAGTGAAAAATTATCACTATGACAACACTAACAAATCAGATAAGTATTTATCATATAAAACAAAATATAAGTGTGAGAGCAGAGACAAAACGACTGACTCGTTTCTAGGTGTCTATGCGGCTGGCTGACAGGTCGCTACGTTAGCACTATGGTAGCTAGCAACCCATCGGCGTTCCTTCTTGCAGGTGCAGAGTACTCACATGTGTAGAATAAGTAAATATAACACGTTATATAAAACATCGTGAGTGATAGGAAAATGTATGGTAAATTCTTTTCAAGATCTATTTACATACATCAGTCACGTCAGGTTTCCGTTCCATCAGTTCATCAGTAACAAACAATTTGTTTAATTGAAAGTTAAATGGCGCTATCTACACTGACCTTCAGTCACGCTACGGTCGCCAAACAATCTACAACAGATATCTTCTCTACTGTAATTTTTGTTTTGACTGACTGAGATTTTTGTTATTTCTTTGAAAAGTGATAGCTGGTGAGATTTTAATCGAATGCGTTCGAAAACACCCTGTCTTTTATGATCTATAGTATAAGAAGTTGATGGATAGGGCTTTTAAAAATGCAATATGAAGTTAAATTGGTGAAGGAATAAACATAATTGTAAGAAAAATAATATTTATTTTTTATTTATGATTTATTTGCAAATAATAATTAACAAAATACAGACCAACCCTAATTGTAAACGTAAATAAGTAATACACGTATTTAAAACCTTTCATGTTGCCAAGGAACACTGTCAACCTCTGTAATGACATATTATTAAAAAAAATTCCCTGTGATAACACACAAGATAAAAGGGAAGACAATGATGATTCATTTCGTGGCTATGGTGATGTTGCAGGAAGTGATCTTCCACAAAACAGACCAGCTCAGAGCAAGGAACATCCAAAATTGTGTCCACTAAATCATAATCCAAGAAGAAAATTTACAAAAGCATATAATCAAGCAATAGCTGCAAGCAAATTTATGGAATATATATTTAAAAATAAAATAAAATAAAGAGAACAACCTCAAAACCAAGCAGATACCTTTTTAGATAGCATTGCCACAACTTTAAAAACATTTTCTCCACATCATCTCTATTTAGCTAAAGCAGAAATATTTAACAGTGTTCAGATATATGTGTATGATACATTTATGGGACACCGACATAATAATACGGCAATAAATTCTCAACTTCTTTCACCTTCCTCGTGAACAATGTCTACTCAACATTCACCCGTCGAAATAATACAGAACTCAGCCCTTGAACAGGGCCAAGACAATACAGCACAGCATTACTTTCAACAGTTTCAACCTGATAGTGATTTTACTAAGCTACAATAATGATTTAAAAATAATCAATGTGTAGTAAAAGTACTTTGTAGCAGTTTTATACTGCTAACTTTCTTTAGACGATATGACTTTTTTCCAGTTGAGGATTTTTTTTTTTTTTTAAATGCATTTCTACTTTATTGTGCAGTATGTTAAAATAGTTTTCAGGATTCTGAAATACTGAAATAACTTTGTTTCATCGTCAGTCAATTCTTTAAATAACGTGATAAACTCTCCTTCTTTATGTGCGCATGGAGACTTTCCCTGCGTACTGAAGCAATATAGTCTTCACGGGTGTGCAGCCGGATGGTGTTTTGGAAACACAACGTTTCGACAACCAGCTCGGCTGTATTCATGTTTTGGAAACACAACGTTTTGACAACTAGCTCGGCTGTCTTCATCTGATGAAGACAGCCGAACTGGTTGTCGAAACGTTGTGTTTCCAAAACACCATCCAGCTTATCACCCGTGAAGACTATATTGTCTCCCTCTTTATCTCTTTGCTCCCATGCTTCGTGAAGCAATTTTTTTTTCTTTCTCTGTTCTTTCTCCTTATCTTCGTCCTAAAGTATTGCTATAATAGCCAAGTCGTTTTCCAAAACGCCCTCACAGAATATGTAAGATGCACATGAAGGCAAAGTTGACAGAAAACGACAATGCACACGGTTCTGATTCGAAACGTTTACTGAACTGTGATGTGACCGACGTGTGTTAATCTGTTTTATCACCACCTTCAGAATCTGCTCACATCAACAGTGATAAGCTTATTGCTCTTAGCGAACCTCAGATCTTTAACTCCACCACCCTCAAAATAGTTTCCAAATTCAGTAATAGTATTAACTCTGTTTGAGTATGAATTATCGAAGATGCATTTTATTTTTGGGCCTGTCATCAACATAATTTTTTTAAAAAAATATGTATTGCTATGAAGTAAATGTTAATGTTTTATTATTTTTGTCTTGAATTGACCTGATGTTATCCATATATATATAAATATATATATGTATATATATAATTGCAGCCATTTAGCTATGTCTAGCGATAGTATTAAAGGTTAAACATGCGTGGTGATTTAAGAAAGTAATATAATTTTCAAACCAAAAGCTATATCAAATTTAAAATGCCTCAAATATATCATTACCATACCACATAACTCAAGAAAGGCTCCACAGCAGAAAAATAAAAACTAATCAGATATGTAGTTATTTGTTAAAATTGTTTTTAATTTTAATGCGGTAATGCTTCACGAGACCATGAATTGGAAAATTTTAAGTATTCACATCATCCTTGTTTAATATTTGCTTATGGATCAAAAAAAAAAAAAAAAATCTGCCGAATGAACCTTTCAGATTTAATCCGGAGGTTGGAATTCTCAGGAATGTATTATCCTAGAAATACAAGTCCTGCTTTTGCCAAGTGCGCTTGTTTCACTATTCGTATGTTGTTTGTACTTTGTGGAATTATGAATACATACGAAAAGGCCGAATTTCCTGGTATTCAAACACTATTTAAAGAAGTAATCGGAGACAAAATCTGCCGTGTAGTTGAGAAGCTCAAGGTCAAGCATCAGCCGGCGTGCTCACCACGTAACCCTCACTCAAGTAGGTCACCATCAATTCTCCAACTGAAGTGATGTTTAAGTTACACAATGAGTAACAAAATGTACGTAAACATTATTTTCGCCTTTAAACAGTTTTGCAAGGTAGTTCGTACAGCCAGACTGGTAGAAATCCATTAGCTGGATTTGTATTTATTGATCCCTTTGCATCATACAAAGTACAAAGTACAAATGGTCTGGGATAAGTCAAAAATAGTCTGTACGCAGACAGACACACATGCACACACAACATACATTCTCTCACATTTTGTCCTTTCTGTGATTAACTACAAGATACCATAAGTGTACTAATTTGATAAAAACAAAACATTTATTATTATTTACCGAGCGTGGCGGTGTAACGGTTAGCGTTCTCGCCTCGCATTCGGGAGGACGGCGGTTCGAATCCCCATCCCGGCATCCAGATTTGGGTTTTCCATGGTTTCCCAGATTACTCAAGGCAAATGCCGGGATGCTTCCTCCAAAAGGCCATGGGCGAATTCCTTCCCATTCCTTGCCCCCATCCTTTTCCGTCTGTTCCGTCGCTGTTAAGAGACGTTAATCAGTTAAAAAAAATAATAATAAACATCAGTCGTGATGTGAATTCTGTATTTTGTCTTAAAGACTTGATCCTTTGTAGTAGTTTATTAGACAATCTGATTCCAATTTGAAGTGGCCCTTTCTGACAGAAGGTAGTATTTGTTTGTGGTATTTAAAAGTCTAGAATCTGCCTAGTATCATATGTGTATATTTCATTGTTTGTTTGAAGTGTATACCCAGAAGCTTCTATATTTTTTTAATGAATTTTATAGTTTCCAGTATATATAAAAATGGCTGTGGTAAAATTTGCAACTTTCTAATTAAGAGTCTACATGAGGTTCTACATCACAGTACTTCAATAATGCTGATAATTTTTTTCTGCATTTGATACTTCGTGGGGAGTTTCACAAGAATACGCGTATGATTCCATACCATAATAATTAGTGCACATACCCAAAATAAATATTCCTAATTGTTTCATTAGATATGTAACTAACCAATAATCTCATCATATTGGTTTTTTACAAAGGTGTTCAACGTGTGTGTGTTCCATTTTAAATTCTCTTTTACGTATATACCTAGAAATTTTATGTTTTCTACATTTTTTTGTAGTTCACCACTGAACTTTACTGTAGGTAACTGTTAATCTAAATTATTTTTTGTCCTGAAATGTATGGTATGTGTTTTTCTATGTTTTTTATTAGCTTGTTTTGACAAAACCATTTCACAATGTTTTTGGAAGAATCTTCAATATTTTTAGTTAATTGCTCTTTAATATATTCTTTCATCAATATGGTACTGTCATCTGCAAATTTAATATATTTTTGGCAGTTATTTGTTGTTTCTGGATAATTTATACATACTAAGAATAGTACCGGCCCAATTATATATCCTTGTGGCTCTCCATAATTTAAGTGTTTGCAGTTTGAGTGCACATACTTTACACTGTTGTCAGTCTTAAAGCTTCATTCAACAATTTGTTTTCTATCATGCAGGTATGACTTTATCCAATTGTTGGCTACTCCTCTGACTCCTAGTTGATCTAATTTTGAAAGCAAGATATTTTGTTCAACTCTATCAAATGCTTCTGAAAGGTCCAGGCATATTCCAGATACATGTCCTTTCGCATCATGTGTTTGTAAGATTTCTGTGTAAAAACAAAAAAGGGCGGTTTCAGTAGATTTATTCTTTCTGAACCGGTATTGAGTATCTGAAAATAATTTATTACTTTCTAAAAAAGTTGACTTTTGTGAAATAGTTTTTCTAAGATTTTAGAGAAAATTGAGAGGACTGACACCGGACGGTAGTTTGATACCTTACCTTTTTCACCTTTTTTGAATAGGAGTTTTACTTTTGCTGTTTTTAGCCTATCTGGAAATATTACACTAGAGAATGAGCTATTGCATATGTGAGAGAGAGGCAAGGATAAGTAAAAGGATACTATTTTTACTGATTAACAAGTGCCAACCTTTCCAAATTACTTAAGTATACTTAGAATAATTGGCCATAGAATTTCAAGTATTTTTAAAGCTCATTCTACCTGGAAAAACTTTGTATTTATAGTTAAAGCTTTGATAGTGAATCAGGGACGCAGTATTGTATATCTGAAGCAAAATGTTTTGTGCCTGAAGAATAATTACAATCCACTATGTAATTTCCTAAGCTCACTCATTCATTCACTCACCTCGATAGCTATTGGGTGGAGAACGGTGTCACGTGTCAGCCTTCGCTCGCAAAAACAGCAATCAGAGATACCATTAGAATAATTGTGTGATTATTTCCACAATTTAATAGCTAAGCAACTACTGCCATATTAATTGCTATAATACATTAATTAAGATTTTTGTAGCGTTTCATATTTTAAAAAACATCGATAAACTTTAATGCTGACGAAACGAGGAATTTTTTAGTAACATGTCGCCAGTGAAAGGAACATAAAAACTTTTAACAATTTAAATTACTCATTGTTTCTGCTGTAATCACGAATGCCAATTGCCATTCCGACCTAACCAAAAATTTAAATTTAGTTAAATCTGTCTCTAATGTTGCTGCTTTACCAAAGTTAATACATTATAGTTTACTTACTGTTTATGTATTTTACTGACCGCTGTAATTAATATACAAGTTTGCTGTACGTGAGTTATTAGGCTGTTAAAAGTGGACATCAGACCAAATGTTACCGAATCGAACAATGTGGCAATTTACTTCTTCGATGTTATTCAACTATTTAATAATCTTGAATCTGTATTAGGTTCTCTGGCAGTTACAGTAATTATAACTAACGATTATATAATCATAAAAAAAAAAAATTCACGTGACGCTTTTGAAGCAAAGAGAAGTTATTCAAATTTAACAAACGTTAGGCTCAAATACAAGTCAATTTTGTATTTCACAAGTTTGATTCTATGACCGTTGAAACCCTTATACCATAGCGCGATCGTCTCTGTCTGTGTTTAGTACATCTATTAATTATTCAGAGTTCTTCAAGCCCAAGATATTTTATTCTCTCTAAGGGTCAAATACAGGTCAACATCGTATTTGGTCAGATCAGGCCAACCTGTCATAATGTTCCATCCTAAAAAATTGTAACTATTCTAGACCTGAGACGATACGCAAAAAAACGGTCACGGGCTCACAATAATTACTAATAAATACGCCACGGTTAAATTAACTGTACTTTTTTTCAGGTGTGACAATAGTAACAACAGCAGTCCGACCTCCACCACCACGTGTTGTAGAATTTCGAGCAGACCATCCATTCATATTCCTGCTGTATAGTTCTAAAACTGGAGCCATTTTATTTGCTGGAAGGGTATTCAGTCCATAATCATTCATGGTTAGTGCAATCTGTAGACAGACGCTTGTATATTAAAAATCTTGGAATTTGTGTTTACAAAAAGTGCTACATATATTACAGGTAGTAAGACTGGATATTTCTTATTTTTTTCTTGCAGAAAATATGACAGCTACGCAACAGCAGGCTGATTTCTACTGGATGCAGTTAAACAGCGAACAGAACAATCTTCTCGCCTGGTAGTTAGGCTAATATCATTAACACTAAGTAAAAGTCCATATCAAATCTGTGTTCATGATTTTCATGCTTCCCAAGATAATATTCACGGGATATCCACCCACAATATCTCTCTCTTAATGTATACTTCATTCATATAAATTTTGTTTTTAACTTACTTCAAATCCTATATTTTATTATTTCTAAACAATTCTTCGAGATATTCAAACGTAATCAACATATCACGTTAAATTTGAAGAAGAAAAGCGCTTCATTATAAAACTGGGTGATATGAATTGTTTTCCCTTTCTAATGATGTAAATATTGATACTAAACATTACAAAAAATGATTTTTCTGTAAGTCATAAACTTAAGTGTACCTTATTCTGAAATTTTTATAATATTGAACTTCAAATAGTTACCAACAAAGAGAAAAATATAAGAAATTTACGAAACGTTTAATAAATGTACTTATCTATCTAGAATAATCACTTCTGCAGCTGCTTAGAAGGATTGTTGTTCCGCCAAGTAATGAAAAAATTATCTTAAACTGCAATTAATAGCAAAGTAACAGTAATTAGCCTGTATAATTACATATTCACAATTACTATTTTAACCTGCACTAAAATTTCTCATGTAGCGGTTTATATCATTTTGGGGAGATTGTGAGGAGGCCGAGTGGGGCCGTTTGCAAGGCGTCTAGCCAAGATTCGGTCGGATGGCACATGAGGACTGCTTTATGAGTGTAATTCAGGCGTTCAACGAGACCGTTGGCTTGTGGGTGGTAGCTTGTGATGTAGTGAATGGTCGTACCCAGTGCCATGAAAAGACGCTGGAAGAAGGAAGATACGAATTGACGGCCGCTCCCACAGGTTATATGTTTGGGGCAGCTGTAGTTAGCAACCCATCCAAGAAGAGAAGCGTGGCAGACGGTTTCTGCAGTAATGTTCGCGAGGAGTTCAGTGACAGGCCCAAGAGAGAAGATGTCGATCATGATTAGGAGGTAGCGGTAGTCAGCGACAAGCGGAAGAGGCGGACGATGTCGATGTGTAAATGGTTGAACCATTCAGTAGGCAGAGTGGCGAGGCGAGGCGAGGCGAGGCGATGTGACGAGACACCTTTGCTCGCTGGCAGGCGAGGCAGGAGAAGGAGAGAGCCCATGCGTGACAGACCTTACACATGGGTGGCCAGACGTAACGCATGGAGACGAGTGGTATTGTGGAGTTGACGCCAGGATGGTTTAGGGAGTGGATCAAGTCGAATATGTGCCGTCGAAAAGGTGCAGGGATGTAAGGCCGTGCCGTTTTCATGGAGGTGTCACATCAAAGCGAGAAGCCCGTGCTGGGAATGGGTCAACTGGTAAGCTTGGCAGCTGTTTCACCATGAAGGAGATCTTGCAGGTCCTCGTCGGTGTCCTGAGCCTCGGACAAAGCGGTGAAGTAAGACGGAGAAGAGGTTGTGATGGCACTGATCCATGAGAGGAAGTCGGTGACAACGTTGTCCAGGCCGGAAATGTGGCGGACGTCTGTGGTGAACTGCGAAATAAATTCGAGATGATTAAACAGTATTGACGAGCAAGTGTTAGTGTTCTTGGTACGTGGACTGAAGAAGTAGGTTAGTGGTTTATGGTCTATAAAAATGGCGAAGTCGGGAGCTTCCACCATGGTTCGAAAGTACTACACAGTCTGGTAAACAGCGAAGATCTCTCAATCTTAGCCACTCCACTTGTGCTTGGAAGGCGTGAATAAAAATACCATGTGGTTGCCAGGATTGCCCAGAAAGTTGCTAGAGGACCACACCGATCACAGTTTGGCTGGCATCGGTGACGACAGCAAGGGGCGCTGAGCTGATGGGGTGCGATAGAATAGCGGCCTGGGCGAGTCCATTTTTGTAGTCATCGAAAGCTCGAGAAGGTCTGGTGTCCATGAGATTGGAGTCGATCTCTTCATTGCGGGACCTTGGAGGAGAGCATTGATTGGAGCCTTTGCATCAGCCGCGTGCAGAATATGCTGTCGATAAAAGTTGAACATTCCCAGGAATCGTCGCAAGTCGCTGGCAGTTCTTGGAGGTGAGAAGTTACTGATGGCTGTTACTTTAACTTGAAAAGGTGAATAGCCGTCGGCACTGACAGTGTAACCCATAAAGGTGATTGACGAAGACCCGAATATGCACTTTGCTGGGTTTATCACGATACAATTGTTGGAGAAGTGCTGGAATAGAAGTTATAGATGCCGAAAATGTTTCTCCTCCGAACAGGAGAAAATCATGACGTAGTCAAGGTATGTAAAACAGAAAGGGAGACCTTCCAGAGTTACATCGATGAGGTATTACCAGGTCTGAGCAGCGTTGTGTAGTCCAAACGGCATGCATAAGAATTCAAACAAGCCAAAGGGTGTGATGACAGCCTTGTTTTCAATGTCTTCTGGAGCAACTGGAATCTAGATGAATGATGCTGAAGATGGTGGGTACACCCTTCTAGAGCCTGAGAGAAGTCGTGGAGGTGGCGGACGGAGTAACGGTCAGGGAAAGTGCGGGCATTGAGGGCCCTCTTAACGCTGCAGGGTCTCCAAGTGCTGTCTTTCTTCCATACCATATAAAGCGGTGAGGTATAAAAACTGTGTGAGCGTCAGACACTGCCTTCACGTACTAGTAGGCCAAATTAAGCTTGCGCGTCTCGTACACGATCTGAAGCAGGATTTTGGGCACGGGGCACGATAGTAGATCGATGGTCCGGTTCGAAGTCGTATATGGTACTTCGTGTGATGTCGTACTTCCATAGGAGTGCCTGTAGGCCTGAAGATGTTGGGGAATTCGGCTAAAAGGTTGTGGTAAGATGAAGATCTCAATAGGGTGCGGATGCTGGTCTGTGAAGACATACCGTGATAACCAGTAATGGAATGGCCGGATAAGGTGTCGATGAGCTGTGCAGTGGCCATGTAGGGGACCAGAAGAAAGTGTGCGAGAAAATCTGCCCTGATGATTGGTTCAGTGCTTCAGCAATGATGAATCACCATAAGAAGTCGCGTGGCAGGCCGAATTGAAGGCACATAGACAATGTACCATAGGTATAGATGCGGCTGTCGTTGACAGCGCAAAGCTCGTAGTCAGTGCTAGGGTGATGAGCAGAGTACAGGTAAATCGGGAAGACGGAGATTTTTGCATACCGTTCAGGGGCTTGATGCAATTTCATGCTTCGGCACAAAACTGATAATGGTAGTAGCATACCTCTGTTCGAGCGGTACATTGCGGAGAGTTTGTCGAGGAGGTATTTGGAAGATGGCGAGGTTTGTTTCGGGTGGTCGGCTGTCCACAGAAGTGCTCAGAAGAGTATGTATAACGAGGAGCTGCTTGGCGAGTTCCTCGAGGCGCTGAGCCAACGCTGAAATGTCAGGCGGGGCACCAAAAGCGAGGATGGCAGGAGTTATTGGAGGCGAAACGACGATGATGATTCTGTCAGCCAAGTCTGCTAGTTAAGCCTGAGCGCTGGGAGGAAAACGTTGTAACCACAATGTGGGCAGGAAGGAGGGCATATACCGGAAAAGTAGAGAAGGCTTGCGATCACTCAGTTCTACTGCTGTTACGAGTTGCTAAACCCGCTGCTCCTCGGAGAGAGCTACGTGCTTGATAAGTAAGGCTTTTAGTGTCTGGTAACGTTTCGTCACTGGCGGATTGATGATGAGGTCACTGAATTCGCTAGCGTAGCGATGGTCGATGTTTCCGACGACATAGTCGTACATGGTCTTATCGGAGGTAAAGCTGGCCAAAGAAAATTGTGCTTTGAACCGTGCCAACTATACCGCAGGTTCTGCTGGAAAAAACGGAGGTAGTTTCGGCGTGACGCGGTAGACTGTGGCAGGAGCAACAGCAGCGGTTGCGGAGGGATCCGGCTGCACGGGGGTTCCTGGGGGTGCAGCCACGTGGCTCAGTTGCGGTGGTAATAGTACTTGCTGCTAGTGTAACTGTTTCTGCTGCTGTTGCTGCAAAGCCAGCGTATGCCACTGTTGAAGTGCATCTTGCTGTTGGTTCTTTGCGGCTTGTTGGGCAGCGAGCTGCTGCTTGAAGTCGGCGTCGGTTATCGTTGATCAAGGCGACGAGGAAAGTCGCAGTAGACCGTAGGAGAAGCCCAAAGCCCAGAAAGCATAGAGATTACCAAGAAGTAAGATACCTGATGATGTCCAGTATTGCCAGGAAGCCGATGTAGAAGGTTGCCGATGATGTCCGTGCCGGGGTCACCACTATAGCTAGGAGCTTAGGTCTAGCTATCGAGTAAATAGTCCGTAGTTGCTCCAATACAATGTTTATTCATCAGTAGTTGGTACAAGATTGTCGTGTGGGACAGTTGAGGCGTCTTATATACAGGATCGCATATACGAGAAAGCATTTCCAGAACTTTCTGTACTTACTGAATACTGAATTTAGTGTAATGCTACAGAACAATCTATAAAAGGTTAGATAAGCCAGAGAAAAATTGTTAGTAGGTCCTGAGACTCGATCCTGGGTCACCCGGCAGACATTTTGGTTGTAAACAGGAAATCTTGTTGATATCTTTGCAGTGCAGTCAGGTATATAATGATCAAAAAGGAGGAAAGTAAAAAAACTTCGCCAATTAAGCGGTAAAATAAAATTTAAGTCTGGCGTGACGAGGACTGGCGGCAACTGCATCAAACTGGCAGAGTGGTGAGCGCACCGGACGGAACAGCGACAGTGGCGGAAACTGCTATCAAGAAAGTTGCAAACCAGGTATTTACATCTACATGCGAAACTCTGGGCAATATTCGAATTTAAAAGAATTTTTTCAGGAAAAATGTCGTTGCATAGTCTACACTCCCTGAAATACCTATTTTTCTAGTTTTAATTTATCAGTGCTGATATAACAGTAATATTAGTTTTCTTATGATGGTTCAAAAGTGTTATTTAATGTATGCGCTTCGTTTTTCTTCTGACTTCACATAACTTTATCGACTAATTTCGTTTCCTTAACATCCAGGGAACCCTATTGTAGAAATGCTGTCCCTAAATATAGTACAAGCTTATTAAAGTACTAATAGTTCTCTCCAGGAGCTCCAGCGTGTTTTAAGAGCAGTTAATCTGTTTCTAGCGGGGCTAACATCGAAAACACGTAGCAGTTATCAATTCTTTAATTTAATTGTCATGGAGTGCATGCTTCGGTGGCAATCTCCACACACAATCTTTTCTCTCCCTTTGGTTGACTGTAATTTTACTATCCTCCTACTTTTACTAATTTAAATTCTTTCGCCGTTTTGGTAAATTATTCATAACTTCCCTTGGTAATTTATTCCAATCCTAGACTCTGGTAAGTACAATAGAAAATTTTTCACTCTGGTTTGGTGCAGCTACCGACAGGCTGAGTTCTGTTTTTCCGTTTCTGATTGATGATCCAACTAAAACAGTACAGTGTCAAAAGTTCTAATCTTCCATCCTATTGGACTAAGACATGATCAGTGAATTACCAAGGATGAATTTAAAAAAAAAACTATAACCTGTTTATATCTAAACTCTTTGTTATTCTAACACACAACTATGGGGCGTCGTTTGTAGCAACTGTCGATACTGAAACATATGGATTCAACAGTCGATGTATTAATCAGTAGGATGTATAGTAAAGGACATGGGTTGAAGTCGCTGGAAGTCAGGAAGCAGTGTAGAGAGTTTCTGGCGATGAAGCCTGGTTGGAAAATTGGAGACGAATTAGAAGACAAATGTTGAGGGGAATGGTAGGAATATTCTCTGGCACTGACCATGCAGACATAAGACAGGAAGAAACTACTTGCTCCACTAGGCTAAGAGAGTAATCTTCTTAGACCTCAAAGCCACTGCAAGGAGCACCAAGCAGGGCCTCGAAAAACACAGTGCTACGAGGCACGGACTGGATCAAGTAACAAAATAACTGCACCGACTGCAGGAAGCCAATAACCGTTTCGGAGACTGTTGATACAGAGATACTATTTCCTCTTACAGATTTAATCCTCATCGACGACGAAGGCTGGAAAGGAGAGAGGGACAGGAAAGGATCCAGCCATGCCCTTTTCAAAGGAACCACCCTGGCATTCACATAGAATGATTTTGGGAAACATGGAATACAAGAATCTATATGGGTGATGGGGATTCTAACATGCATATTCTCAAAAAGGGATACTAGTGGGGACATACCATGTGTTACTGTGGTGAAACTCAAACCATGGTACATTTTCTGTTATGTTAACAACTTGCAATAAACTTATTTCAATCAGTCCCTCTACAGTCAGTAACGAAGCCATCACATTGGCGGAAAAAAAAACAATATAAATTTTATCTGAAGCTATTATTTATATTGGTATGGCTTACATTGGTTCTATACTGTAAATAGATAAAATCTATATAATAGATCCAGGGTTTATTTCTGATTGCAAGAGAATATATAGGTACTATTAAAAAACGAGCAAATTACTGAGAACACAATAAGATTAATATAGATGTCATGTGACTATTATTAAGTAGAGCTCATGCCTTTGCAACAACTTCCCCTATACAACTACTTGTGCCTGCTTTTCTAATTTGAATTCTTTTAGAGTAGTGTATTAATTCTTCAGCATTTCCTACAAAAGTTATTCAAAAATGTAACTATCTCAACTACAATACAAATACTCTGCCACCAGCTTATGCTTGGAATCAAATATGAATATAAGTTCATAGTTCTACATTCACTTCCATATTATTCCACTCATTCTTAATCCACTTCTGATAAGGTCATTAACGAAATTACTTGGCCTAATCAGATACACCAATCTCTTTAGCAGCAACCTGCCTACCTACCTCCCAGCCCTCTACCACCTATTAACTAAACAACAATAATGTGGCTCCAATATTATATCACAAATAATGGGTAGTAACCTGGACAAGAAATTAACTCATTTCCATGAATTGCAAACCATACTTTATTGGGAAAAAAAATAAGAAATAACATTCAATTTTTCTAAACAAAAAATTAATAAGGTAGTCATAAAACGTGCATTTTTAGTAATAAATTTTAAGACATCTACCCAACCACAAACCTCAATTGCTCCCAATTAATTCTTAGTTGTGAAAACTATTTAGCCATTTTTGATGTATAAAGCTTTCTAGAAACTTAACACCATAGAAACTAGTTTTATATTATTATACCTCATTTAATAATTACAACCCCAAACTGCTCAGACTACTGCACAAATGTTAGCTTCAGGATAAACATCAACTTCTGAATTAATTAAAATGATGATAACCAAGCAGACATAAATCCAGTATTAGTGAAAAAATTTGGAACACAAGAAAAATGAAATATGAAACTAATGTACCAGCAATAAAAAATACTATGGCATTATCTTACCTTCTTTGTACAAACCTGCTGGAGTTTTCATGAAACTGGAGTTTCATCAAATCTTTGAATACTTTGGAGCAGTATTTACAAACATATGAGGGACCTGAAACAGCTGAAGTGTGGGTGAACACATGTTTTGTTAGAGAGCACCAAGATGAAAAAGTGTCTGCACAGAATGCACAAGCAAGTTCAATTAATGGTGGATCTTTGAAAATAATGTTATTGCTCTCTCGAAAATTGTGAATATACAACTTTGATAGATTTGAGAAAACCAGTCCACAGTATTGACAGATATGTAATGGCAAATTTACACATTGGTCATGACTGAAGACATGGCTTATTAGCAGGTCCCTTGTGGAGAAATACTGAAGACATGTGACACATGTATACTGTGATAGCCCGGCCACTGACATGATTTTCTCACTAGTTATACTAACAGTGCTCACATCAGGCACAACAGAGAGAGTACTGATAACTCACTTCTCCACCAAACTAACAAAATGCTAGCACCAACGAAAAAGTTTGTTTTCCTGCAGCTTAACTTTTTGTCTGCAAAGGAAAAGAGAAAACACTTTCAGTTCCTTTACTATAAACCACAAAAAGACAATTACTTGGAGATATAATAACACAGCATGCATATTATATAAAAATATTATAAAAGCATTAAAATCTATGATCAGTATAGAAATTAATAAACTTATTTTATTTAAAACAACCAACCATACGGAAATAACTATGTAATTATCACAAGTAATATTATGTATCTGATTTATAAGATTATTACTCATTTTTAGTAACTAGCGCATATAGGAGTCAACTGTGACCAGACGCTGAAAAGTAGGTGTGTGGTGGTGGCAATGAACTAGTTCAGGTTCATGTTCAATTTCCAGTCAATATCCAACTATCCTCCCATTTGTTTAGTTCACCAGGATCAGATACCTTAATCCATTACAAGACACAGTGATTATTTTTTTCAAAAGAATTGTATAATAGAAAGGTATGGTGTGATTCATTACAGTGCACAAATGATGCAAAAACTGAGGCTTTAAGAGGAGTATATACCTACAATTTAGTCATTGCAGTAAAAGGATGATAATAACTATGATTACCAACATGGAATGAGATACAAAGTGTGCCAGCCAGTGAAATGTGATTGTGTCCTAGTTCAACTCGTACAGAAAGAAACAAACCATTTAAAATACACTGGAGAATACTGCTCACTCACTGCAATGGCTTACAAGGCATGTTCAAGCTGCTGGCAGTATGGACCATACAGAACAGTCTCATCAAGAAATAAAAAAATTGATAAATTAACAAATATCATCGTCATTCTACTTCCAATATAATATAAGTAAATATACAGCTCTATCTCTGCAATATAATGGGTAGTTCAGTAAGGTATGAATATAAATGCCAAGTAGAGTCAGCTTATTAGGCACACAGACTAGAGACTAAAGATTGTTTATGATTATAGGGGGGGGGGGGGGATCAAAGTTGCTTGTTGAAGGCAGCATTTGTTAATAAACTGAACTGTGCAGAGCATGGTAGGAATACATTACAAAATCCTTCATTTACTGGAGAGAGTGATGAGGGGATGTACGAGAGAATTTAGACAACTGAGTTACAAAACTTTGGTCAGACCATTGTTTGAATATGATGCTGTGGTTTGGGATGCAAATGGGGGATGACACAAAGGAATTGGAAGGTGTGCTAAGATGAACAGAAATTATCGCAAGACCCAGTCAGTAACTGATATGATAAAGGAGCTGGGTTGGGAGTCATTGGAGAGAGGGAGGTGAGTGAAGACACCATGATATGTTAAATGTGAGTACACCGAGTAATAATATGTTTCTCCTGTATTGATAAGAACACGGGTGAACAAAGTATGAGTTTTGAGCTGGTACTTGCTGTAAGAAGAAAGAAGATAATGACTGATGTGTTAACACTGACTGCAACATATAAAGAGGTTTGTTTTTCACTTTTCTTGATGTTACACAAGCATTTATCAACCTGTGCCATTCTGTTGACTTATAAAGATTATCAAAACTTCAAATCTACTCCAAGCAAATGAGGATGCCAAGATAGTCATGAAAATAATTATACACGACTTGAAATTGCAACAGACTGCTACCAGATAACCATAAATGAAAAACACACAAAACAACAAGAAAGAAACAACAGTACAGCAGTCACAAAGCAAATGGCATCCCAGTGATAAATTTCAGGGTCTATTGGAGATCGCGATTCCGTAACAACAACATTAAATAATATCGTTGTAATATTGCTGCAGTCAGTAGCAAAACAAGATTTGGAAGCAATAATTCCGTTGTAATATAGCCAGGACAATTATTTTCAACCAGAAATTAGGTTGTAATGCAGCCTGGACAGCATGAAACAGTTAAAAGTACTTAGGAAAGAATTTCTAGCAGAGTCTTGCGTTTGTAAAGTGCAGTATTATGATTCCAACAACAGGCGGAATCGCGATCTCCACTAATCCCAAATTTCATTCCTTTCAACACAGACCACAGCAAAATAGGTTTAATTTTAGATGGGGATACCGCTGCCTCGCGACTGTTAACGTGACGTCATCGTGACATCGCGTTCACGTACAGTCATCCGCGTAAAAACATATATTGAGACCGAGGCAGCGGTATCCCCATATATAATTAAACCCATTTTCATTCCTTACTTTAGTTAAAATGATCTTGACTGTAAGCTTAGATCGGTCTTCTTTCATTAACTGAAACTTATGATAAATATGTACGTCACGTTCACGTACAGTCAATTTTTGTGACTATTCTGACCTCGCTACGCTCGGTCACAATAATTTACAGCTGTACAATATCAACATAAACTGATATGCCGAAGGTGCATCAGATGCAGGCGGCCGCAGATGTCCGATAACACAACCAGATGTTCAGTTTTGATATGTTATCGGACATCTGCTGGCAAGCGGCCGCAGATGTCTGATAACACAACCAGATGTTCAGTTTTGATGTGCTATCGGACATCTGCTGGTAAGCGGCCGCAGATGTCCGATAACACAACCAGATGTTCAGTTTTGATGTGTTATCGGACATCTGCTGGTAAGCGGCCGCAGATGTCCGATAACACAACTAGATGTTCAGTTTTGATGTGATATGGGACATCTGCGGCCGCTTACCAGCGGCCGCCTGCATCTGATCCACCTTCGGCATATCAGTTTATGTTGATATTTTACAGCACAAAAATTGACTGTACGTGAACGTGACGTCACGGTGACGACACGTTAACAGTCGCGAGGCAGCGGTATTGCCTGTTAGATAAAACGCGATATTGCCAATATTTTCGTAATTTTCTTTTCTACTGAACCAGAAAAATATAGTAGATTTAAAAATTAAGATAATTACTTCGTATACACTATAAAACAATCATATTAAACGAAAAATGCCTTACAAATTTGCGATTTAGTAGTTATGAAAAAAAAAACATGTCCCAGAAAAAAACGTGTTTTTCATACATTTTTTAAATATTTTTTTCATGTTTTTTTTTCAGCCAGAAAAAAAAGTTATTTACAGCAATAGTACAGACTACGGATAGCCTCCCCAAAGCGTCGATATCGCATCAGCGTAGTGGCTAGCGCAGGGGTCCCCAAACTTTTTATCGTGTCGACCCTCTCATATAACATTTGTCTTCTTATCGACCCGCAGATTAAACGTTTATTAGAAAACAGTGCTGGATCTGGAGAGGGGGGGGGGGGGTAAGCCGGGGTGCCAACTTGAAGGGGGCGACAAAATTATGTTTGAAAGGCGGCGATTGAAGTCTCGGAAACCTTTTTTTAGCTCTACTAGTACACTGGGCACCGGGCGGCGACAACAATGAGTTTGGCCAACAATCGGGTGGCGACAATAATTTGTTTGGCCGACAGGCGGGGCGGCGACGACAATGTGTTTGGCCGACAATCGAGGCGGCGACACTTGGGGTCAGACGGCAAAAATGTTGCAAAAGGCGGCATTCCCACAGTTTTTGCCCCGGCTAGAAAAATTCCTGGATCCGCCCCTGATATAAATTTTAAATCATTTTTAGCATTTCTGATGCTAAGCGATAAGGACTAAAAGAAAGTATTTATAGTTCCCACACTTTAAAAAATCCACCCAATTACACTAACAGAAAAAGGAGATATTTTACACTGTTATTATAATCGTAAAAAATAATGCATGTTCTCTAAGTCTTCGAAACGTGTTTTGAAGTCTTCTCTTAATTTATAGAGATGTTTAATATATATATCTCCAAATCACAGTCGGGTATCTCTTCATTCTCTTTTAGTAGTCGAAAGTTTGAAAAATATTTAAAATCTTTACGTGCCAGTGAAGATTTTAACAGGTCCATTTCTAGTTGAAAGGCCATTACAATTGTTCGAGCTTGAACAATTGTAACATTTTTACCATGCAAACGCTTCTGTACTTCGTTAAATTTCGAATAAAGATCTGCCAAATAGAACAGATGGTTCTTGCGGTGTTTTAACTCGTCACATAGTAATGGATCCACATTCTTAAGAAACTCTGCAGACGAGTAGTACAAGTCAACAAGCCTCTGCAAGGTATCACCTCTTGACAACCACCTTACCTCACTGTGCAAAAGTAATTGATTGAAAGGTTCATCATTTTCTACATATAACTTTGTAAACATTCGGGAATTGAGAGGATGAGCTTTCATTTTATTAATTGATCTAATGCACACTTTTAGAGTATAATGCATCTCGCCACTCAATTTTTTGGCAACAAGATGCTGCCTGTGCAGGACACAGTGAACGGTACGTACATTAGGAACCTTTTCCTTCATAAAGACGAAAAATCCTCTGTAATTGCATACCATAGCAGGTGCACCGTCAGTAGCTACTGCAGCAATATTCCCGAAAGGAATGTTGTGCTTGTTCAAATAATCTTGCTAACATAAAAAAATTGTCTCACCTTTTAAATCAGTTTGAAGTTATTTAGCAAACAGAAATTCATCAGCAGTGTCATTCAGGGATGGACTATGGAACCTAACATAAACCATGAGAAGATTTGAACTTCCGAAAGTTGATTCGTCAAGTTGAATAGCAAACTTACAATGCTGGAGATCAGAGGTCAAAGTTCTTTCCACTTCATCGGCCATTTCCTCTATACGTCGCTGCACAGAATTTGGACTCAATGGTATGCACTTTAAAACTAGTTGAAAGTGTTTCTTCATAATAGTTTCAATTACATCTTTTATAGCTGGTATTATAATCTATTCACCAATACTGTATGGTTTGTCTTTCTTTGCTACGTTAAGAGAGATGCTGTAGGATGTCCTCAGTCCTCCTTCACTATCAGCGCTAGAAGGTGACTTCAAATATGTTGTTGCGAGGTAGCAACAGTGTCGCCTGGGTGCGAAAGGTTGCGCGAAGTTAGGTGGTGGACCGCGCGTATCGGGATGGTGCAACAGTGTGTTAGGGAGCGTCAACTGTGAGCATTCGTGAGGGCAGGTTGCGTCAGTAGGGCAGCTGCACAGGGCGTGGGTGACGAAATCTGTGAGACGCTTCGAGAAAGGGACTCGTCAGGCAGGCAGATGCGTCATAGACTGCTATAAATACCGCCGCCTGAGAGGTGGGAGAGGGAGACGACGCGGAGACACGGACACAGAGCAGTGTGTGTGTGCATTGGGCCAGTGAGTACGCAGTGCAGCCAAGAGAACAGCGGAAAGTCAAAGTATCTGTTAGCTACTGTAGTCGCCGTTGTTAACAGTTAGGGTCTTCAAGTTTTATGGATCTTTGGCAGAGAGAACTGCTATTAGTTGATTCGGACGGAGATGTCTTTCGTATCAATCCTTTTTAGAGTGCCTGTGGTGGATGAACTTCTTTCACCGAAGTTTTGGGTGGATCGATACGACTATCGAAGACGTTGTCGAATGGTTAAGTAAGGACTCTTTGGATTAGGTACCTCCCTGTTGTTCTGAATATTTTCAGTGGGAGATATTCGGCTTCGTGGGTCTCAAAGTGATTTGTCATACTTGTTGGTTTTTCTTAGTAAGCAGAATAAACCTTTTTTGTCCCTATTCTGAGTTTCCGGATTGTAAAAAGAGATATCCACTTGTTTGTTGATTATTTTCAGCTAGCGGCAGTTCGACTCTTCTAGTCCTGCGACTCTTGCCAGGCTGCAGGACACAACAGAGACTAAATTTTCCTGGTGTCAGGTGTGTGGTAGGCCTGGAAAAGCCACAAAACCAGTGAGCCGACTGACAGAATTTTAGCCAAGGTTGGCCAAAGGTCAGTACTTTACAGCGATTACAGGCCGCAATTCGAGAAATAGGAGTAGGGTTTTCAAAGCTACTCAGCCCGAAGTCAGAAAAAGACTGACGGCTTTGAGCACGAAGCCGACTAGTTAGATTGCGCAACGAGGTGACATCAGAAGAGGAACTATTGGTTGACTACGAGGGGCGATACGCGACACCACGCGGGACGCCGATCGATAAGCAACGCTGCCGAGACACAGCTGGGACGCCGTCACCAGCAGCAGATCAATACCGGCAGGGAGCAACAGGTAGCAGTCGTCACTGGGCTGCTGAGAGCAGCAGCCGGCAGCCGATCGATACCAGCACAGCGACACAGCTGAACTTTGCAGTCGAGTGGACATCGCGCGACTACGACGCCACGTCGGGAGCAACGCCACATCTCATCGCTACACAGCACATTGATTTTAGCAGGTGAGAAATCAAAAGTATAAGCATGTCTAACGAAGCAGTGTCAGGTGGTAAGGGCGCGCAGTACATTAGCTTGAACGAAGTGATAAAATTAATTCCGGATTCTTTTGATGGAGATAAGACGCGGTTGGATGAGTGGTTAGATAATGTTGATTCTGCTTTTGAATTAATAACACCAGAGCAAATTGAAATTTTGTTAAAATTTGTGAAAGCCAAAATTGTAGGGGCAGCTAGGAGTAAACTGCTTGTCAGAGATCTGACCACCACTTGGCCGGCAGTTCGTGCAATCTTATTAGAAAATTATGGTTGTCAGAGGACCCTTGATTTTTATGCATGTAAAATGTTTGCCAGCAGGCAAGAGTCGTGGGAGAGTATTGCGCAATGGGGTTCGCGCATAGATGCTCTCCAACATCAGTTTAGGGGAGCTATAAAAAATGTAATAACGGAAGAAGAGCTGAAGGGAAGCATAGCGCTTGTGTTGAAATTAGGAAGGGCGGTTTTTATACAGGATTTGTATGACGATAGAATAAAGACGATTGTCAGGGCCAGGGGAGAAACTATTACACTTTCTGAAGTGGTAGAGATCGCAGCTACTGAGGAAAGTGCGATAGCATCAGCAAAAGAAAAACCGGTAGCGCGCTATTCCTTTAGAACCCCCAGGGAAGAGAAAAAACCCGGTTCAAATTGCCTTAGTTGCGGAAAAACTGGACACGTCGCTAAAGATTGTCGTGCGCAAAAGCACGTAAGGGTAATTGATAAAAGAGGATGAGATAGATAAAAGGGCGATAAATGCAGTGCTTGCTAAGTTAGACAAGATGGAAAAAGAAAACGCCGTCAGAACCATGGATGCGCGGCGAGAAACGAGAAGTAGCACTAAACAAGCGGTGCAGACCGCACCGTTCCAAAAACGAGTGACGAGGGCAAGTGAGATCACCTGTTTCCGGTGCAATAAAAAAGGGCATTATGCACGGGATTGCCGAGAAAATGCATGGTCGGGAAAGGAAAAAGATCGAAAATCGGTAAACTGTTAAGTGGCGCAATGGGGCAGTCACATTGCGCCATAACGCACAAAGTGTATCAAGTAAACTGCACGGATAGGAACGAATATGTGACCATGAAATGTGATGATGCAAGTTGCAACCCAGTGAAATTCTTGATTGACAGCGTAGCGCAAATTAGTTTATTGAAAAGTTATAGCTTACGCGAATCCTTAAAGGGTATTACTGCAGAGAGAATCAGAATAAAAGGAATTGGCAACAATATAGTGAAAACCGAAGCTTCCGTAATAATGATGCTGCAAGCCGTGGGAAATCTAAGGTTAAGACAAAAATTCCACATTATAGGCACGAATGTGGATTTGCCGTTTGATGGGCTGCTAGGTAGGGATTTTCTAGCAAAGAATAGGGCCGTAATAGATTACGGAAAAAGAGCTATGAATATTCGTTGAAGACGAATCGTGTTGCAAACAGCGCAGGAAGGGCCGTGTGTGATGCAACGTGGGACGCGTTGCGTGAATAAGGTAAATGTTGCAGGGATTGCAACATCAAGTAAGGTTCGCTCGTTCACTAACGGACTTGTGAAACGAAGCGGTAAGAAGGGTGTCGTAGGAATTGCGACATCAGGTAAAGTATGCCCGCTTCCTAACGGACCTGCGAGACGGGATGGAAAGAAGCGTATCGTAGAGAATGCGATGCGTGGTATGTGTCCGCCCGCTAACGGACCTGTGGGATGGAACGGGAATTTCCCGAGGACAGTAGGCGCTGTCTCGAGAAATGTCGTAAGGGTTACGACGCAAAAGGGTGCTTGTCTACCCACCAAAGGAACTGTGGGACAAGACGGAAGGTATCCGAGAGCAGCCGAGTCTGCTTCGAAGACGGTAAGGCCCGTAGAAAGGTGGTATGTTGAATCGAAAGCGAGACGCATCGATTCGTTGGCAACGGGAGTTGCGCAATTAACGGCAAGCAAACCAAATATGGTTGCGAGATGCCGTGGGAAGCCCACTTACGCAGAAGTGGTGCAACGTGGTGGTAACCGTAGTGGAGGAGCCAGGGGTGCTCAACACTATGAGGTAACAGTGGGCCCGCGCGAAGAAAAGATTGTAAAGGTAAGGATCACCTTAAGGAATACATCAGAAGCGATAATTCCGAAACAAGAAATACGGCCAGGTTTATATGTACCAGAAGCGCTGGTGACAGTTAAGGATGGAATGTGTATAACGAGCCTGTTAAACACTACGGGAGAGAGAGTCAAATTAGAAAATCCCGTAATAGAAGCCGAAAAAGTGCCCGAGTTTAAAGAAGGTAGGGTGAGAAGAGTTAAAATTGAGCGACCTGAGAAAAGGTCGAGATTAGGTAAGCTGAAAGAAAATCTCCGGGTTGATCACTTGATCAAGGAAGAGCGGGAAGCTCTGCTAGAGATATGTGTAGCGTATAATGATATATTCCATTTGCCAGTGGATCATTTGGGATATACAGAAGCGGTTAAGCATGAGATTAAACTTACTACCCGAAGCAGAAGGTAAGATAATTCGGTTGAGGTCCTATCGTATACCGGAAGCGCAAAAATAAAATTTGCAAGCCGAAATCGAGAAGCTTCTAGAAGATGACATAGTGGTGCTGAGTGATAGTGCGTGGAATTCGCCGGTATTAATAATAAAGAAGAAAATGGATGCAAGCGGCAAGCAAAAATGGCGTGTAGTAGTAGACTACAGGAAGTTAAATGACCTAATCATTAATAATGTGTTCCCACTACCCAGAATAGATGAAATACTAGATGGTCTAGGCAAGGCAAAGTATTTCAGCACGCTTGATCTAGCGAAAGGCTATTATCAGGTGTTAATAGATGAAAAAGATCGAGAGAAGACAGCGTTTAGCACGCCTTATGGACACAATGAGTTTAAAAGAATGCCGATGGGACTAAAAACGGCCGCCAAACACCTTTCAATATATTAATGAACTCCGTGTTAACGGGATTACAGGGCGAGAAAGTGTTTATATATTTGGATGAAGTTATAATTTTTGCGTCGGCAACTGGAAGAACACAATGCCAGATTAGAAGAAGTTTTTGAAAGATTGCGCAAGTATAACCTGAAGTTACAGGTGGATAAGTGTAGAATTTCTAAGAAAAGAAGTTACATTTCTAGGGCATGTACTCACTGAAAGGGGGCTGAAACCCGATCCGAAAAAGGTAGAAGCCGTGAGACAATACCCGCAACCAGGTAATACTACCCCGTTGAAGACATTCTTGGGTTTAAGTGGATATTCATAGAAGATTCATTAGCAACTACAGTAAAATTGCGAAACCGATGTATGACCTATTAAAGAAAGGCGTTGAATATAAATGGGGAGTAGAGCAGGAAGAGGCATTCCAGCAATTGAAGGATAAATTGCTGAACCCTCCCATCTTACAGTATCCCGATTTCTCCCAAAGTTTTATTGTTACTTCAGACGCGAGTCAAAATGCAATAGGAGCAGTGTTAAGTCAACGTAAAATTAGTAAGGATTTACCTGTAGCGTACGTGTCAAGAATGCTGAATAAAGCTGAAAAGAATTATAGTACTATTCAACGGGAGATGCTAGCTATTTGCTGGGCGGTAAAGCAATTCCGACCCTACCTATTTGGAAGAAAATTTACGATATGTACGGATCATAAACCGATTGAACTGAATTAATTAGCATCTCGGACCCGTCATCTAGGCTGATGAAGTTCCGCTTAAAACTCGAGGAATACGACTACGAAATCGTATATAAGAGCGGAAAGAGAAATCAAGTAGCAGATGCTCTTTCGCGAATAAGAACCGTAAAGGAAGCGGAGGAAAATGATAATGTAGAGACAGCTGAGAGCGTATCAGCTGATAAGGAAGAAGAGGTAGGACTTACACAGGAAGAGAAGATGAAGATCCTAAAGCAATATCATGAATCCCCGCTAGGTATGCATCAGGGCATAGGTAGGACCTATGCGAGAATTAAGAAATACTGTAGTTGGGAAGGAATGAAGGCCGATATTGAGAAATATATCCGCCAATGTGAAAGTTGTCAGAAGAATAAGATTACCCAGATCAAAACGAAAATGCCAATGGAAATTACAAGGACCGCAGAGCATGTGTTTGAAAGATGCGATATAGATATCGTAGGCCCACTACCGACAGACAGAAAATGGAAATAAGTATATACTTACATTTCAAGATGCTCTGACGAAGTTCTTAGTGGCTGAACCCATAGAACAGCAAGATACTAATACGGTAGCAAGAGTGTTAGTGGAGAGAATAATTCTGAGATTTGGTATACCGTCAATTTTGTTAAGCGATTTGGGTAGTAATCTTGTGGGCGACGTAATGAAGCGAGTGTGTAGATTATTACGAATAGAGAAAATCCACACCACTAGTTATCACCCACAAAGTAATGGGGCTTTGGAACGAACGCACCGTACACTAACGGAAATGCTTCGTCATTACGTAAATAGGGAGCAAACCAATTGGGATACCTGGATCCCGTATGCAGTATTTGTTTTCAATACAACACCGCATAGTGCCACAGGATATACGCCGCATGAATTATTCCTTTGGTCGAGTATGTAATTTACCGGGAATATTACAAAAGAAACCGGAGGAAGTAGTATATAACTATGATGACTATGTAATTGAACTAAAGGAAAGGTTACGGGCTATGCATCAGTGCGCGCGAGAAGCGACAGCACAAGCAAAAGAGAAAAGTAAAGGAAAACTATGACAGAACGCAAAAACCGGTAGTCTTTAAGCCAGGGGATAAAGTATTACTGCATGATGAGAGTGTACGAAGGGGTCGTTCGAAGAAGTTGGACAGTCAATGGAGAGGCCCTTATACGGTAGTGGAAACTAAGGGACCAAACGTAGTGATAGAATTAAAGAGAAATAAATTTACAAAAGTGCATGCCAACAGGCTGAAAGAATTCTTTTGAAATTGCAGGAATGATGGCAACCCCCTGGAGAATAGCAGCGGTCATCCTAATAGTGAGTAGTACGTCAGCAATACAACAGCAGGACCTGCAAGTGACTAAATTTCAGTCGAGGCCAGGGTTGTATTATGATAACAAAGGAACAGTAAGTCTGTATACGGTTACTTGGAAGATAGTAAGTTACTTTAATTTAGAGGATTTGAGGCATAAGTTCGACGCGACTCAGGATGCAGCAAAGAAAGCAGTAGACTATTGTCAACAAAGGCTCAAAGAAGTAAATACAAGTGTTGAGGAATGTGGAACTATGAAGCAGGCGCTAGATTACTATGTAAGAAGGATAGAAGCCTCTCAATGCCTAATTGGGCAGCTAGCTAAACATGAACAGAGTAGAAGAAAGAGAGGAATCCTAAATTTTGTGGGAGAAATAAGTAAAGTCCTGTTTGGAACGCTAGACGAAGATGACGCGTCTTATTTCAAATCAAAAATAAATCTATTAGAGCAGGAACAGAAAGAATTATTGAAGTTGTCAAAAGAGCAAGTCACTATTGTAAGGGCAACGTTGACTAGTTTCAATCATACTGTCGATTCAATAGAGAGAAATGAACGGGTAATTACAGCCGGAATACTCAAACTAAACGAACACATACATCAATATGAAACTAGTACGGATAAGAGAATAAATAGACTCGGTATATGGGTAACGCTAAATGAACAGTTAATACAGTTGACAACAATCTTCAATGAATTAGAGAAGGAATATGATGTAATCATTACTGCCATAGTAAATGCGCAAAAGGGCATCCTCCAACCACATCTGGTCAGCCCAGAACAAGTGGTCAAATATTTAGAGTTAATAAAAGATGAAATTAAAGACAAAAGATTGCCAATAAAACTAACCGAAGCCGGAGGGTATCAGTTGCTGAAGGTAGTTGACCTAGATGTCTTTATTTCGGGAAATATCTTAAGCTATGTGTTAAATATTCCGCTCGTAGATAGCGAGACTTTTAATATTTATAAGTTATGGCCTCTACCAGTTGAGGTGAATCACAATAGACGGTTGTTTACTTATATAGCTCCAGAGAAAGAATTCCTGTTAATGGATGATGCCAAAAGGGGATATGTCAAATTAAATAACGATCAGTTAGAGTGTAAAAAGTTGGAGTCTACTCATAGAGTTTGCAAACAAACTTTTGTGCTGCTTTCGACTTATGATCACGAGGTTTGTGAAGCTAGAATGCTTCAACCTGTAACTAAAATCCCCGATGACTGCATCCAAAAGTTTATTGTATTGAATGAAAGCGTATGGACACAGATTAGAGGAAATGAATGGTTATTTGTAGCACCAAAGGGAGAAGGGCTCACAGTGTTATGTAATGACAATAAGCCCACAGATGTAGTAATTAATGGTACAGGGAAACTTAAGTTTCTGAGTAAATGCAAGGGTTACGGTGCACAGGTACTAATTCAATCCGAGCATATCATTAGGTCTAGGGCACCGCTTAATGATATAGTCCCAAACCTAAATATGGAAATAGACTGTTGCCTAGTAAATAAAGAGAAGAAAATTATAACAGAAATTACCTCTTTATTTACCGATCACACCAGTAGTTCGCCAGCTGGACGATCTTACGGCAGCGGGACACAAGTTAGATGAGCTAGAGGACGCAATAGCGTATCAGCAAAGGACTGTGTTCAATATGTTTTCATTGGATTCGATACCCATATGGAGTTACTTTGGAGCGGGAATAGTTATGATAATAGTAGTATGCTGCATATGCAGATATTGCAAGTGTTGTAGGGATTGTTTTAAAATATTTCGAAAAACAATGGGTGATGACTGCTGCCCCAGAATATGTGTAAAGAATAAAATTGTAAACCAGTACCCTGACACTGGTATAGTTAGGTATCAGCCTGCTGAAATGAACAGTGACGAAAGTGAGCAGATTACTTTTGGTCCTGTGAGGAATCGGTATGTAACCGAAGTGGAGGATGCAGTGCTTAGTGAAAGAATGCCGACACCGGAACGGAGTGTAAAGTATGAACCAAGTGCACCAGTGATGTATTATTACAAGACGAATAAGCGTTAAGAGGAACCAATACAGTGACTATGTATGTAAAAATGTAAAATTGTACTGTAATAAGGAAAATAATCTGTTACATGAAAGAATTTTGTAAGATTATAAAAAATATTACAATTTTAAGAAAGATTCTAGTTTACAAGGTAATGTAATGCTAAAGAAAAATCTTAAAGAGACAAAGATAGTGTCGAAAAGATTTTTAAAGTCCAGAAAATAATGTACTGTTATAGAAGTAATGTATGGCCAGAAGAAGGAGATAATGTAAAAGATGAAAAGTAGCAAACTAAGAGAGAAAAGTTCTAAGATTAAGAAAATAAGGTGGTGTAAAAGAAATATTTATAGTACTAAGAAAGAAGATTTTTAAGATT
>JARYHS010006964.1:7337476-7352477 GCA_031002005.1 Vandiemenella viatica
TGGTCGCCGAAATATCGTGTGAGAGCACTTCCTTCACTCGGCTAGTTACCTCAGAGCATTTCATAAACTACAAAACAATTTCTGCTATAAAATTGATACATGGATCTATCCCCAACTATCTGCAGTTCCTCAAAGTCCTATACTTGACACCTATGATTGTGTCCTAGATCAATTCACGTGGTTAGGTTTATCTGAAGAAGTGATGTAATTTGCATTTATTTCTTTATTTTAGTAATATGTATGCCACTGACCCCTTCTATTTCTATAAATGTTCGCCATGAAAAAGAGAAGACATTTCTTCTTTCTTTCACAATAATCAGTTTTAAGGTAATCATTATCAGTGTATCTACTATGTCCCAGAACCGGTATTTCGCTACGTACTCTTGAAGCATACGCGAGCCACCATAATGTTACTGTCGCATTCACTTTACCTAAGCGACTCCGCACTTTATAATCCGCCTATTAGTGAATTGTCTCTGCACTCCATCGTGGACTGCTGACCATTAGTCTCAATCATTACTCGTAGAGTTTTGACTGATGCCTATATTCTGTATCTAAGATCTGCGCTGCAAGCCTTCTCACTGTGTGTATAGAACTGCACTACTCTTGCACCTGCTCTTTGCCTCATCGTGCATACTAACGTGGTGTATGTATTTCTGCCACCACGGCGGGTAATTCTGAATGGTCACAGTTCCGTGGCGGGGCTGTAGCGTAGTACAGATGTGGTCGGGGTGGCGAGTGAACAGCTTCAGCCCAGGTATAGCTTAACGCCACAACCAGGGCGGCAGACCAAACATCTGTACTCATACCCTTACACTGACTGCCAGTTAGAGGCTAGTTGGGTTAGGAAAACCAACAGTTCATCAATATATCAAGTATATGGGATCATATAAACATTCTTGTATCCTTACAAGCCAAAAATCATTGATATTACCTATGTCCGAGTGTGTCATCATTAATACTGTACATAATTAAAATTTTATGTCTCTCAATGGACAGAATATGGGAAAGTAAAGGAACCGTTGATCAGACGTGACACGGCTGAGTCACCAATTAACCAACGCACTGACGTCGGCTAATCCCGTTCACATCTGAAACTGTTCGATTCTCTGCAGCAAATATCAATATGTCTGCTGTACAGTCCGTCTGGAGTGGCTTGACAACTGTATCGAGCTGGTACACACACACGCGCACACACTCACACACACATAGCATCTCAAACAGGGCATACACACCCACACACACACACAGAGCATCATAAACGGGGCAAAAACACACACAGAGCATCTCAAACAGGGAAAACATACACACTTTTGACAGCGCTAATTCATACAAACGTCTTCAGAAGGGATTATTTGCGCACTTAAAATAATTTTCCTATTCCACAAAGCAGTAATGCTAACACAAACACAGCCGCCTCTACGAAAACTGCTCCCCTTCGGGTCCGTAACCACCAGAAGGCAGACCCAGCCAACCATTGCACATTTAACACCTTTACTGTTTTTATCACACTCTATAGCCACTCCTCAATTGCAGTATAACATTTACATCAACAAACCAAGCATTTGTTGTTAACACAATCATATCTGATACGCTCTATAAATACAAAATGAAGTACAGTTCCAGGAAAGATTTTTTTCTGAAAGATGATTTCAGTTTATATTTATTCATTAGTGATACAGGAATGCATTTAATGTAGAAAGTTTCTTATTAGTCATGAGGCAATAGTCAATGTTGAACTGTTTCACGCCTGTCCATTTAACACGACACGAATTCTTTACTAACAAAAACAAAGTTGAGCTGAACAGCTTCAAAGGCCCTAAATATGGATTGTTTCTATTTATCATATTGCATAAAATCTCTAGAAGTTTTGATTCAGTTTAGTCCATTGAGACGTCATTCTGACAGCAATTCCAAATTCATAAATTCTAGTGCTAAATTAGGGCAATAGATGAGAGATCTAAATTGGAAACAGTTTATTAAAGTAGTTATGGGTGGGTGTGTGTGTGAGAGACATAAGCAGAGAGAGACACGCTTAATAGCACTCAATGATCGCTTAACTTTCTACGACAACAGAATCGAGAGTAATTAATTTTTCGTAGTTATTTCTTTTCCTCAGTTGACAAGATTGTTATATTAACAATAACCAAAAAACTGAACAAAATAATTCGCCCCTGATTAATTAAAAAAGAACAACATAATTCGCCCCAGATGAATTAAAATTCGAGTTCTCTGACAGCTGACTGATTACTGAGAGTTTTGTAGCCTCCTTACAGGTTAACAAGAGATCACGGTATATTTGAGAAAACAAGACAGCCTCTGCTCTAATTGAATCACATATTTCAAATGTTAGATCGTCGTCAAAATTCCAACAGCAGTACTTGCATTACCATTTCTCTTTCTTAATAATTAATTACAAGAGCAGAATCCTGCATACAGTTGTCTACCTCTGTAGGTAATAGGTGAATTATAAGTTTCCATTTAGAGAAACATTCTGATGGCTTGTAAATTATTTCAGGTTCTACTGCGTATCGCTGTAGGGGTTGTTTTCCAATGCATCTCAAAATTATTTTTGTGATTCACCAGATTGTGGCAGGACGATGACGGAAAGATGTTTGTTTCAGAAAATCGCACACATCTGGAACAGTAGCAGCCAGAAAACATTAAAATCACTGGAGGTGAGGAGACAGATCAGCAGTCAGCCTGTCAGCACGATCGGACGGAAGGTCTACGATAGATGACGACCAACTGGCGAAAGATGAAAAACCGTGATTGAAAAGTAGATGTCATCACCGTGTGAAATAAGCTTTAAAACGAAAAGTTTACTGCACTTTAATCAGCCACCACGTTCAAAAATAAGATTTTTTTGTTGATTTTTTTTTGTTGTTGTCGTCAGTCTTTAGAGTGGTTTGATGCAATCCTCCATCCCTTACTATCCTGTGGTAACCTCTTCATTTCTACATACCCCTTACAACCCACGTCCTCAATTATCTGCTTCATATATTCTAATCTCTGTCTTCCCCTACAGTTCTTACCTTCCACTGTTCCCTCCACTATTAACAAATTAACCAATCCAGCATGTCTCAAAATATGCCCTACCAAGCCTGTCTCTTCTTCCTGTAAGCTTCTTCCATGAACTTCTTTTCTCACCCATCATTTCCAAAACTCGTTCATTTCTTACTTTGTCTGTCCACCAAATTTTCAGCATTCTTCTGTAGCACCACATTTCAAATGCTTCAAGTTTCTTTATTTCCGGTATTCCTAAAGTCCATGTTTCGCTACCGTAAAGTGCTGTGCTCCACACATAGAGCTTTAAAAAGTTCTTTCTAATTCCTAGATCAATATTTGAAACTAAAAGTTTCCTCATTATCATGAAGGCTCTTTTTGCTAGTGCTATTCTGCTTTTAACATATTCCTGCTTCGTCCATCGGTTGTAACTTTGATTCACAAGTAACAGAACTTACTCACTTCTCCTATTGCATCCCATCCAATTTTTATATTTAAACTGCTAGTATTTATATCATTTCTGCTACATTACATCACTTTTGTCTTACTTTGATTTATATTCAGTCCAAAATCTTCCTTCAGTATTTTGTTCATGCAATTCAATAACTTCTCAATATCCTAAGCCCTCTCTGCTAACAAGACAATGTCATCAGCAAATCGTAGCATACTGATTTTTTCTCCCTGAAAACTTATGCCACGTGGCAATTTTAATTTGACCTTCTTCATTGCTTCTTCTACGTACAAGTTGAATATTAACGGGGATACACTACAACCTTGTCTCACACCCTTCTTAACTGATGCATGTCTCTAGTGATTCTCTACTTTTATTACCGCCACTTGATTCTTATATAGTTTGTATAGTATTCTTCTATCTCGATACTTTAGACCTGACTTCTTTAAAATTTAGAACATCTTGTCCCACCTAACATTATCAAAAACTTTTTCTAAATCAACAAATGCCATAAAAGTATCTTCGTATTTCTTGATCCGCCCATCAAGTATTAATCTTGAAGGCAGAATTGCTTCCCTTGTACCGCGATTTTTCCTAAACCCAAACTGATCTTCACCTATTATCTCTTCTACTACCCTTTCCATCCTTCTGTATATTATTCTGGTCAGTAATTTTGAAGCATGTGATGTTAGACAAATGGTGCGATAATTCTCACATTTGTCGGCGTGTGCTTTCTTTGGAAGTGTGAAGATGATATTTTTATAAAAATCATTTGGAATTTCTGCTGTTTCATAACATTTTGATATCAGCTTGAATAATCTTTCGATTCCTACCTCTCCTAGAGATTTAAGAAGTTCTGCATGGATCTCATCAATTCCAACTGCCTTATTTGCTTTCAAGTCATTCAGAGCTTTATTAAATTCTGTCCTCAAAACAGGATCTCCTAAGTCATCAATGTCGTCATTGCATTCCTTTTCCAATACACTATTGTTCAAGTCGTCCCTAACATACAGTTTCTCAATGTATTCCTTCCATCGGTTAGCTCTAATCTTCTGAGCTTAAAAGAGGTTTCCCATCGGCAGCTTTAATATTCATAACCCCTTTCTTCATTTTTCCAAAATTCTGTTTGATCTTTCTATATGCAACATCTACTTTTCCTACGACCATTTCATTTTCTACTTCATCACACTTCGCTTGTAGTTATTTTTCTTTTGCTATTTTGCCTTTCCTATTTGTTTGATTTCTAAATTGCCTGTTTTGCTCTATTCCTGCTTCATCCTGAGCATTTTTGTACCTTCTCCTCTGATTCATCAGCTCCAAAATTTCTTCTGTGATCCAAAGTTTTCGGGCAGCTTGTTCCCTAGAGAATAATGTTTCTTTGCCAGCCTTCATTATTTCGGTCTTTAATGCATTCCATTCGTCCGCGTTTGAGCTCCTTTCACAGTTACTTCTTAGATCTAAGTCTACCATTTCTGCCAATTTTTCTCTTGTGCTGGACTATTTCAGTTAATTCACTGCCAGTCTGTTCTGCTTATGCTGCTTCCTTATTCGCTTGATTTTCAGCCTGCACTTCATTACTATCAAATTATGGTCCGAGTCTATGTCTGCTCCTGGGTATGCTTTACAGTCTAGAACTTGATTCCTGAATCTCAGTTTGATCATGATATAATCTAATTGATATCTGCCGGTATACCCAGGATGTTTCCATGTGTATATCCTTCTTGCATGATTCTTAAACAGTGTGTTTGCTACTACTAGCTTATATCTTTCACAAAATTCTAACAACCTGTTTCATCACTCATTTATTTCTCCTAGACCAAAACATCATACAGTACTCCCCTCTTTTCCTTCTCCCACTATCACATTCTGGTCACCCATGATTATTAGATATTCCTCCCCCTTCACATTTTGGATTAATTCTTCAATTTTGGTATATATTTTCCCAATATCTTTGTCATGCTCCTGCGATGTTGGTATATACACATGTACTAACGTGGTTGGGGCGGGCTGGGTTTCTAACCTCATCAAAATAATCCTGTCACTAAACTGTTCATAATAACTCACCCGTTTCCCTCCTCTATTGTTCATTACAAATCCTACACCAGTTACTCCATTGACAGCTTGTGTGCTAATTATCCTGTGTTCCCCAGACCAGAAATCCTGTGCGTTCTTCCATTTAATCTCACTAATCCCAACAAAATCTAACTTAAGTTGTTCCATCTCCCTTTTTAAGTTTTCTAACCTACCTGCCCTATTCAGACTTCTAACATTCCACGCTCCGACTCGTAGAATGTTTCTATCCATTCTGATGACTCCTCCCTGAGCAGTCCCCACCCGGAGATCCGATTGGGGGACTATTTTACCTCCTGAATATTTTGCCCAGGAAGAAGCCATCAATGATATATGTAATTTGAGAGGATTAAATATCAAATACACCGCTATTAATCTATAACGTAGTTAGGAAAAGAAAGTTACATTACTAAAGATGTTTCCCTTATAGAAAATCATTTTAAATTTTGTTTGAAATGAAAGAATTAGAGCGCAGGAGCACATGGCGTTTTCTTTTTAGCTTTTGAAATTATTGTTTTTATTTATTTTCAAGGAATTTGTTCTTAAATGTTGAAATGTCCCCACAGAAGATTTTTTTTTTTTCATTAAAGTACTGAAAATTCCATAAGGAAGAAATTAACTCACACAAAATGTTTTACCATATATTTTAGTGTATTTCACATCTCCAATTCTAATTGGCGATTATCCATATCAGTAGAGTTCTAGAACGATCGTAGCATATATTATCTTAATTATTGTTTCCAAAATTGTCAATTAATTAGTATTAGTGGAGCAGAAAACAAAAATATCTCATAAAAATACGGTTTTCACTAGTAAATAGATCATCCCCATAATGGCCGTCAATTGACAGAAGTAGTTTTTATTCACAATTTGACACCGATGCAATCCGTTTAAATAAAAAGAAATAAAAACCTTGGAGGTACTGCTATCTCCGATACCCATTACATTAATTTTATAGGTGCAGAGAAATATACTGAGCTAAAGTTTTTTGATTGTTTCTACTTTTATTTTTCGACTGTATTTAGTTCCCCAATGTCTGATCCTTAGCCGGGGAGGCAGAGTGACGGGATCTGGACTGTCGGCTGGACTGCACATAGCGTCACCAAGAAGCCGCACCAGTCAACACAATTTGCAATTTAATTTAAGTTTTTTATAAGAACAACTTCAAAATTAAATTTTCAATTATGATTGCATGTTATGATACCTGGAGAAGTAGAATCTGTTGACTAGCCACATCTTTTTTCCCATAACTGCCACTCTGTCACAACCTTGTCACCACAGCCAAAGCTGATAGTGACAGACAACGAACATTTTCTATTGATTAAACAGCGGACTGGCAATACCCCAGAGAAAATTGTGCGTTGGGATGGATTTATTTTTTGAAGTAGGGTCAAGTGTGATTTCGTGTGATGGCAGTCTACACACACACAGACACACACATTGTAATACCAATATGTACCGCTGTCCCAGTTTTGAGATAAAAATATAATTTTCTATACTGTAACAAACGGCCAGTTGGCTCAAGGGGCTGCACGCCGGCTTCTTACGCTGCAGATGGACCCTTCCTGGTCGAGATATTTTTTTCATTATTTAATCAAATTGTTTTATTCATTTTATTTAAAACAATAGTTTGATATTAAATAAAGATATAATTTATTAATATTATTTTTGCTAAAAGAAGTCTTCAATCAATCTTTATTCTTTCTTCTTATAAACAAAAACAAAAGTCAAGTGTTTCCCTGATTCATCTGCAACATTACCTTTCTACCATCCGCACTGTCAGGAGGGTCTTCTCATGTTCCCCTTGTATCATTTTAAAGAAGGGCTGCTGAAGTGATCGGTACAGACAGTGATTTCAATATATGATCACAATAATTTGAAATTTTACATAATTTTGTAGCTAAGAGCTTCTAGGCATTTAATGTTCCAGCCTTTTGTATACGTCGTTCCTGAAACGGATTACTTTATCTGTATTTGAGGATGCGAAGCAAAAGTATTAATTGAAATATAGAAATTTCCTGATTAGTAAGCAGTTTTTAAATTTTCTCTGTGTAGGAAACCCAAAATGTATTCATAAACGATTATGAATTTACGAAAATTTGAACGTACACAAGAAAATTATATGAACTTCGACCAGTCATAAGACGCATGTATCGAGTTTTTTATTTAAATAATAACTTTAATTTATTAGAGATTGAAATTACGATACACAACTGTTTTCTCATTTTGTGATTTCTTTTGATATAAAATTCTTTGACTGTATTTTCACCACCTACCTATTGCAGTGAACGGAAGAAATGTGATAAGCAAGCACGTAGAAATAAATGTTTATAAATTTCACAATCTGAATAAACAAATAAGAATTGTGAATTAACGTTAGTAGACACGCTCAATTTAAGCTGCAGTCATCTAGCTGATGTGAACTGGTGCCAGTTAATAATTGGAATGGATAAGCACATTTTATATTCTCGTTTATTAACAGTCAAAAGACGTAATCATGTTAGGGCTACAAAATGCCGAGCCTGCATTTTGCCTATTGTGTCGTGTGCAACAAACAAGTCCACAAAATTGACCATGAACACGTAAACGTCGACCAAATCCACCCAGACCTCCGCTGGAATGGGATAAGTTGCACTACAGTAGTCGGCTATAAATATTGCTCATGGAGTCATATTAATTTTAACTCTTACGTGCAACAGATGCTGGTGAGATATGTAGAGGAATAGTGGGAACTTTATAGTTCTATATCATGTAAGAAGAAATATTAGCTTTATACTAAAATCACGTGGCAACCTTCTCTCTAGCCGGTAATTTATTCACCCTAACGTTAAAGTGGTAATTAAAGGGCTCTGACGTAGCAGACATGTGTATAATTTCACTCTGATAAATCTACATCAAGCTGAATTTCCATAACGTCTTTCCAGGCCTTCATATGAGTGCCGAAGAGGTTTGGCTTCTGAGAACAAGAACGTGGTGCCGAACATATCAACACCACAGGACATCTGCCTACTGTATGCTGGTCTTAAAGACCTGAATCTTGAGTAAAATTACAACTGACGTTCGAAGTAAGGATTATCTCAAAAGGAGAAGCACTAACAGAAACAGCCTATTTCAAACAGATAGTAGTAGGTGCTGTACCCTAAAGAATGTATTCGCTTGGAATTTCTCTTTCTTATCTTTTCATTTCGCCTCAATTTTCCACCTTTCTCGTCATTGTGCTGTAGCTGTTCTGAACTTTAATTTTATCCAGCATTTGGAATCTACATCGCCTTTCAAAAAGAGAAAAATGTTAATTCAAATGAACTAGGAGTCGTGGAGTTTGTTTTAATGCTTTTAAGTATGGAGCCCAGTGCTTTATACTAGTGAAATTTGAGAAGAGAACAAATAATAATAATAAAATATATGAATATCGAATTATTTAAAATGTGATCCTATAGGAGGCTACTAAAGATTGGGTAGATATATAAAGTAGTAAAAGTAGTAAAGAAACGCGTTTTGGAAATGATCGGGTAGAGTAGTAATTATTGGTCGAATCTCACAGGAAACAAAGACTTGTAGGGGTGGGGGGGTTCCGGAAAATTGGCTATGGAGGTTGTAATAGGTGTGTTTTGACACAAAGAGAATGGTTGTGGTGTGAACGAATACATAGAATCAGTAGAGAGATTGAGGACAAAAATGCGAAGAAAATAAAGGAATAGTGAGAAGTGCTTCTATCGTAACTCAGCTTCAACCTAGTATGAACCAACTACCTGACGATTATAACTCAGTCTGGACTTAATCTGAAATTCAATAGTCACATGTTTTGCACTTATATGCAGTACGTTTTCCTGTAAATCAAATATAAAGTGAATCTGGCAGGTAAACATTAGGTTAAAAACTCTTGTCTCGTGCGATTTGTCTTTGAATGATAGCACAAAATGTCAACGTCGAGTTCATTAGTGGCGGGAAAGGACTGGGTGCAAAGAAAGGGAGCAACTGCCTTTTGAAGAAACTATCCCGGGATATGCCTGATCTGGAGAAATCACTGGAAAACTCAAATCCAGATGGCCAAACAGGAATTCGAACCAATGTCTTCCCGAATATAAGGTCGAAGCGTCAACGTTCACCCACCACATCCTGTTACAAATAATGAAAGTACTTGTGTTTTGATTACTAATGATCCTGTAGTGTGTAGACACATATTTCAAGAAGAAGATAACTAGTGATTGCATTCACAAGCAATCTGCTAAAACCTTTATTTATTTAAATAGTATTACTAATCTGCGTCTGCAGGTGCAGTAACACCTCTGCTACCAGCTACCTGTCTGTGGCTGTCGACCCCAGGGAGGCGCGAGCGCTGCGATAGCACCAGGCGCCGCCATTAGGGGGCACCGAAAGTGCTGCGATAGATCTATCGATAAATATATATTGTATAGTAACCCACCTTGCTAATCACACATTATTTTATTTCACTAAACATTCAGAAGAGTTTATAAATGCAGTAAATTTCTTGGTTTTACTGGTTTATTAATTAATAAAAATTATAGTCATTATACACTGGTATTTTGATTCACCTAACGAAACGTTTTGGACTTTAAACTTATTTATACAATACGGTCGCCACGGTTGGATAGTCAATGTAATTCCAAGAAATTTATTAACTATTAGTATAGTTTAAACATTCAATTGAGAGTACTATAACACTGGACACAAACACAGTCGTTTAATACCGAAGTAAGTTTTTTTTTTTCAAACAGTTTTTGTTTTAAAAGAACACACATACGCCGAACACTAACCGAAAAATACTGTGAAATAATATTAATCAGAGATTACAGGTCTGCTCGAGTGAAAAGTAGAACCACTTGGCGTTAATTCAGTTTTTAGCGTGATCACAGTTCATCAACCAATAATTACACACTCACCAAAGGAATCATAATGCAGTTTGTATCACTTGACCTGTCCGAAAGAGGCGGGAACGAAAGCCAATATTCCGTTCCGGCGCGGTAGCGCGGATTACGTATCCATTTTGACCCTGGAGAATTCCACTACACCACACTTATACGACATTGTAGTCCTCGAGCAACAACCAAAATCGAAATGTTATTTATAATTGAAATGTTATTTATAATTGAAATGTTAGTGCTGTTGTAGCAGATATTCTGTAAGTATCCTGAATGTTATATATTGTTAGTTATGTTAATAACATACCTATTTGTTTTTGGCATAGACAACTCTATCTAACCATACTACCGTGGTCTAAATATTGTGTTTGTTGCTCGCATAGTAAAACTTTTCGAGTGACAATATTTTTAGACACAGGTAGGCATAGTTAATTAAAAAGTTAACCTGGGATCGCTCGCGTGTGAGAAAAAATCTAACATTGACGATTTTACTGAAATATTACAATATATTTCAAAGATATTGAAGTGTTGCTCTAGTAATGCTTTCTTTGATATCTCTACCTTTATTTCAGGTGTCTCGTCGCTCCAGTTACAAGTAAAGCCTGCTGGTAGCGGCTTTGTTTGAGGCGGTGTCCATTGTTAGATTATTTCTCACACGGGAGTTCTCGTGTTACAATAACTTGTGCATTCGTGAAACACCACCTTGCTTTCTCTTTTAGTCTGTTTCTCTGTGCTAATGATGTGCGATTAGGTTAATTTCTTCTCCTGGATGTATTCTGCACGTATTATGTGGTTTATAAAAAAAGTAAGTATACTTATTGTGTTCTATATATTGAATGAAGCAATTGTGTACACCAATTACATGACATACAATGTCAGTTGTGAAAATGTATAAAATTTTACAGGATAACGTCATGACAAACAAAAAGATATTGATGTGGCTAGAGGAACCACTGGACGAATATATCCGCATAGAAGGCTTGTCTTCAGATACAAATGCACAGTCTGAACATGAAGAGATAGACACAGCAACAGATCAGTCTAGCAGCGATTCTGAAACTGCGTCTACTGTAGCCCTTACTTCTGCCTATCGTGATATGTATCTACGTAGGGATGGGAAAACAAAATGGTTCAAGCACAAAGCCCCACCATCAAAAACAGCTCGTCAGAATACTGTGACATAGCTTCCAGGTGTAAAAGGGGAAGCAAAAAATTCGAATTTAAAACTAAAGCAAGACATGTGTTTCATTTAATGTTTATATGTTGTTATAATGTGTTGGTAATAATAAAGAAGTAATTTACTTGCTAATTGTAGCTCTGTATGGAAACTACAGCCAAAAACGTAAACAAATATCTTTGTTAGAAAAAATCTAACACGGGAGTTATCGCGCGACAACAATAGGCGCGAGTGGTCCCGGGTTAACTTCGATAATCGTTAATAAGCTAATTAAAAAGGGTTTTATTTTTGCAAAGTTAAAGTTATCTATTAAAAGTAACTACACAAAAGTTTTACTAATGTTTAAACATTAAAGAGGTTTTATTGCTCTATATTTCAAGGTATTATGTATCGTTATTCGTGATGCAAATATGGATTTCTTTATTAAAATTAACAAATTGGGCTCGCCATTGCAGAAGGCATCGAATTGCTTTTCTTTTCTCAAGAGTTCATGCTGCTTTTACTTCTTTCAAACTATATATATCTGGATGTATGTATCCTCTTCATATGCTGTTTAGGATTATTACCGCTAGAACAGTGAGCCTTGACTGTAGAAAGGAAAACACAGTTTACAAATAAAGTCAATTGTTTCCCCAGTCTTGATATAAATGCAACATTATTGCATCATCAAGGGTTCTCTGCTATAAAGCAGGTCCACTCACAGTGACAGCCCTCCACGCATCCCTCTGTTCCGTCATTCTATTAGTTTCTATGTATCTCCCATTTATCATTATATCATCCATCATTTTCATCCTTCGCCGACCTCTTCTTTTCTCTCCATTTACAGTCCCCTCCAGAGCAGAATTAAGCAGGCATTCGTTCCTCAGCACATGCCCAATCCAGTTTTTTTTTTATTGCATAAATGTGATCAAGGATTTTTAATCCTCTCATTGCTATTAATATTGTTGCTGCTTTCACTAACAGATTCTAAATTTTCAGTTTCCTTGAAGTAATCATGTAATGAACGTCAGTTTAATGCATTTCACTCCCAAACAGCAACAAAAACTAAAAAGTGACACTGCTTTCCTCGCTGTAAAAAGTAAGGTTATAACAGTAAGAAAATAAATCACGTATTGGAATGAGCGCCGTTATGCAGAATTAAAATACAAACACTCCACAACTCTGAGTTCCTATTCACACTCAAGCCGTGCGCAGCATTACAAATATGTATGCATCGCACTAACACTTGCATTCGCGTTTCGCAATACCTAATCTGATCCCCACACACAAGCGTGCCGTGGCGTGCTTTTAAAACAAACTAAATTAAGTCAACTAGCAATTTAACATACTAAATTTAACGGACGTTCAATTCAAAGAAAGTTAAGAAGACCATTAATAAGTTTTAGGTTATCTTAAATGTTACATTTTTGTAATGTTGTTAACCTAGTTAATTGAAGATTAACGGATTAACGCTTTACTGCACAGATATGTTTTTAGGGAATTGAGTCATAGTAGAAACAGAATAGTAGGTTATCTTTACAGAACGGTACAGAGAGCGGCTTTGACATTCACATTTAAGCGTTAGCATCCCTTCGTAAAAAAAACAAAATCAAGAGCCAACAAATAAAATGTGTTAAATATTTTACAGGAAATTGGTTTGACTTTAGGACTTTACATAAATTTCCCATTTATGGAAAATTTTTTGGTGAAAATATTCCAAGAATAAACATATTTTTGCCATAAAAATGTATCTCGCTTAGTATTTATTAATAGCTACCAAAATACATCATAATCACATTTTCTTTTTTAAAAATCGGCTTTTATTCGTTGGATCTTGAAATTGATTTATAATTAGAATACACACAACGGCTTGGTTTGATTAAAATCAGTAGTTAGTTGACGAGTTCTCTTCGTTGTGCGTTATTGAACCTATCATTAACTTGCAGGTTTTCGCAGTCGGAATGTAGCTATTATTTGTTTTACAGGTGAAGGTATATGACTGTCTGAAAGATTTTGGTATCTGTCACATGCACTGAAAACACTCTTACCATCAAGACCAGGAGCTTTCTCCAATTTCAGAATTCTCATTTGTTTTGTGATATTTGCAGCCTCCATTTATAAATAATTGATCTGGAATGATCAGTATGGCATCCAAATTTTCTTTGATGGATTAATTTGTAAAGTTGGTATTGAGTCGCTGCTTTAACTAATCTCACATCCGTTTTGTATTAGTCAGTCATTACCTACTGTTGCCTTTATTTAGGACTAAAATATACTGGCGTTTTCTACGACGCTTTTGAAAATAAAATTGTAGCCTAATCGTTATATGAATATTTATCACGTGTCGTCTTATTTCTGTTATGGTTTTTACGTCCCTACCATCGCTTGTGCTTCCCGAACGCGCGTGTGCTCCTCTGCTTTTAGGGCGACCTTTTCTTCTCACGATTCAAGGGAATGGTAGAATCTATATATCCGTCGGTACCTTCTTTGGTTATGCATATCTATGTTGCCACATCTCTTCAGAGGTAACTCCTCTAATTTCAAACCAATGCTACTTATTCTCGTTTTCTGCCACACGATCATGCAAAATTGTTATTTTACTTTCAAATGTTTCTGTCGTACCTGTTACCGTAATCAGTTTGAAATTCCTACAGGCTGTCCAATGTCAGACATTTAACGCCTTCGTAAAAACTATTTAATCCAAGATCGTTTATATCTGGCACGATAACTCTGGAGTCTTTTTCAAAGATATTGTTGTCTTCCCTGCTTTGAATTTCGCTATCCTTATTATTCGCCATTCCGACCAAAATCAATTTAATTTAACTACCAACTATATCGAAACTACACGATCTCTTAAATGTGGAGAGAAATATCACTACAGAAACAAAATACAACGCCGTAATGGAAAAGCACTTACTAATCGGAAACTGATTCAACGACGATGTAAACAATATATAGAACACTGCAATTCATTTTGAAAACATAGATAAATAAAATACAAATATCTGATATAAAATTACACATCTCTGGAGTCGTTTACTGACTGCATCTGATTTTTTTATTATTTATTATTATTTTTTTTATATATATATAGAAAAAAATCCGTTTACAATTTTCCAACACAAATTATTTAAATAACTTCTATTCTAAAATTTCCGTTGAAATGTGTAACCTTTCTGTTACTACTGCTCCATCCCCCAAGATATTGTCAACTGCTGCAAAGATGTTAATCAAAACTTCCACATACTGGTATTAGTTGATAATCCACATCAGATGATTGCAGGTTTGTTTTTGGAATAGTTAATTTTTTAAATAATTACTTCCCTACGTCGTGTCCACGGTAGCCTATTTTGCAAGTTTACACCCTCGTTTCCTACAGCCAATATTGCATTTTTTACGATGGCTTCCTCGCTTTAATAATTCATCTGCACCATGTTC
>JARYHS010006964.1:7353477-7448457 GCA_031002005.1 Vandiemenella viatica
TTAATTTTAAAGAAGAATTCTAAGTGAAACAGATCAGTCCTGTGCAAAGAAGCAACAAGACAACATCAAAATCTACTATTTAGAGCAGCAGATAATGTGAATGCTTGGGCCCAGATGTTCAGTAAGGCACTTGCTTATCCGTAAATTTATAACTTCAGAAGAAACATTTTAAATGTCAACAGCTACACAAACCATTATTTAGCCACCTGTATGGGCATGGCCAGGGAGGGGCACTTGCCCTATCCTGGTTTGCTACCTCATGCAGTCAAGTGAAAAATATAACAAAATATATACACCAAATCCTAATACTAAACTTACTTTGTGGAAATGATCCACAGTGTATAAGATTCAACAAATTAACTGCATGCGAAACCACACCATACTGTAACATTATCTGTCGGTCTCATATCCATAATGATGTTGTGCACTAGCTCAGACATTCATTTAATAAGCTCTCACCTCAAAAAAACTAAAATTATTTGAAATTGTTGGTCATCATTTCCAAATTATGACTGTGAAGGACGCTGTGCAATTAAAAGGGCAATTCAGATGCAGCTGGCTAATGGACTATTCTCCTAGGCTGGCATATTCAAAGAAGTATGTGCATTTTGCATCTTTTGTGAGTTGTTTCGACAGATTAATGAGCAAAATGTTTTATACTTGTTCATGGCGAGACCCTTAACCTCTTGTATATTGCAAATACATGAACAAACATGAAAACACTCATACATCATCATCTAACTGGCACAAATGAGCACTAAAAAAAAATGCCCGTTAATTTACTGCTGCTTTGTTCCCACTAGGAAATAAATGAATAAAACAAAAGATAATAACAAGAAAAGTGGTAGCAACAATAATTTCTATTGTGTTGTTCACACAATGTACCTTTGATGGGCAAGATTGTACAGAAAAGGTTGCAAAAATTTACACCTATATGTCATAACAAATTCACAATGAAATTGTTAGTCCTTATTGAAATGTCATGTTTTTAGCTATAATAGCTAGGTGGACGATAGCAGTGAAATCTCAGGGTGTCTCCCTGAGATTCCATTGATGTTAGATTTTTGGATGAACAAAAAATCATGGTTCTAGAAGAAGTATTAGGATATGTCAAACTGACTGTCATGGGCACGAAATATACAGCCATGGCAAATTTCAATTTTATAGAAATCAATGGTCTTGCCCCAGGAAAGTACATCAGACAAAGATACAATTCTCTATGGCAGCAGATTCTAGTAAAATACATGAGTGCTGTATTTTGATTATTCTAGTGAAATACTGAACTTGGTTGTGAATGACTTAAACTAAACAGTACTGATAAGAAATACAATTATCATGCGAAGGAAATAATAAATTCCTCTTCAAAAATGCATACCAAATATACCAAAGCTCTATGAAAGCTGTCTGACTGAACAATACAAAAACTTTGCCACATTCAAGGAATATTATAGAGAAATCGTTATGGCACTCGACACCCTGCCTCAAGATGGTAACAACGCAATCAGAAAGGCTGATTTTCAACTGCCTCAAATCTGGAGTTTATGATTAGCGTTTTTCCCATAACAGAATATTTGGCATGTCTGCAATCTGTAGTGAATGCTCTACAATCAACAAGTACTGAATTGCATCAATGAATAAACCATATAAAAAGAATAACGGACATATTGAGAAAACAGGGTACAGATTTCATAGTTTAAAAACCAAAGTCTAGTAGCTGACGCTGAAACAATCAATGAGATTCTTGAAACAGATTACACAATGCTGTGGGTCACAAATCGATGAAAACAACATGAAAATATTCCAGGTGTGTTCTGGAAAACATCACTGGACACTCCATGTATAAATTAACGATTAATGTCCCTAGAACAACTATTTTCTGAGGAGGTTCACCAGCATACTCAATGCGTATATTGCACCCTAAAGGAAGTCAGATAACTGTAAGAATTTTTAGAAAAAATAACTTATTTGTCACAGTATAATTTAAATAATTTCCTTGGTGAAGCTGAACTTTGTTCTAATCTAATAAAACAAAAAAGTGTCAAAACCCGCTAAAGAAAATAAATCTAGCAGCGCTAGTGAATTATATCCAATTGTTCTATCCAGCTATATAACTGGCACAACTCAATTCACTTTTAAAGCCATATACACCTTGTATTATCAAAAGGCCCTTCTGTATCATGCACAGTATAGTAAACTGGTTGGAATCAGAAATAACAAATACATTGGCTTGTCAACCTTTGCAAGATGAGTGCGCACAGGAAAAGAGTTCTTGAAGCAAAACATAAATTTTAAAAAGAAAAAAAGTTGCCAAGGGGTAGCTAGAACATCACTGGCTATGACTTAATAGATTGCTTATTTTTTTTAGTAAAACAAACAAGCGTTTTTAATTCCCCCTATCCTGGCCACACTTTTGGCCACCAGCATGCTGATTCCATTAATAAAATTGAGTCCACACTGTTTACTGTGCTACGGCTGATTTGTGACATAATTTTCGAAGTGCCTGATGTATTCATTTAGCCTTTCACTTATGGTGTATTTTCGGTATTCCATAAACACCTGGTATTTCTAAATACTCCCTCTAGTATTTGGTGCTCATTAGAACCTTGAATATCTTCGTTGCTCTGTACACTGGGCTCAAGATATTCCACTTTTTTAGCCAATGAATCTTATCTCTCACCCTTTGTATGAAGGATAGGAGTGGCACTGACATAACCAAAGGTCTGTTCTGATAGCACTGTCGGGGAAAGAATGGAGGAATATGTGGAGGTCTGGTGCTGTGGTGCTATTATTGCCAGCAGAAAGACAATAGTTGTTGGCCAGAAATATCTACTTCAAAATTCTGATTTCAGTATTATGTTCACCTAATTATAAGTTGAGGACTTTTTAATAGTTCTCATTTTATAACTATATGTAATAAGTATCTTTGTGCAGATAAAGTTTATACTGTGTGGGCTTCTGTTATACACCATGCACAAAGGATCTATCCTTCTTCATGCCTTATAGATACTACCACGAATGTTATACTTTAGTTTGCTTCCACTTATATGGTGAACTTAATTTTATTATGAGCATAGTTTAAAAGTTATGAGAACAGCAGTCCTATATTTTTGTGTTAGATACAATTACTACTTCAAGTTGGAGGTGTGGATGAGTACAGCTTGAAATGTTTCAACAAATACACTGGACATAGTGGGCACACCATCAATGCTCCCTTCTTTTGTTGGTAGAAATCCTTCCTGCCATAAAAGAAGGTTGTCTGTCGGAAGATGTCCATATTGGTGGCAATTTATTTGTATCTAAACATTCTATTATTATTTGAATGGTTTCACCATTTTTCACATTTGTGAACAGCAATACAAGGTCCAACCTTACTATAATAATTGTTTTATTCCAGAAGTCTATTCTTCATAATTTTTACTAAATTATAGCTTATGATAAAGAAAAGATTGTACTGAGAGCTGTCTTCTAAAGGAGATATTTCTGACCAACAGCTGTTGCCTTGCTGCTAGCCATTCGGCCACCACAGCAGCTGACTTCTCTGCATTCCTCTGTTCTTTCCACTGCAGCGCTATCAGAGCAGCACACCAGTTAGGTCCAGGTTGCTCTTATCCATTATTCAAGTGTCAAAAGATAAGACTGGCCACACAGAAAAACAAGAAAACAACAGCCCTGTGCAGAGAGCACTTGAGAAGATACTCAACATGGTATTAATACAGATATAAGATATTTTGCTAACTCATATATGAGCGTAATGATAATAATCAGTTTCATCAGTCATAGATAATGTTTTTTTTGATACTTCTCAAACTGCGTATGTTACAGAAAAATATTTTACAATTCAGATTGAGGCAGGTGCTAATCACATTTCAGAGTTACAGGTAACTATTTAATGACAAACCACCATACCCATCAGGAACAGCCTCCAGTGGTAAATCCAATTGTTCAGTGTCTTCTGACATAACCTGGAAAAAAAATTAAATGCATGCTAGTATAATTATAAACTCAAAATGAGAAAACTACTGAAGATAATTTAAAGATACAAAAACGACAAACATGGAATATATATTTGTATATAAAGAAGAAAATAAAATGTATTATTTCTAATGCAATACATGCAATATGTCTAGTTCTTCCTGATACTAAAAACTCTACAGGGAAATGCTCTTTGCTAGTACATTACATACCGGCCTTAATTTAAAATATCCTAATTAGAACACACTAATAACAATAACACTTATAAGGTCAAAGATACAAAACATTTTTTATTGAATTTCTTTGGACTACACTGAGCATTTGTCCTAAATATGAGAAAGTTCGTCGATAAATGTCATAATGATTAGTGCTTATAACTGCAGAAAAAATTTTATCATTAAATATTTTAGTATAATATTAAAAAAATTGTTGGGAAAACAATCAACCACTCAAGTAGGCCTGTAACCCACAGAGGTGTCCTCAAGTGAAGAATACTTTGTCTCTCTCAGATTTGAATAATTGGAGGAACAAAAAATACCTCCATAGACAAAGAGGATTGTCCACACTGAGAATGGATTGTCCCTGTGGAGTGTTCCTCAAACTGTTGCCTGCGAAGACAGAACAGGTGGCTGAAAGCTATAATATTAAAAATTTAATTGTAATTGAATTAAAAGTGTTTTAACAAAAAAGTAATTAGAAACTGTTTATACGGAATGTGTACAGGATTCATACTGTATAAGGCTATACAAGACATAAGCCTAAAATCTTTGTGAAATCCGTTAATATTTCAATGACCAGCCGAAAAATTCGGTATTTCCAGGACATGATTGTGCTGTTGCTATAATGAATTACATGTCCAGTTGGCATCAAAAAGGCATCCTTTAAGGGCCTCATTGTAGGTTTAAGTCTTAAGGAACTGCAGCACATACTGAAATAAATTAGGCACATCTAAGTTGGTGGTTTTTAGAATTATGTTTTTTTCACATTTCACTAGTCCTTGGGTTAAATTTTTTTGAGAAATATTTTAATAATATGTTATCTCTATGCAACATGTAGTCTCATGTCCATAACTGCTTATTTTTTAAAAAAATCAAACATTTTATCACAATATAACATATAAAACTATGGAAGTACAATCTATAAATGCTGGGCTCTAGAAGTAGTGATGTTGAAGATAAAGGCTGAGTTTAGATGAAGTTATAGTACCTACACAGAAACTACTTGGAGGTTTGAATACAAGACAAAGAATGAAACTATTTTTAGGAAACTAAACATAAATTTTCAAGGAGTGATCTAGAAAAAACCAGCATTATTGACATAAGCGAATGAAGCCTGTATGATTGTGGATCAGGATCACTTCAGGAAAATACATCACATGTTTGTTTCTGACAAACCTGTACGATAAATATAACGTGGGGTATGGCTCTAAATACCAAAGCTAAAGACAAGAGCTTTGTAAATTACAAAAATAATATAAATAAAAATATCATTTTCCAGCAGTGAATGTGGATATACCATGAGCTGCATGACCGAGCTATGATTACCAATATTAGGGGTAATACACTCACTGTCAAAACATTTCATGCAGTCAGAATGAGCGATCAGAAAGGGTTAAAATTAGTACTTGTCACTTTAACATTGCAACTGGGTTTAGGTTGTTTGCAATGATCACAAAGAATTCTCTCCAGAGAGGAGTCAAGTGGATTTAGCCAGGATTAAAAACCCAATTTATCCATTCAGTGGGAACTGAACAATACATCAAGAATTGGATTAGGTTGAGGGAGTCCTAGGTGACAGATATTTTACTGGAGCAGATATGTGTGCTACAAAAGGCCAGGCTGTATGGGATGGATTGGTGAGGCTATATGGGAATAATTGTTTCATACTGGATGAGTGGGAACTGTTAAACTGATAATATTAGAGGACTGTCTGTTTGATGTCCGAATATCAAAATATGTATATTAGAGCTAAAAATATGGGAGCAAAATCAGTTAAAATTTAGAAATAGTAATTATTAAAAGCAACAAAGAAATTTGATCAGGTCCTTCTGCTATGAATTCAGATGAAGAATACATCAAAACCCATACAAACCACAGAACCGATATAACAGAATTTCTTGTAGAAATATTCTTATGAACAGGACCGTCTTTTCCACTAGTTAGCCAAGATCATGCTTTATTTGAAATAACTGAGTAATAAGTAACAAACAACTGCAAGACAGCTGTAGTGTAGTCACTTTTTTATTCATATAATTTAATTTTTACTGGAAGTTCTAGGGTTGATAACTAACTAGTGCATACATGTGTCAACTTGAACAGCAAGTGTGTATGCGAGAGAGAGAGAAAGTGGAAGGAACTGAACTGGTGATTGCAGTATGTCAGTCTCCAGCCAACTACTGATTTCTTTCATTAGTAAGGATATGACAACTTTGTCCATCAGAAACTGTCATCCCTCGAGTTCACTGAGAAATCTTGTTGTCAGTGAGTCATTGGTTAAAAATGTAGTTTAGGGCAGAGTGGTACAATGCAATACATGTTACCATCAATAATGTCTCGATGGAGGGTAGCTGGCTCTATTTCATGTACATTTTCCAGAATAATTTATCGGGTGTCCAGTTGGATGGTGTCATAGGTTTTCTATGACACCTGCAAGATTACAATTGTTCTAACTTGCATATTGCATATGAGGCTTGGCAATCAAATAGATCAGGAGTGTAGTGAGACGCACGACAAGGCAGCAGGGAGACTACGGACTGTGATGTTTCATGGGGTACGTTTATAGATTAATTATGGGGACAGAATAAACAGAGGTACGCTGGGTAAGCACGAGGCCAGCTTACTTGATAGACTAAGCTGACCACAAACTGTGGGAACTTATTAATAGTGCAGGTAAAGGATGTTACTGCCTCACTAGAATGGTGCCACAATAAGTCCTGCATACTGTAGAGAAAACTCTTCTAAGGAACTGAATCAATTAGAAGATGCGGACAACAGAGTCTCAATTCTGGTACCAAAGGGAGAAAATTCAAATCTCTATATCTGCTGCACAAAATTATCTTCAGCAGAATCGGAAAAACTAAGTGAATTACTGACCATCGACACTCGTAAGGAATAATACGCTGGGAAGCTTTTCTATCTGTGGCCAAGTCTGATACAGGCACGAGTGGTCTACCCTAACACAGGTATGTGTTTATTCCTACCAGAGAGAGTGCAACAGAATTCTCATATCATAAACACATGGTGTAAGATGACGCTACACATAAAAACAATTGAAACCAATAGTAAGATTGAAAAATCTGCTAGTGAAACAAATTATTGTTGTAAAGGAGCCTTTCAATAACTGTGACATCCATGACTGCAATAATGAACAGCAAATACACTTCTGGCATCAAATGTGACAAGGTATACACCATGGTGCCAATTTACACATACTTCTACCTTTAAATTGCATGAATTTTTGTTTTGAAAATTTATTCCTTCCTCTGACACCATTATCTGTAATTGAAAATAATCCTATCATCATATACCTAATAATAGTTATGAAATTAACCCATAAATCTGAAAACAATTTCTGAACTTTATACAACTCAATAAAATTATTTTCCTACTCCATTCATTTTTAACATGAGCCTACACAGAAGGTAATTAATAACATCAATGCAAATATGTTATCTGGAGCAAAGATAATTGATTATTTTATTTCATTAATACATATCACTGAGAAACATACGTCTCCCGAATGGCATAGCCTACTGCGTACAGCGTAATACGATTGAACTTAAACACCTGTTAATAAACAAAACGTGCCGATTCATGTCAGTACATAAGTCATATACGTAATAAACTTTCTAAGTTATTAGGGGAGTGCAACTGGCGTCCATGTTGTTGTGACGCAGCTATCAGCAATGTGTGAAATGTACGACTAAACAAACACATAAAAAGTAACAGACCCACCTCTTGTTTAATAGCGACACCGGCTATTGTATCCATACAACTTCTCGCTGTCAGTTTGAGAGGCTAATTCGCAATATCACTCACAGAAGTCAGAGCAAACACACACAGCTGATAGCAAATGCTTCCACTACAAAGATACTGCCTGTTGCAGACAGAACGATCCATTCACAGTTATCTCACAGTAATTATATATATATAAAAAAAAAAATCCCTCCAATAATGCCACATCGTTAAATGCCGTTCCCTGATGTCAGGGACTCACATGTTTTACAGAGATTCCAAGAGTTTGTATTTTAGTTTATCAGACGGTAAGTAAAATACCAGTAAACTTTGCGAAAATCAAAGTTACACATTACTTCTGGTTATGTATATTGCTATGCCCCTCTTCTCATATTGTCACGTAGTAAACCACAATCAGAGTCCTTGGGCGTAGCAGGGTCGTTGAAGAAACACTTATTTTAATGCAACGAAGCCTTATTAAACAGTTGTCACGGTACAGAAGCACGGAGAGAACTGACTCCGGCTAGAAAGGGTTATCGCTTATATATTAATGAAGAACAGCCTAGAACATTAACATTAGTTACAACAAGAACATTCCAGAACAGTTTACGCAAAGTTAGGAAATTAAAAATTTTACAGGACTTGTTGGATTCGAACCCACGACCTTTAGTCTCACAGTCTTTTAACTTAACCACTACACTACAACAGTCTTTCGTTCTTCATGGCCTGATCCTCTTGATGTGCGACATTGTCCCCTCCTTAAGGAAGCAGCCTTCTGGTGTTACATTGCCCTGGCCATGGAGCGAGTCGTAGGTCCCGCGCGCCTTGGTTCCTGATGGGCGGTGACGTCCCTAGTCGTCGACACCTTCGAGCCAGGACGAGACCCACAGCTTTTGGGGCTCTTTGGTTTATTGAAGAATGCCGGGTCTTCTAGTTCACTCTGGTTCGATGGGTCCATTTAAGGCTTCAGTCGCAGCACGTGAACTGTGTCTCTCAACTTCCGTCGTTTCGAGTGTGGATCGAAATCCTCGACTTCATAAGTGACATCAGACAACTTTCGTACGATCCGGTATGGTCCAAAGTAACATCTGAGGAGCTTCTCGGACAGGCCAACCTTACGGACGGGAGTAAATATCCAGACGAGGTCGCCAGGTTGGTACGAACAGAACGGTGACTTGCATCATACCTTCGGCGGTCATTCTCTTGAGCCTGCAGTGTGCGGAGCTGAGTTAACTGCCGACATTCCCCAGCTCTTGTTTCTAATTTGGCGATGTAATCGTCGTCCACGTCGTCAGGATGGAACGGGAACACAGTGTCCATGGTCGTTGTTGCTTCACGTCCGTGTACCAGGAAGAATGGCGTAAATCCAGTTGTGTCTTGTTTGGCAGTATTGTAGACAAACGTCACAAAAGGCAACACCTCATCCCAGTTTGTTTGCTCGACACTCACGTACATGGAGAGCATGTCAGCCAGTGTTTTGTTGAAATGTTCTGTAAGTCTATTAATTTGAGGGTGGTAGGCAGTCGTCATTTGATGTGTAATATTACATCGACGGTTGATTTCGGTCACAAGTCTCGACTGAAACACTCTTCCTCGATCCTGTGATCACTGGACTTGGTGCCCCATGTTTTAATAAAATGTCCTCCATGATAAATTTCGCAAACTCAGAGGCTTCAGCTGTTTTCAAAGGTTTTGTAATGGCGTACCGGGACAGATAATCAGTACAAACAATAATCCACTTATTACCACTAGTAGACGTTGGAAATCGTCCGAGTGAGTCAATCCCGACACGCTGGAAAGGCGTTCATGCAGGCGGAATTAGTAAAAGTGGTACAGGTGGTTTCTGAGGAACTGTCTTCCTTCTCTGGCATTCTCGACAGTGCGAAACATAGTGACGAACACTTATAAATAATCCTGGCCAGAAAATCTCTTCCGGATTCTGTCATAAGTCTTAATAAACCCTAAATGGCCCGCTGTAGGCGCGTCGTGGAAATGCTGAAGAATTTCGAAGCGCATGTGCTTGGGAATCACTGGAAGCCATCTCTTTCCAAAGGGATCAAAGTTTTTCTTGTAAAGCACCTCATTTATCATCTTAACCCTTTGACTGCTGACGGCGGATCGTGTACCTGCCGCGCTGTGGCCTGCTACCTGCGCTAAGTGATTATCCCTGGGGACGGAGCCGTCCGAGCGGCTCCACCCGCCCTGTGCTGAATGTTTCTGACGAAGCACTGTGACCTCTCATGACTGATACAGAATAAATGCTCTCACTACATAGTTTCTCTGCAAATAAATTACTACAGAATAAAACTGAATCATTAACCCTATTTTTCATAACTAGTAATTATTTCTTGCTTGCATTTTTCTCTCGATTTTTGCAGCTTTTGTCGAAAGCGTGGTGATTCTTAAATTTACGTCAATAGTTTACAGTTCTTTCATTGGCAGTTTCTGTAGGTCCCGTACTGTATTAGAGTGTTATTGTTGATTCGAAAAAATGCTAGAAATATTGCTATTCCGCACTTACATACCGCGTTCAGACCATGACTGTAAAATTAGAGATATTCGAACTCATACAGAGAGTTAAAGCCATCCGATTTTTCCTCGCGCTATTCACGAATATAGAAAGAGACCTTAAAATGATAATTGTTCAAGCAGCCTCCCCCACACACCGAAATTTGGTTTCCGGAATATCTTTGTAGATGCAGACACCTCAAAATATCTCGATGTTGACTGAATGTTTGCTGCGCTTTGTAATTACCCGATTATACGTAATTTTGTTTCTTTGATGAAGTTTGTTCCACATAAGTACTCAACAGATTTTTTCATTTCTAAGCTATGAAGTGTCTGTCCATTAACTACGTGATGTGAAATAGAGGGGGGGGGGGCGGGTTGCGGCGAAATCGCACGAAACCTCACCAGAGTAACAAAAAGTGGTATCTGGACATAAGTTCACTAAAAATTGGAGTATTTAGAAGGACATCTCTGGTCCAATATTCCCTAATTTTCAATTTTTTTCACGCTAGGCATCAGAAGACAAATAGCTCTGAAACAATACATTTCATCATATCCAGTATCTTTCCACTTTGATATTCGAGAAAGCTCTGATTCTGGATTATTCTTCATAGTGGTTATACAAAACCGATTCTTTTCATCAGCTATATATTTCGTCAGTTTTTCTGTAAGAAATAACATGAAAACTGACAAAATACTTGACACATTCCCTATTTGACACGCATTTCCCAATAGTGTAACATCAAATGCTTTACTAACTGGACGAAAATGATTTTCTAGTTAGATTTATCGCCAAGACGTAATTTCTTCGTAGCCGTTTCACTATCACTTTCTGATTCTTCAGAACAACTAACTTGTTGAAACATGAGACTGCATTGTCACCCCTCCTGACGAGTATGTTTTAGGAATACAGCTTTCCGATTTTGTGGAACAGCTATCACTTCCATCAAAATGAAGTAGTTCATCCTCAGTGTCACTCATCGTAAGAATCTCCATGATTTATTCCTCAATGCACCCACAACGTCTTTCAATTTTCTTTATAAAATACAGGACACAAAGAACACTGATGTAATTTTCGTTGAACAGTGAACTGTAGAGCGAAGCCTAGGTTCCCAGCAGACAAACATTCGTACAATAAGCTAGCGACCAAAACTGCGAAAGGCTATTGAGAAATGTGGCGAGAAGTCCGCTGTACGACTCAGGTAGCGGTGCGTCTATATTCGTCATCAGCACACAGGTAGCGGCAGGCGGGTGCGGCTTATCTCGTCATCAGCACTCAGGGGAAATCCGACGGCTGCGGCTATACCCGTCATCAGCACTCGGGGCCCGCAGGAAGCATGACGTGTATAGACGTCAACAGCAGTTAAAGGGTTAAATTCTCCATTCACATCCTCTGAGTGATCTAAGGCATGTTTAATTTGCAACAATTTGGCGTCCTTCTTTTGTTCCTCAGAGAGATGGTGAAAAGTAGCGAGGCAATCATTCCAATCTTCATTCACTTGTTGTTCCTCCACTGGATTCATAGAGAGACAGTCGGCATCCTGGTGCTTCCTTCCACTTTTGTAGACTATACCAATGTCGTATTCTTGAAGATGTAATGCCCACCTAGCAAGTCGTCCTGATGGGTCCTTAAGGCCTGTTAACCAGCAAAGTGAATGATGATCTGTTACAACTGTAAATGGTCGTCCAAAGAGATATGGTCGGAGTTTGCAGGCAGCCCATATGACCGCAAGACATTCACGATTTATTGTTGAGTGGTTTCTTTCGGCTTTGTTGAGTGACCTAGAGGCATAAGCTATTACCATCTCTTTCCCGTCCTGAATCTGTACTAAGATTGCGCCAATTCCATAACCACTAGCGTCCGTATGCAGCTCAGTAGGCGCTTTCTCATCATACAGGCCAAGCACAGTGTCAGTCGTCAGAGCCTTTTGCAAAATGAAGAAAGAATCTTGTTGAGATCTACCCCAGAGAAATTTAGCACAACTTTTTAGCAATTCTTGGAGCGGCCTGGCTTTCATACAAACGTCTTTTATAAAGCGTCGATAGTAAGAACATAGGCGAAGAAAGCTCCTGACGTCGCTGGTATTCTTAGGAACAGGATATTAAGTTATGGACCTCATCTTGTCTGGATCTGGCCACACACTCTCGCCTGACAGAAAATGCCCAAGTATTTTTATTTCTTTAGCTCCAAAAAGACACTTTCTTGGTTTGAGTTGTAAGCCACTTTGTTTCAGGCACATAAGAACAGCTATCAGTCTTTTCACGTGTTCATCGAAGGTTTCTGAGAACACTATAACATCGCCTAAATAACAGAGACACATCGTTCACTTCAGATGACGTAAAAGATTATCCATCATATGTTCAAATGTTGCTGGCGCATTACACAAACCAAATGGCATTACATGACTCATACAGGCCATCAGGGGTAACAAATGCAGTTTTCTCTCGATCGCTTTCATCTACCTCTATCTGCAGTATCCTGAGTATAAGTCCATAGTCGAGAAAAACTTAGCTCCCTTGAGACAGCCCAACGTATCGTCAATTCGCGGAAGAGGGTAAACATCTTTTTTAGTCACCTTATTGAGTTGCCAGTAATCGACGCAGAACCGCCAGTGGCCGTCCTTCTTTCTTACGAGCACTACCGGCGATGACCATGGGCTCTGTGACGGCCGAATGATGTCGTCCTTCAGCATCTTTTCTACTTCTTGCTGAAATATTCGGCGCTCCACTGCTGAAACTCGATACGGTCTTTGGCTGATTGGTCGATGGTCGCCAGTATCAATTCGATGTTGTACCTTCAACGGGGTCGACTTGCTCATCATCTGTGGACTAAAACATTCATAGAATTCCTTAAGAACTGCGAATAGCTTCTCCTGTTGTTCCTTAGTCAGATCTGGCGAGAGTTTGGACTGAATGTCTTGTCTCATTGCTTCCGTTACAATCACGCTTCTGGGTTCTTTGCGAAAGATTTCCATGACACTCAGATGCTCTTCACTTATCGTCTCAGCGTATACTATACACTGTCGCCTTGGGAGAATATGTCGCACCTTGCAGCAGTCGTCCTACATTGATGCGCTATCTCGGTGGATAGCCCTAGAAGATTTTACGCAGCTGACTCACCGAGAAAGCATATCACACTGCAAATTTGTTTAATGTATATTACTCAAATATCTGACACCCTTATCTGCAAATTAAATGTTTCTGACATCCACATGCTTGGCATCACGTGATATTCGACGGAAAATGTCATCTCTTCACTACCACACGTCACTCCTAAATTTTATTCAGGACTGGAAAAAAAAATTGTATCTTGTCACTTTCGAACAAGTGTTCATATTCTGCAAGCTACTATCAGACAGCCCAAGAATGACGTGTCGACTCCTGTCCACTGGCGAGTTACGCCATCGAGAGCTTCTCCCCAGTACATACTCTCAAGTGGACACGCACCTTAACTTTCCTTCCTGTTGCCTACAGACTGCCAACACTGCACCTTCAAAATATAAACTATTTATTTTGTTGTACGCTAATTTGCGTAAACTGATGAATTATTATTTTTAATTCGTCATTGGCTTGCATCATTTGCCCCTGTGTAAGTTTCCTACGCATCCTACTTCTGTATTTCATAAATTTATTCGTTCGAATTCTGTTAATCTTTTACGTAAATTGCTCGCATTTTTCTCGGTAATTTATTCGTATCCATTCCTTCTAAACGTCTAAAAAATTCCCTATTATCTTATCCCTGAATCATTTATTATTTATTGCTCGTAGACATTTTGTCCATGAAAAATAGAACTTTTTAATCCTTTGCCAATAAGCATACTGGCTTTATTGTCAATACACTACGTATTTCCAACGTGTTCCTGCAACTGAGTTGGTGTTCATAATAATATTTAATTTAATTGTAATTTAGTGCACGCTCCAGCGGCAATTTCCCTACACACCCATCTTCTCACTTCCCTGCACCCACCTACACTTTCGCTCCACAAATTTTAACTTTAAATTCATTCAACGTTGTTGGTAAATTATTTATCATTTCCCTTGGTAACTTATTCCAATCCCTGACACCCTTACCCACAAAAGAGAATCTTCCCACACCCTTGTGCCTGAAATCGACTGCCAGCTTGTGGTCATGGTCATATTTTCCCTTCCATGCGTTACCTTTAATTCTTACACCAATTACTTACCACACCTCATCACCAGTATACGCCTTGTACACTCCCAGGACCCTCTTAATCCTCCTCCTTTCTTCCAATGAATTCCATTCAAGATCCTTTATAATATGTGTTACTGATTTCATTCTGTGGTAATTTACTAGAAACAAATCTAGCAGCCCTTTTATGCACCCTCTCCAACTCCTGTATTTGATATGCAAAATGTTGGTCCCACACTACACTACGACTAATGTGGACCCCATCTTTTAAGAACAATGGACTCAGTATATATACATCTGTACACTTACTGCTTTTCATATTAGACATTACTTTACTCACATCTTCAATTTTGAACAAATTAAAACTTAATTTACTCTCAGATCTTGGTAACATACTTAAATAATTTTCAGAACTCAAAAGATGTGGTTGTGAAGCTACCTGATCTATTATATCTTGTACTTTCTCACTACCAGCTCCTGAGTTAAGGTCTAGTTATTTTACTTGTAGATAACGACATATTAAAAGCTAAACTAGTTCGAAACTGTGCCAATTATTTTCCCCTCTAAAGTCAACATTGAAATCAGCACATAATATAATATTTGAATTAAACTTACCTACATATTCTAACACACTATTTATCCAACAGACAAAATCCTTCAAGTCCTTGTTCTCACTATTAGGCCTGTACAGCCGTTAGAACTATTGTGCTGAATTCAGTTAACCAACAAGCTGATATCTCATACCTCATTTCAATCGACATCGGATTAACTCTTTCTAGCTGTTTGCTACCAATAGAATTTTTCTAGTAGATTGCACACCTGCCATGTTTTCGAGAAGCCCTACAAAACTGATTACTTAGTATACACTACCTGAATCCATAAAAGCTATTTTCATTAGGTTCTAACCAATGTTCAACCAGGCAGAATATATCGACAATGATGTCAGAAAGATGACTATCAACAACATCAATTTTATTAGCTAACCCCTGAACATTCCAAAATAATGTGGATAATTGATCTGATATACAGGACATTTTCTGTTGTATTTGCACTGAGCTATGTAGCGCAGTTGAGTTCGATTCTAAATCACCAGAACTGTGATGTTTTTGACCTATGCACCTCCGTACTCTCACTAAGGGTGTTTGTGCTTCCCCAGGTTGAACCATAAATTATTATTTTTTCAACATACTGAACATAACAAAATTTTTGTAGATGATTTAAGAGCTATTGTCTTGCAATAGAGAAAAAGAACAGCTAATAAAAATTCGAAGCATTAAACACGAGTAGAGAATGAATTATCAAGGCGTGAGAAACCAATATATAAAACAATGGAGCTGCTACTATTGAAAAAATGTGCAAATCAGTGATGCAGAATAGGGATAGGACGGGATGGAACCATCCTGGCATTACCCTGGGTTGATTTGGGGAAACCCAAATCCGGAAGGGTAATCGAATCCTCCGGAATGCGAGGCCAGAAAGTTACCCGCTCACCCACTAAGCGTGTTGTAAGTTAGTCAGTTTTCAACCAACCTTCATAACTTTAGTAAATAATGAACTCATGGATTTGTCATTTCGAAAATGCATTTATTTCTTTGTCAAAAGTAAAATAAATAGTTTATTAACCAGGTGTAGTACAATGCCTTTATTAAAATTAATGAATTATTTAACAAGATTGTTAACAAAAGAGAACAGATACCTTAGTTATGAAAATCTAGATAAGCAGTACTATCAAAAATATGCAATTATAAACCCTGTAAAACAGAAAGAGGGCAGTGAAATGTGGTATAAAAGAGAATATTATGGGATACTTAAACAACAAGTGGTACCACTCAGATTCTACACTGAAATTTCTAAAAACATACAGCACTTATTTAAAATATAGATAAATACTAGCTGGTACTCACAAGTTCGTTGTGTTGGCCATTGACCTGCAATCAAGTGCACAATGGGAGACTCTAGGATACTACCACACACAAACACCAATAGTTTTTGCTAGGTAGTTGTGGCTGCAATGTGAAATATTTAATAATAATGTTTAATAAATTTGAGATGGAGTGAATGCTCCAGTCCCTACACACCCATCTCCTCTCTTTCCTGCACCCACCTACATTTGCCTTCTGCAAATTTTGGATTTAAATTCTTAAACATTTTTTGTAAATTATTCATTATTTCTCTTGGTAACTTATTCCAATCCCTGACACCTTTATACAAAAAAGAGAATCTTCCTAAACCCTTGTGCCTGAAATCGAGTGCCAGCTTGTACTCATGTTCATCTTTTCCCTTCTATACATTACTTTTAATTCTTACACCAATATCTTTCAATGCCTGATCTTCAATATGCGCCATGTGCACTCCCATGACCCTCTTCACCCTCCTCCTGTCTTCCAATAAGTCCTTTTCCAGCTCTTTTATCATATCTCTTATTGATTGCATTCTGCGGTAATTTCCAGAAACAAATCTAGCAGCCCTTTTTTGCACCCTCTCCAACTCCTCTGTTTGATATGAAAAATGTGGGTCCCATACTACAATACCATATTCAAGCAATGGCCAACCAATCTCAGCCACCATATGGTGTCTCCCACACCCCTACAGCTAACAACATTCAACTACCAGTACCGCTTGATGGGAGATTCGAGGCTACTACCACACAAAATGGTTTGTGTGGGTAAACTCTAGATCACGATACTGCTACTAACCACTTACTGCTTCGTTATGTAAACACTTCCAGATGGAGAGTAGTGTAACGTCACTATGTTGCTGAATGTGTCGTAGCAGCGTTTCTCGCAATACCTTATTTCAAATCGATGAATCTATGTACTACAAACGAAAGCAAATGATCGCACACCGTTTTGTGAATTTCCTGTTCACTTTACAACTTGAGTGCTTTAAAGTATTGAATCATGTGTTGACTAACTAGAAGATGATAGGTAATTTCTGAAAATAGATGGTCATGTTATTGCCAGCAATGATGTTGTTAGAAAATAATGCAATATTTATATCGCAATATAGAATTATGCGGATGGGTATAATTCTAGAAATTAATACCACGAATGTTAAAATTGATATTCAGTGTATAGAGAAACCAGATGTTCATAATTTAAATTTTTTTTATCACGGACTATATTCTAGATACCGATAGAATATGGTAGCCTACATTTTCAAAATTGTGACTGAAATTTCCGATTAATATTATTTACTTCACTGTCCATCCTGCAAATCAATTTTTCACACTTTCTTATATCCGAAATCTATCGCTAATTTATTTTCATTGTCCTACCTTCCCTCCCACATGCTGCATTTAATTTAATACCTAGCTCCGCTGTCAAAGATAAAACCATTTCGTGATAGATCCCCACAAAAAGAGAGTATGTCTGTGCCATGGAGGAAGGAATATATGGAGACGAAATAACGACAAATCTGTGAAACCTCATAAAAAAAGAACCTCTTCTCTTACTGCGCATGCGATGGTGGCCACTGGCGGCCATAGGAGCCCCAAAACATTGGGCTGTTCGCACTGTGTATGGTGCTGAGAATATTTAATTTTCTAATATTCCAAAGTTTTCTATAATGCCAAGTAGTGTTGCATATGGTTGCACAAACAGACAAGATAGGAAACAACCTGGAATAGCGTTTCATAAGTAAGTCACATTGTAATTATCGTTCTTGAGTTATCTGACAGGTAACTGCAACATTAGGGACATTCGCTATAAATTTATTCATTGTTCTCTTTAGGATCATATCGTTCTCAAATTTTTGTTGGTTTAGCGTAGACAATTAGCATATGTTACTATTTTGCACCTAAAAAGCTAGCCTTATTGTAGACAAGTGTTGAAATTTTAATTTAAGTAGGGTCATGTTTACATCGCGACACAGTGAATATGGTATTCTACAAGCTTTACTCAAGTTTCAGTTTACACTGAAAGTGTACGATGAAATTAAGTGTACTGAAGGTATATGTTGAAATTAGTTGTGATAATTTTTGCTACGTGACCTAGGAATCCTGATATTGTCAATGTTGTTGTAGCTAGAACTGTAGCTTAAATTGAATTTTGTGTGTTGAGGTGAGCAGCACTATTATGACCATGGTGATGCTATTTGATGATTGAATATCATGTAAATTGATCAAACTAAGTCATAAATGAAGAGTAAATGTTTTTGATATCTCCCTTAGTTCTCTAGATATCAACTATCAAAAATTTGTTACAGGTATAGTTCCTTGTGCCTTTGATGATATTTTTATTCTGGTAGAGCCGCGTTTTAAACTAAACACAAGGATTAGTGAAAAAAAATTAAAAACCCAATCTGCAAGTGCAGCAAAATTATCTTTTGGTCCAGTCCGCATCATAACCTAACAAACTCAATTTGGAGACATATCTCGCGACCTAAGCGAGATATCGAAAACTTTTATTCTTTATTTTCGATTTGTATCGTCGTGATATATAAGAATTTATCATCAAATATGACTTTGGGGAAATGTTTCTTCTGAATTTCAACCCAAAACAATTTACTTTTGAGACAGTATATCTCGAGAACTAAGCACGATATCAAAAAATTTTATTCTTCATTTTTGATGTGTCTCGTCGAGTTACGTAATAATCCATCATCAAATTGCGGTGCCACGGTTGTATTATGATTTCCTTGAGGTTTTTGTGCCATTTCCCGTGTTTCTCCGGCCGAGCAATATGGCGGCCTCCCCACCCCACTTCTCTCTACCCGGTTTCACACCAGTGTGTGGTGTAGGTCCCCTGCCGCTTGCGTCGTCTCCATATATTCCTTCCTCCATGGTCCAGAACTGTTCAATACAGACTAATAATTTCTCGTAAGTTCTGCGCCAGGCGTAGTGAGCTGTGCAGTAACATCTCTGGAGCACAGCACAGCACACGCCTTCACTGCCTTATTGTAATAGGCAGGGTATGATGGAGGTTTTTCTGGTTGACATTTCCTCCTATTTGTGGTAGATGTTGCATGTTTTCTCATATGGTATGTCTTCATATAGGCTTTTTTTTTATTATTGTTGAAAAATGTTCATGTGGTCGGTTATGTCGTCCAACATCCATCGGATAATTGTCAAGCTCGTTAACCGTGTTAGATACATAACATTGTTTGTAGAACTTTTTCGCAAGCTCGCGGAACCAATCTTTCAACATAGATTTGCAGCTTCATTGCAGGGCAGAGGTAGGAAACCTTGTGTCAAGATGTAAGGCTCTCTTCAGAGCTCTATTTTGAATTGTTTGCAGGCGGCGATGATGTGTTGCGGCCGCGTATCCCCACACTGGAGAGGCGTACTCGAGTATCGGTCTGATTAATGAGCAGTAAAGACGCACACCCATAGATGCTGCGAGATTGCTATCCCTGTTCATAATTGGATACAGGGCTTGTAGTGTGGCACTAGCTCTTTTCAGACATCTTCAATGTGTGTACGCCACGTCAGTCTACTGTCGAGTGTAACACCGAGATAGTGGACTGATCTGGCCTATGGTATGCTTTTCCCATTTAACTGAAGCTGAAGTCAGGTTGAATTCGCTGACGAGGTTCCAATATTTTGGTGAGCATAATTGCTTCAGTTTTGGCGGGGTTGATTTCAATCCGCCACCGCCTCAGCCCAAGCTACTGTCTTCTGCAGGACTTCCTGCAAGCGGAGGGTGGTCACTGTCCTGCTGTGGCTGCTGTTAAAGAACGCCGTATCATCAGGGTAAGTGGCAGTATGGACTCTTGGCTGAGTTGGCACGTCAGCAGTATAGAGTGAGTACTGTATAAGGTCGACATCACTGGAGTGGTCGCATAGTGCCAGCGGTGCGCTCTGTTGGCGGCTAGCGGAACTGCGCTCGGCTGTCGGCCGAGTATCGCCGAGACCCGCCGAGTGCTGACCCCTGTTGCTCATGTAGTAGGCGAGTCTCCTTGTATTACTTTCTGCTGATATCTTACACAGTGCCGTCAGTACATGTCACGATTAAGAAACACAACAGTATGTGAATATTTATTTCCGTCATTTAATTATCTCCTAGGCAGCGTAGGGGACTGGAGTGCGAGCTCCGCATGGCGAAGGGCGCCGTTTCGAGTCCGGCCGAAGGCAGGGGTGTATAAATGTTGTGTCTGTGAATGTCTCATCCATCGTGTGCTGTGTATTACTAGCTGGAGAAATGCGTCCTCGGAAACTGGAAGCACATATTTGATAGCTACACGTGAATACCACACTATCTCTCAAGTGACCCTCGCATTTCACGACCACAAACATTTGTTTCACTGACACCAGCCGTAGTGGGTGAGCGGCAACGTTCTGGCATCAGGAGCACGTGGGTTCGAATCCCCGTCCGGGCATTTGGGTTTTCGATAGATTACACAAATCACTCCAGAGGAATGACGGCATGCTTCCTTCAAAAGGCCATGGCCGTATTCCTTCTCGTTTCTTGCCCCACGTCCTTCCCACTCCTCGTCCCCAGTTGTTTCCCGCCTCTAATGACCACAACGTTGACAAGGCGTAAAGACATAAGCAAAAAAATTATAATAATAAAAATAGTAAAAGAATCATTTGCTCTTGTCATCGGAAAAGATGAACAATTTACGTTACCGCGGGAAAAGCCTTTATTACAACTTCTCCCCGCTACACAGCGCTGGTGGTTAGGGAGCGTCCATAAATTACGTGTCTCGGTCTACCGGGGTGAGGGATTGGCTGGAAAACTACGATGGGCTACGAGGAGGAAGAGGGGTAGGTTTCCCGTGGCAAGTCACGTAATTTTTCATTGGTATTGTATTGTTTTAAATTGTATATATGATAACTTCCTACTGAAAGCGAAAGCAAACTGGAGATTTCTACACGAGTTAAGGGGTGTTAAGGGGGCAGGTGGTGGATTTTTATTTTAAATCAGAAATTTTCTCCGTGAATATATACATATATGTGCTAACATTCATATTCATCGGTCAAAAGGCGTCAACTGTAGCTTTGTGTTAAGAACATTGTCAAAAATTAAGGGGGTGGAACAAAGAAGAAGGGATGGATTTGGAAAAAGCAAAACATGTCAGTATTTTTATATTTAAATTGTATATATGATAAGTTCCATCGAAATCGCATAAAAACTATGGATTTCTATATAATTTTAGTGGTTTATAGGGGGTGGGGGTAGTTTTTTAGTTTTATTTTAAATCATAAATAATCTCCATGAATACATAAATACATGTGCCAACTTCATATTAATCGGTCAAAAGGCTTCAACTGTAGCTATGTGTTAAGAACATTGCGAAAAATTATGGGGGTGAAAAGAAGAGGAAGGGATGGGTTTGGAAAATATAAAACATGACAGTATTATTATGTTTATTTTAAATTGTATCTGTGATAAGTACCATTGAGATCGCATATAAGTTATGGATTTATATATAATTTTAGTGGTTTTAAGGGGTTGGGGGTAGTTATTTATTTTTATTTAAATCAGAAATCTTCTCCATGAAAAGATACATTTATACGCCAACTTTCATAGTAATGGTTCAACTGTAGCTTTGTTTAAGGAACATTGGGAAAAAATTAAGGGGGTTGAAAGAGGTAGAAGGGCTGGGGTTGGTAAATCGCAACCTGAAAGTATTTTTCTGGTTTTTTTAGCGGTATATACAATAAGTATTTTTTCTGTCCTCGCACTATTCTTGATTGGAATGCACAGAATTTAGATTTGTGCTTAGCACCCTCTGCCACCCGCAATGTTTGTCAATTGCAGAGTATGGATGTAGATGTTCCACTGAAATCACGTTACAACTGTGGATTTCTATGTAAATTTTGGTGTTCGGGGGGGGGGAGGTAGACTTTGTTTCTTATTTTTATTATAAATCAGAAATCTTCTCCATGAACAGATACATAAATGTGGCAACTTTCATATTGATCGGTCAAAAGGCGTCAACTGTAGCTTTGTTTAAGGAACATTGAGTAAAATTAAAGGGGCTGAAAGAGAGAGGAGGTTGGTATACTGGAACTTGACAGTATTTTACTGCTTATTTTTAATTATATATATAATAAGTTCCATCGAAATCGAATAAACACTGTGGATTTATATATAAATTATAAGGTGTAAAGGTGGAGTGCGTTTTTAATTTTTATTATCAATCAGAAAACTTCTACGTAAATAGATTCATAAATGTGCGAAGTTTCATGGCAATTTGTGTAAAGAACATTTAGAAAAATTAACGGGTTTTGTTTGAGTCGGGTTGTGTTAGATTAGGTTAGGTTATGTTAGGTTAGGCTACATTAGGATAGGTTAGGTTAGGCTAGGTTACGACATGGTGGAAGGAATTGTATGGAGGAGAAGTGACGTTAAATCGGTGAAGCAAGCACTAAACTCTCCCGCATGGTGGCAGCACCGTCAGCGACCATATGGCGCTTCCCAACAATTAAGGTGTTCACATTGTGGTAGATGCAGTGATTATTTCATTTAGTATTGTGTATAAGTGTTTAAAAATGCCAGCTTTGTTGCGTACGGTTGCACAAATAGGCCAGACAGGAAAGAACCTGGAATATCATTTCATAAGTAAGTTGAATTGTAATTATCGTTGTTGAAGTGAGCGGTAGACACCGCAAACTTTGCAGCACGTCTATAAATATTTAATCATAGCTTCTCAATGGGATGACTTTGTTCTCAAATTTATCTTGGTGTAGTGTAGAAAATCAGCAAACTTGCTATTTTGCACATAATAGACGCATTATTTCTTAACGAGTGTTTAAAATGAGATTTAAAGGGGCGTGTTTTACTTCGCGATTCAGTGAATTTACTAATTACGATTTCTTTCGTCACGTTGCTGATTATACTGACAATGGATGATGAAATTAACTGTTATGTGAGAAGCTGTGAGTTTATTAATTTTTTAATTTTTTAAATAGCTGTTTCAGGCCATTGACTTAGGTTATTTTTAAAGCTTCATATAAGACTTGTAAATACGTCTATACCTATTTTTACCGATTTTGAAATCTTTCTCATCTATTTATGTCGAAACAGGTTCATGCAGAAATAAAAATGGGCTTCATAAATAAAGAAGTTATTGGCCTTTGAACAAAATCAATTTGGGGAATGTGTTTCTAATTTAGTCTCTTTTTTTATATAACATTCTTCTCCCCCCCCCCCCCCGTATCTAAATCTAACTGAGAGATAATTTTTTTACAATTGTCCTAATAAGTAGGGCTGTGAAATTAGACAACACATCTTGATCAAGAGAATGTTCATTAAGGTGACTGAATAAACATTTTATTTCTGGTACCAGGCTACAAAATGTCTGGGTTGCTCATCCCTAGAGTGGGTCCTCTTACTTTTTTTCTGGTCTAGGACACATTTCAGACTAACCACAAGTGGTAGTAATAAAACTGAAATATCCATTCTGCATGTCAACCATGTAATCATTGTGGCTTTGACAGAATTAATTTTTGGTCCAGCCTGCATCCAAACCTAAACCCCTCAATTTGGATGTTGTATTTCCCCCAAACTAAGCAAGATATCGAAAACATTTATTCCTTATTATCGAGTTTTTTCGTCGTGTTACATAAGAATCCATCATTAAATTTGACTTTTGCGAAATTTTTCTTCTGCTATTTCAACTCAAGACACCTCACTTTTGAGACAGTATATCTCGAGAACTAGGTGATATATCGAAAAATTTTACTCTTTATTTTTTATTTGTCTCGTCTTTTTAAATAAAAATTCATCATAAAATTTGACTTTGAATAATTTTTTCTTCTGAATTTCAACCAAAACCATTTCACATTTGAGACAGAATATCTCGAAAACTAAGCAGGATATCAAAACATTTTATTCCACATTTTTTATTTGTCTCATCGAGTTACATAATAATCCATCACCAGATTGCGGCGTCACGTTTATCCTAGAGTCCCCTTGAGGTGTTTGTACATATTCCCCGTGTTTGTTGGGAAGCGGTCAAGCCCCCACCACTCCGGCCATGCCCCCCGCACTCCTCCGCCGGCCTGCTTCACTCCCTTGCGTGGTAAAGGTCTCTTGCGTCGTCTCCATATTATTCCTTCCTCCATGGGTTAGGATAGGTGAGGTTAGGCTAGGTTAGGTTAGGTTAGGATAGGTTAGGTTAGGTTAGGTTAGGTTAGGCTAGGTTAGGTTGGGTTAGGTTAGATCAATAAAAACACAATAGAGCAGTCTGTTGGCTTAGTTGGTTAAGGTATATGACCAGGGAATAGAAGGTTCCTGTTTCAAATTACATCCCTGGCTATAATTTTTACAGATTATAAAACTAACCTATACCTCTTGAAAATTTTTGCTTTAATGATGTAAAGTGTGCTAGGAGACTCCATGGTTCAGATTCTATATAATAAACTGTATATTCCTTCCAAACCATTACCTTTCCGGATAGGTGCAATGCACCCTCCGCCATACACGTTTAGTGAATCGTGGAGTAATAGTAATATAAACCACAAGGAGCGTCGCCCATACAGGCATATCAGTGCCATCTGTCGGCTAGTGGAAGAACTACTAAGAGCGACCAGCCATGCAGGCAGTACCATCTATCGACCAAAGGGAGAAACACAAGGAGCGTCGAGACACGCAGGCAGTGCCATCTGTCGGTTAGTGGGGTAACTACTAGGAGCTACCAGTCACGCAGGCAGTATCACCTATCGGCTAAAGGTAGAACGATAAGGAGCGTTGAGTCATGCAGGCAGTGCTATCTTTTGGTTAGTGGGAGAACTACTAGGAGCGATCACCATGCAGGCATTATGCCCGTTACAGGTACGCGCCAAACTGGTGGTTTGGAACGGCGCTCCGGACTGCCGCGCCGGAGCGTGAGGTTGGACCGTCGCTCCTGGAGCGTGCGACGAAAAATGGTCAACACTCCAGTCGCGCGCGCCAGGACTGCGGGTTGGAGCGTACGCGCCAAAAATGACCGTTATCCCGTGGCGCGTGGACTTTCCGCCGGGTTGGAAAGTTTTGTTGGCGGTCCAGCTTGCAACACTCGGTTTTCAGGTCGTTGTTGTTTTTGTTAGTTGAGCTTGTGTTTATAAGTGTATTTAAAATATCCTCCAAAAGAAATGACTTAAACTGAGCAATATGAGCTGCTTTACATTTTTTTTTGGGTACAGAAAGAATTAAATAAACAAAGTGTATATGAGCGGAAAGATGGCACGAAACTAGAGATCTATATTGACACATGCCTCTTTAGTGAGAGCAACGGGAAAATAAATGACCCATATGATTTAAAAAATTGTCTACGAAACGACAATTCTATATATAACTATATTTTAATAATAATAATATTTCATTAAATTGCAATGGAGCGCACGCTCCTGAGGCAATTTCGCTATACACCAATCTTCCCCCTTTCCTGCACCCACCTCTATTTGCCCTCTACAAATTTTAACTTTAAATTCTTTCAACGTTTTTGGTAAATTGCTCATCATTTCTCTTTGTAGCTTATTCCAGTACCTGACACCCTTACCTAAAAAGGTGAAGTTAAAGTTAGTATCTCCACAAATATCAAAACAAGAAACAGTCATGAGGAAGAGCATAACTGCAGAGTAATGTTTGCCTCCTACTCTTCATTTTTTGACAACTGAAATATCCCTCCAAGATTTGAAATTGCTTGCATATATTTTTCTCAGTTCTTTTCGAAATGCTCGCCGAGTTTCTTGAATCCTTTCAGTGACGAAATCTTTGTTTTCACTTTCACATACATTTATCCTGATGAATTCTATTCACTAATCATATTTACGATTTTTTAAATTTTTGTAGTCATTTGATTTAACCTTCCACAAACATAGAAAATTCTTATAAAGTTCTATTAGATATATTATCTCTTGACCACATTTTCCATGATTTAGATTTTTGTCTGTTAAAGCAGGGTAAAGTTAAATAAAGTCACCCAGAAATTCGAAGCAACAACGAACTAATACTGACGCATCAAGACTGCAGACCGACAATGCACTGCCCCGTTAGACCTGCGCGCCAGATGTGCGCATTCGGAGCGCGCGCCAGGCCTCTCTGGTCACCGAGCATTTACACGTAAAGGATTGATGCGCGCGCCTGGAGCATACGCTCCAAAACCGTCGGAAAAACCGTGCGTGTAAACGGGCCTATTACCATCTATTGACTAAAGTGAGAACCATAAGGAGGTTTGAGCCACGCAGGCAGTGCCATCTGTCATTTAGTGGGAGAACTACTAGTAGCGACCGCCATGCAGTCAGTGGCATCTATCGACTAATAGGAGAACCATAAGGAGCGTCGAGCTTCACAGGCAGAGCACTCTTTCGGTCACAGAGGGAACTCTCTTTGCATTTATGTTTGTGAAATTAGCTATCAATATTCTTGTTAGGAAGCCATCTACGTTTTCATGTTCTATTGATACTATAGCTAAATTACTTGGTCTTTGCTGGCGCATTATTGAACTCGTTGATTTTAATAAATTTTTAACTCTGAAAAGACATTTTGCCGGACGCAAGTGATACCGGGAATGTAAATAATATTCATAGAAGTTTTCGTGATGGTTGAAGCTAAGTCGTTAGTAAACAAAAACAAACAAAATATTTTAATGGTTGTTGGGGATGAGTATTATGGAAATTCCAACTTCAGTGCATTGATTTCATTAAACAAATCAATGACGTTAAATTCTGTTCCAATACTTGAATCGTGTTTAAGCTTCAAATTTAAATCATTTCCATGTTTCATTAATTCAAAATTCCAGTGACTAAATAAGTTATTTCTTAAAAAGCAAAATACACCGGTAAATGTTGTTCACTGATCGAGTCTATTCTGTAAAGAAGTTAATTTAGTTTTGATTTTCTTGGTATGGAGTGCTCGCTCCGGTGGGAATTCCCCAATACAACCATTTCCCCCATTCCTTTTCCCCTCTTCTAATTTGACTTTAATGTCTGATCTAGGATTCTGAAAAAAAATTACTACTTTCTATTTGATTTGGGGATCTAGTAAACCTTCATCACTGTGTTCATATTGAAACTGTGTCGGTTTCTTCTAGAATGAGTTGTGTTTACTGGCGGGAAATCTGATTCTACACTGAGCTCGTGAGACACATTGGTAGCTCTTTCTGACAAATTTCAAACTTTTCATCCGTGCGATATTCTGTGAACTTATCAATCAACTCATTCAACAAATTTATGTAGATTTGAGTATTTACTGTGGGGTTTTGCATCGTTTTCATCAGAGCATTAATTTATTTTAAAATATCCAACCAAATTACAACTGAGAAAATAATTCTATAATTCTGAACGTTCAAAGCAAGTGAATGAGCTTTACGAGATATATTACAATCCCATTCCGACGAATTAGCACATATTTCCAGTAAAGCATCAAATATTGTTTCGAGGTGATACCGTACTGGTTTCACTGCATCTGTTGTGTTAGACCATCGCGTGGCATTTACAGCTTATAATTTTAAACCTGGTAAATGTTTGCAAATTATCTACCATATCTTTTTTGGGTGATGAAAGAAAAATGTAATTTTCTCGAATTATATATATATATAATCAGTTTTGTGTGTAGTATTTGCTTCATCATTAGCGACCGCCGAACATGGAAAGTAAAATGCGTGATTACTGGTTTTTAATATATAAGTTGCAATCCTTTGTGATTTCCACGAATAGTAGAATGATTACCATAACCATGACCGCGAAAGTTTTGAATGTTCAGATTTAATTGTGAAAATAAATCCAAAACAAAATTTAAAGATCTTCAGCTAGAAACCAATACGATTTTTACATCTCACATCTTCTAGGTCCTTTGTCTAAAAAATTATTCCTGAGAACATATGTGTAACTTACATCTCACGTGCAACCTAATACAATGGAAAAATGTTTTGATTCTCTAACTTTGGCCAGTATATAATTTTTATGGTTGTGCTGATTTGATCTGCTACATAGTGATAAGATTTGAATCACATTTCGAGGATTGAATTCTGTGAATATATTCCGCATGACTGAATTAAAGGATGTTATCTTTTCAAATGTTTTTAGAAAATTAGCATTATCATGCTTGACTAGCCCCCAAAAACCAGACACTGAAGAGATAAGAAGTTTGTGGTACGGTACCTACGATTCTATCTAATACACACCGTCTGCAATCACATTTTCCAGTTGCACACAAAAACCAAAAAGAAAAAATTTATTTTGTCTTCCCAAATTTTCCAATTTATCGTAAACTTTCCAGTTCTTTCTCTAAAAAATTTATTCGGACTATTACTCACATTAAAAAAATAACCATATTTATGAATATAAAAAATGGATTTCAGTTTTTCCCGAATTTTTCGAACAACGTTTACACTTTTTCTATCTAAAAATCTTATTCCGACTATCACAAACATTTTTAAAAAAAGTCACATTTGTGCATAGAAAATAATTCACTCTTAGTTTTACCCCAAATTTCCTGGCAACGTTTCCAGTTTTTCTTTTTCTAAAAATATTATTCAGACTATTATGAACCATTAAAAAAGGTAGCGTACGCGGTATTTTCAATTTTCCTGGCACCTTTTCAATTTTTTTTTCTCTAAAGACTTTATTCGGGCTAGTAAGAACATTTAAAACAAATAGTCAAAATTCTCTGTAGAAGAAATCGCTTTCAGTTTATCCCCAATTTTCCGAAAACTTTTGCAATTTTCATTTTTCTGGAAACCTTATCGGTTTTGATTAGAACATTTTTATTTAAAAAAATTAGCGAGTTTTGTCTGTAGATAAAGCACTTTCAGTTTTTCCGAATTTTTCAGATTTTTTCGCACTTTTAAATTTTTCTTTTTCTAAAACCTTATTCAGACCACTAAGAAAATTAAAAAATGGGCAAATCGTTAAATAGAAAAATTAGTTTCAGTTTTCAGGAATTTTCCTGGCTCTTTTCAATTTTTCTTTCTCAATAACCCCTATTACCACTATTATGGACATTTTAAAAAATTATCCATATCCGTCCAGCCATTCTCAAATGATGCGCTTAGGAACGAACAGCATTTATGTTTGATGTATATAATTTAAAATATGTTATTGAATAAATTAAATGATAATTTTTTAAAATTTTATTTTGCAGTCTTCACCCTGTTGTTTCTTCTCAGTGTGCGCTGCCTATCTGGTAGAGAGTTCGTCGTACTTCCGTTTTTAAGGGAGCGTCCATAACCTACGTGGTTCCGTCTGGGGGGGGGGGAGGAGTTTGCTGGAAGTTACGCAGCACTACGTGGAAGGGTGGGAGGGGTTTCCGAGCCAGGCCACGTAGCTTTCCATTAATATTATTTGTCACAGTTAAAATGATGTACAGGACACACAACAGCATGTTAATATTTATTTTCGTCATCTATCTATCTCCTTTTGTAATTTACGATAGTCTGACAAGAGAAAACAGTACAAAATGGCTTCTGGGTCAATAGGGAAAAAGCTACGTGCTACGCAAGGGTGGGGGGGGGAGGGTGTAGAGGCAAGAGCCACGTAGGACATTTAGTTGGTTACGGCTCCTATAGATGGCAGCACTTCCTTGCCTGAGCGTGTAGCGCTATATGAGTGGCCGAACAGGAAATCAGGGAGCGTCCATAAACGACGTGTCTCCATTTTGGCCTTCTGCGAACCCCCTCAACCTATGTAGCCCGAAGTGGTTTTTGCCTCTATACCCTCCTCTCCTCCCTTGCGTAGCACGTAGCTTTTTTCCTTTTGATTCCAGAAGACATTTTGTACCGTTTTCTCTTGTCAGACTATCGTAAATTACATACGGAGACAGTTAAATGACGAAAATAAATATTTACATGCTGTTGTGTGTCCTGTAACTTATTTTGACTGTGAACAAGAAGCTACCTGGCTTGGGTTCAAATCCCTCCTCCCGCAACGTAGCTCAGTTTAGCTTTCCAGCCAACCCCCTCTCCTCCCCCAGACGGAGCCACGTAGCTTGTGGACGCTCCCTTACTAGATCCAACAGTCGCCAGCAATGCTTTCTCACACAAAAAAATTTCAAAGTAAGTATTTTCCAAAGTCCGAGAATCTAACCAGATAAGAGAATCATATCAGGAAAAACGTACCGAGTGTGGTGGGTTAGCGGTTAACGTTCTGGCCTCGCATACGGGACCACGCGGGTTCGAATCCTCCTCTCGGTATCCAGATTTGGGTTTTCCATTGTTTCACCCAAATCACTCCACGTGAAATCCTTCAAAAGGCCATGTCCGAATTCCTTGTTTCTATTCGTTTCCCGACTCTAATGACCATGACGTCGACGAGGTATAATCCATAAGCAAAAATATGTCAGTAAAAATGAAAATTATACGTTTTTGCTTGCAAGTTTTTCCAGATATAATTCCTACCACCACCGTTGTGTTTGTCAGGCGTTGAATCTAGTTGGGAGCTGGCGAAGCATGAGACATTATTCAGAAGATCTTGGAATTCTTTTGGATCTAAATCAGCTTGTTTCATTAGATAGAAATTTTGACTAACCGGATAATACATATCTTTGGAGAGTGTAAGTATCTTAGTTTGAAAATTTGTGACGGTCATTGGCAGTAAATAGAATGTTCCTGCATTTCAATCAGGGCCGTAACTATAAACTTGGAGGCCCCGGGGCAATATTTCATAGTGGGGCCCCTCAACATTTCTTTCAATTTATATGCTGGGGAGTTTATTCCAATTCGACAAAAATTTGTTTTTACCTATTGATTCATACAATGGTAACAAAACTAGCTACAAAAGGTTCACTATGCCAAATGTTCAAGTATTTATCTAGCTTATACAATTAACAAATTATTAAATGGATTAATTTTACGATACAAGTTTTGGAAATTAAATATTCAGTGTGTATGGTTGCAAAAAGAATAAGGTGAATAATACAAAAGCAAAATACTTACAAAAGTACAATATCTAAAAAGAGTGTATGTTTATTAAAAATTTATAAAATCACACTTAAAAATACATGGTAAAATATACCACAGAAGGAGATTCTGGTGGTAGGTAGCTCCAACGTTATGCGGTTCATTGAGCCCCTTAGGGAAATGGCGAATAGGTCGGGGATAAAATCTAATATCCATTCATTGTGTATTCCGGGAGGTCTGATCCAAGATGTGGAACAGGCCATCCTGGATGCCGTTGAGCGGACGAGGTGTAGCCAGCTGCAGATTGTAGCTCCTGTCGGCACCAATGATGTTTGCCGCCTTGGGTTGGCGGGTATCCTCTCTTCCTTCCACCGGCTTGCTCATAGGGTGAGCTCTGTGGTTGACGACCGCAAGATTTCGGCTGAGTTACTTATCTGCCGCATTGTTTATAGAACAGACTGTGGACCTCTGCGAGGGTCTAAACCAGAGACTGCGGCGTTTCTGCAACAATCATGGCTGCAGATTCCATGATCTTCGCCCTGGGGTCGAGTTGTGCAGGGGTCCCTATGATAGATCAGGTGTGCACTACACACGTGAATCGGCTACACGGGTGGCAGGGGCTGAGTGGAGTGCATTGGGGGGAATTTTTAGACTGAGGGAAGAAGACTCGAAACTGGGATTACAGTTACGGGCAGCCCAATTAAATTCTACATCATATGTTAGGAGTAGCGTAAATCAGTCTCGACCGTTAAAAGTTCTCGTTATTAACTGTTGAAGTGTTTGTAATAAGCAGCCTGAGCTTGAAAGCATTATTAGTAGCACAGAAGCAGATATTGTATTAGGTACTGAAAGCTGGTTAAAACCGGATATAAGAGCAGCAGAAATTTTTAACCATAGCATGAATGTTTTCCGTAAGGATAGGTTGCATTCTAATGGTGCTGGCGTATTTATAGCTGTTAGTAAATACCTGTCGTGTAACGAATATATATCGATACTGTCTATGGAATCCTATGGATTAGACTAAATGTAGCTAGGACAAAACTTTTAATAGAGTCTTTCTATCGTCCACCAGATGCAGATGTAACTATTTCTGAGGCCTTAAGGAATAATGTAAGTAATATAGCTTGTCAATTTCCCGATCATGCAGTAATACTCGGAGGTTACTTCAACCCTTCACATGTCGACTGGATTTATTACGTCCAGGTTACTGGTGGCAGGGATAAAACATCATGCGAAATTATTCTTGACCTTTTCTCAGATCTTCACCTTGGGCGGCTCGACACTCAACCAACGCGGTGCCACAACGATAACTAAAACATTTTAGATATTCTCGTTAGTAATAGGCCTGAATTATTCACTAACATTAGAGTGAGGGCCTGCTCGCACGTGACGTCACGAGTGTCGTTGGCCCGCGCCAGACAGTAAAGGTGCGTTTTGGCGGGCTTTCAAATTAAATTTTTTCGTTTAATTTTACTTAAAATAAGCTGTTTTGTCAAAAAATAAATAGTACCCGATAAAAAACGTGTATCAATAAACTATTTAAAACAATTTTCAAAAATTAATCAAATAGCCAATATTGTACTGCTTTCTCTTTACAGAGATACTTAAATGACGAAGACAAATATTGATATGTTGTTGTGTGTTCTGTACCTTAGTTTAACTGTGTCAAATAATATTAATCAAAAGATACGTGGTTTCGCATAGAAACCCTCGCTCCCTCCTCATAGCCCAACATAGCCTTCTACCCAACTCCTCCCCCCACCCTCCTACTAGACGGATGTACTTATGGACGTTTCGTAATCCGATAGTTATGAAGTGCAGTCAGAAATTCAAGAAAATAAAGAAGCAATATAACCAGAACAAACTGGAAGTGAATAAACTGAAACAATCTAATATGAGAAAAGAAAATTCAGGAAGTGTAGATGTGGGTCTAAGAAGTAATTCTGAAAGGCGCTCAACTGAGGACTAATGAAAGTGAAAAAATAATGAAAACTGGCATAAAAAAATTAGGCTTTAGGGAAAAATCTTGTATTACAAAACCTTGTATTACAAAAGAAATTTTGGAGCTGATGAATCCAAGGGAAAGGCACAACAATGGCCAGGTTGATGCAGGAGGAGGGAAATCAGGCAATTTAGAAAACGAATAATGAGGAAATACATGAAAGCAACTGAAAAAAGTGTTAAGAAGTTGTGAAGGAAATGGTCATAGCTAAATTAGGAGTTGCATGTAAGAAGATCAAACAAAATTTGGATAAATGAAGAAAATAGGTGTAAACATCAATGATATCGATGGGAAACCACTTTTAAGCTCAGAAGATAGAGCTAACCGACGGAAAGAATACATTGAGAAACTCTATGTTGGGGACTACCTGAACAATAGCGTAATGGAAAAGGAAGGTGATATCGACATTGATGACTTAGGAAATCCTTTTTTGAGGACTGTATTAGATAGAGCTGTGGATTACCTGCAAGCAAATAAGGCAGTTGGAATCCCTCAGAACTTCTTAAATACCTAGGAGAAGAAGGAGTCAAGAGATTATTCAAACCGATATCAAAAAGTTACAACCGGTTTTAATAAAAAATATCATCTCCATACTTCAAAAGAAAGCACAAGCTAACAAAAGTGAGAATTATCGCACCATTAGCCAAACATCATATGCAGGGTAGTAAAAGAGATAGTAAGTGAAGATCAGTTAGTGTTTAGGAAAATCCGTGCATCAAGAAGAGCAATTCTGTCTTTAACCCTTTAATTGCTACGGTTTGCCCGGCCGAGCTCTCGCTGAGTGCTGCTTTGTTTACGCCTAAGCTGTTTACCTGCGCTGGAATGCCGCATTAGACCGGACCGCTGTGTACTGAATACGTCTGGAGCGTTGTGTGTGGCGTTCTTCTGCTGTCACTCTGCGATTTAAAACCTCAGATACAAAATAAATGCTGTTAATATAACATCTAAAGTTTTTCAATTTAAAGCTCTTCTAAAAGTGAATGTCTGCGTAATCAAACATGCCGGTACTTCATATACTAACTAGATATTACAGCAACTAAAATGTTTTTAGTTTGTGAGCGTAGTAATTTATCTGGAGAGAACCTTTCCGAATACCTTTTACAACTTCTGCACAAATTTTCCAGCCTTCTTTTCGACACGGGCTAATATATTTTTAATTTTTTTTGTATTTCGTTTAGTTTTAGAGGCGTATAAATGTATTATAATTATTACTCTGCAGTTAACCATGGTTAGTAATTCTTTTGTGTGATAAGCCTTGAAAAATGGTACAACACACAGTGATACATTACATGTTCTGCATTGGTTTCTCGACGCATTTTCTGTATCGAACATACAGCGCATTTACGCATTGGCGTGCTCTTCTTTGAATTTGCAATATGAATGAAATTTGGAAAATGTCTCGCAGTAAATGCTTGACGAAATTCTTTATCAGAGCGTCTTCCATTGCTAGGTTCGTTCTGTTCTGTGGCATATGCTTCAACAACTTCTCTAAGGGGGCGTCCATAAATTACGTGAGGTGAAATAAGGGGGGGGGGCGGCGAAATATTACCAAGGGAGAGAGGGGGTCACGGAAATCTCACGTGAAATTTTTTGGACTGTAGAGTTAAAAAAAAAGTCTACAAATGACGTGAAAGTCGATGTATTTCCTCGAAAAGTGCAGCTTTGGAAGGTTGCGACCTAAAAAAAAAAGGTCTCAAAAAGTTGCGAGGGCAATTTCTAGGGGGGGGGGGCGTCTCACGCCTGATGTTACAAGACGGGGGTGGGGGGGGGGGTGTCAGGAAATCCTGAAAAATACCTCACGAAAATTAAATTTATGGATGCAACAGACGAAACTCTGCAACTGGCATTTTTCGTCCGTTTACTATTCGGAGAAGAGCGTGAGCATTTAAAATGCAGTGTTCGAGAATGAGGAAAAAGAACTTTTTAAACCACTTCATAGTGAAAATATAGTGTGAATTGATTCTCGCGTATCTGTTGGTCTCATCAGCAATAGATATCATATGATATTCCGTTAGAAATATCAGGAAAAATGACAAACTGCTGGAAAGTTAACTTAATCCCCACTTGTGTCCTGCAGCTTAATCGACAAGCACAAGCTGTCAAACGCGTCACTAAAGCATTCTCTTTTTCCACACATTTCGCTCGCACAATCTGTAGCTTCAAACTCTGAAAAATGGTCATTTACCACTAGCTGATGTACACATCTTAGGAAAATTACATCTAGACACTGTCATCCATATCAAAGTGATCATATTCACTGTCGCTTCTAGTAAGAATCTCCATGATTTCTTCCGCGGTACAAACACGACGGCGTATTCGGGAGGAAGAGGTTCAAATCCCCGTCCAGGCATCCAGATTTGGGTTTTCCATTGTTTCCCCAAATCACTCCAGGTGAATGCCAGGATGCTTCCTTCAAAAGGCCATAGCCGAATTCCTTCCCATTCCTGGCCCCCCATTCTTTACCATCTCTAAAGACCTCGCTGTTAAGATACGTTAAGCAGTTAAAAAAATAATGACTGTATGTCATTTTCTCAGCGAAAACTAAAAGGAAAATAGCAACAAAAATTAGATCGCAGCTGCCAACGCTCAAGGGCCGAATGAAGAAAATAACTAACCACCCTGGGTGGAAATATGGCTTCATAGCCAGGCCGCTAAGAGGCTAACGCGTTAACACGTCTGGAGCACAGACAGGGCGGCGAGGCGGCGCGTGTATACACGTCTGGAGCACAGACAGGGCGGCGAGGCGGCGCGTGTATACACGTTTGGAGCACCTGGGCGCAGTAGTAGCCACGCACGTTAACACGTCTACAGCAGTCAAAGGGTTTCTTGATTTAGAAAAAGCTTTTGATTATGTTAGTTGGGACAAGATGTTCAAAATTTGAATGAACCTTTACTGGTCGGGAATATTTTTCGAAAGTTGTTGTTGTTGTTGTTGTTGTTGCTTTAGGACGCGTCGACAGCGGGGTCATTAGCGCCCTAACAATTACCAGCCTAAACTGTGGCTTAAAACTACTAAAACTGCATGGTCGACTGTAAAGGGGTCGACCATACAGACAGCAAATAAAATAATTCACAAAATAAAACGTGGCTTAGAAAGGGGCCACCAGAACACAAGACCTTACACCACCTGAATGGCTGTAAAGGGGCCATACAGGGTCACAAAATAATTAAAAACACTACATCTCTCGCCGGCTGTATAGTGGCCAGCGAAAAGGAATTTAAAAATATAAAAATTAAAAACAATGCACATGGATGGGTGGCTGTATAGGGGCCACCCGTCCATCTAAAAACTAGGCCGATCTGCCTAAAATTTTAGGCACTAGACCGGCCAATACGCAAAATTTTAAAACACTCGCACACTGCTGGTCTCATTGTTTAAAATAAGGCCAGATCGTTGGCCAGGCCAACGTCTAAAAACAAGCACAATCAACTAAAATGTGGCGCACCGTCATAGGTACGCCACAGGTATCACATTCCGGTGGGTCCTCCCGGCGGAGAAGAAAGCTGTGTCAGAGGACAGTGCCCTATACGGAGGCGAGTAAGGAGAACCTCATCCCTCCTCGCCCGCTGGAAGGAGCTGCTCCACTGAACGGTCGGTTTGACCAGCCGGAGCTTATTATGCTCTACCTCCAGCCACTGCCTCTGCCAAATGTCAAAAACAAATCTTTTCCCCGCCGAGGCAAGGTCAGACTTTGGGACCGGATCAAAGTCAATCTGACCTTGTTGCAGGCTAACTTGGCAGCTTCAGCTGCCTCGTTCCCCCTGATTCCCACATGACCAGGTACCCAGCAGAATACGACCTCCTTTCCAGAAGATTGAGGGATCGGAGGGTGTCCTGTATATCCTGGACAAGACGATCTGCTGGGTACATGCTTCCCATGCCTGGATGCAGCTGAGGGAATCACAGCATATGATGTACTTCGTGCGCGACTTACTTTCATATGCTGGAGCGACTTTAACAAGCGTAACACTCAGCAGTGTATACACTGCAACAGCTATTCAGTTTGTAATTATAAGTCGCTCGAGGGAACACTACAGAGCAGCCAACTCCGTTAGCCTGCTTAGACCCATCCGTGTATACCGGGGTAAAATCGCGAAACTGATTTAAAACATCGCTAAAAGTTCGGATAAAAACACTGTCGGCGGTACACAGCTTGTTGTACCGCGACAATTCTAAAACTGTTCTGGGCCTCTTCAAAAGCCAGGGAGGAGATTTACTCCAACCCTGGTGATAAAAAGAGGCATCTGAAACCCATATTCCTCCTTTTTACGGTAGCTGAACGGTTTAGTTGCTCTTTGACGGTTGGTATAAGCCGTTCAAAGTTAGGGTGAATAACTACGTCGTACACGGGACTGCCAGGAGTTGTGGCAATATGTATATAGTGTCGCACCATGAGGAGACGCCGGCGGATGGAAAGCGGCGGCTCGCCAGACTCAGCACAAATGCTGGGTATCGGACTGGTGCGGTATGCACCTGTGGCGAGACGAATTCCTGCATGGTGGACACTATCCAGAATACGGAGATACTGTCCCGTGCCGAACCGTAGACAATGCAACCATACTCCAACCGCGACCGTACAAAGGCTCTATAAAACTGTAGCAGGCAGGAGCGGTCAGCGCCCCACGACCTGCCACACAGACACTTTAAAACATTAACGCTTTCAAGGCTCTGGCTTTAACATCTTTAAGATGTGGCAGCCATGTAAGCCTAGTGTCTAAAATGAGGCCCAGAAACCGAACAGTTTCGCTAAAACTTAAAACGGTGTTCCTCAAGGTGAGATGAGGTTCTGCTAAAAGACTTCTACTGCGGCTAAAAAGTACACACCGGGTTTTCTCAGCAGAGAAACGAAAGCCGGTGTGCTGACCATTCATCCAGCCTGTTCAGCGTGAGCTGCAGCTGCCGCTCAGCGCTTCTCAGGCTAGCGATGCAATAAAAATTAAAAAGTCGTCAACGTATAAGGAGAACCGGATGGGCCTCCTTATAACAGTTGAGATGCTATTAATGGCAATAGCAAAAAGGTACACTTAAAACTGACCTTGAGGAACACCGTTTTCCTGAATAAAAATGTCGGACACTTCTCTACCGACTCGGTACCGGAAGCAACGTCGTGAAAAATGATTTTAAAAAACGGGGTAGATTTCCCTAAATCCCCATTCATATAACTGTTTTAAAATAACATGTCGCCAGGTAGTATCGTATGCCTTTTCGATGTCAAAAAATATACCCACAAGGTGTTGGCTGCGGATGAAGCGTCTTGAATTGCCGCTTCCAGTAGGATCAGGTTATCCGTGGTGGAATGGAACTTCCTGAATCCACACTGAAAACGGCTCAGCAGCTTACGGGACTCGAGACACACGAGGCGGCGGTTCACCATCCGCTCTAGTGTCTTCCCAACGCAGCTCGTTAAGGCGATGCTGCGATAGCTACCTCGCAACAACTTGTCTTTGTCTGGTTTTAAAATCGGGATTAACGTTGCTTCTTTCCCACGAGTCGGGGAGGTGTCCTCCGGTCCAAATATCATTAAAAATACCAAGGAGGTACTCTTTAGCATCTTTACTAAGATGCCTCAGCATCTGGTCCTGGATCTGGTCAGGCCCTGGTGCAGTGTCCTTGGCGCTGTTTAGAGCAGACTCCAGCTCCCTGATGAAATGGGCTGTTGTATTGCTGCATATCAGCAGGTCCAATCCAGCAGACGAAGTGATGGCAGCGAAGTGCTCTGCCATCAACTGCGCTATGCTTCGCTCGTCCGTGACTACACGCCCTTGATCCAGTAATCCAGATATTGGCGGTCGAGAGTACCTCCCAGATATACGGCGGATTGACTCCCATACTTTTGTTGACGATGTGGAACGATTAATGGTGCTCACAAAGGTCTGCCAAGACCTCCTCTTGCTCTCCTTAATCACACGACGTGCCTTAGCTCTAGCAACCCGGAACGCTGCGAGGTTGTCGGGTGTCGGCTGCAACTTAAACCGACGCAAGGCCCGTCTACGACCCTGGATAGCAGAACGACATTCCTCGTTCCACCAGGGGACGGGCGTTCTGCGCAGCGCTCCAGAGTTTCTAGGGATGGATATATCAGCCGCCCGGTGAATTACATCTGTGAGATGTTTCACCTTCTCATTGATGCTATGGCGCTGTTCAAGATGGACTGAACGACTATAGAGCTGCCAGTCAGCTATGCTAATATTCCATTTCCGTATGGAAGTTCTTACCCCTCGTTCGAACTCTACATGTATCCAAATTGGGAAGTGGTCGCTTCCATGTAGGTCACGATCCACTTCCCAATGCACTGAGTCCGCAATTGAATGAGAGCAAAGAGAGAGATCAATGGCAGAGGACGAAACGGAAGCAGTAGTGAAGTGTGTCATCTGACCGGTATTTAGAATACACAAATCCTCCTGCTCCAATAATCTACCAATCCTCTCGACCTCTGGGGCAATTGGTGGTCGAACCCGCACAACGCATTGTGCGCGTTAAAGTCTCCCAATAGGAGAAAAGGCCGAGAGAGTTGCCGAGTGATTTCAGCCAGCTGACCGCAATCAACTGGTGATCCCGGCGGCAGATATATTGAGCATACAGTCAGTTGCACCGGTCCATGTAATTTAACTGCTACTGCTTTGTAAGGGAGAGGTGAGAGCTACAGTTTCGGAGTGGTCAGTGTTCCGTACAAACACCGCCACTCCCCCCTTCGCTCGATCACCCTCGGTATCGTCCTTTCGGTATACATCAAAACCTCTTAGCACTAGGTTGACGTGTTGGTCTGAAGTGTGTCTATTGGAGACAGAGACACAATGGATCAGACCGTGCTAAGAGTTGTAACTCCTCTTTGTGAGCCATAAAACCTTTAATATTCCATTGGAGTATGGGAGCCATCCTACCTGTTTAGCTTCACCCGCCCCGGATCGGGTGGGTCTTCGGTCACTGTCTGCTGAGGAACGGGACCAGTCCCGTCCACCAGCATCTCAGTTTCTTCCTGCCCGGAAGCGGAGACAGACATCTCCGATCCAAAGGACTCCTCAAATTCCTCCCCATTCTTTTTTCTTCCGTTGCCTCTTCCCCTCCCTATTGCTGAGCAGTCTTGGAGGAGACGAAGAGGGGGACTTAACAAACTGGGTCGGGTCTGATGTGTCTGAACTTCCTACCCCAGATCTTCTGGTCACCTCCACTGGCGCTGGTAGCTGATGGTATCGCTACCGCTTATAACAGCACGTGGAGGTACAGGAGGTGGTGTTATCTTGACTGCTACTGTTGGTGCTGGTGGAATAGTTGTTACTGCTGCTGGTGTGATCGAGATGTCAGACGTGCTGCTACCGACGTCCGCGGTCTTAGGCGTTAGGACCATAGCGGGTTTAGCACCGCATTTGCATTGACATCAGCACGATGTACTCGTGCTCATGTCTGCGAAGGACGTCTGGGTAGCAGCACTCTGCTTCCTGACGGGAGCTGAAGCCTTCTTTGCAAAACTAGTCCCAAAAATTGGAGGGGCGAGCGACTTGGCCTTCTTTTTAGCTTCCCCATAGGGAATCCGCTCTTTGGTATTCAGCTCCTGTATCTTGCGCTCTTCAAGATACACTTGACACTCCCTACTCCATGCCGGGTGCGAACCCGAGCAATTGACGCACACCTGTGCTAGCGTGCAACTAACGCCCGGCTCATGTGCCCCCTTGCCACACTTACCACAGGTGGGGTTTGCCCTTGCATGACGCCGTTGTATGTCCGAACCGCTGACACTGAAAACAGCGCATCGGGTCCGGAACATACGGACGGACGTTCAGGTTGATGTACCCTGCTTTGATGTTCTTCGGTAGTACTGGAGTGTCAAACGTCAGGACGAAGGTGGCAGTCTTTTCAATACTGCCATTCACCCTTCGCGTAATCTGACGTACCTCAACCACTTTCTGATCTTCCCACTCCTTAACAAGTTCCTCGGTTACTATATCAATGATGTCACGACAGGTGACTATGCCCTTAGAACAGTTCAGGGTTTTGTGGAGTTCGCAAGTAACCGCGAAACTCCCCGAGCTTCACACAGTTAAGGAGTGTGTTAGCCTGCCGACTGGTGGTTGTTTCCAGCAGCAGTGTCCCGTTCCTCAGCTTCTTTACAGAGTTTAGGGCCCCTACCAGACCCTGTAAACCTTTTTGGATATAAAACGGCGAAACTTTCTCGAACGATCCTTCCTTTCTTAACATTACAACAAAGGCGTTCGCAATTGAACATACCTTTCCGTTACTCTTACTATCTGAAGCGGGGGGGCTATCAACCCTCACCCACTTCTTAGAACTGGGTGTATTGGGATTAGCCTGCGGCACACCCGTACCACAGGGTTTTGTGGTTTTAGTGGATGACTTCGTTTTGGTCCCACGAGTAAAACCAGTTCAAGAAGAAACGCTAATACAACAGGAGTGCGCAGGTGCCCCTGAGGTTGCACGTTATCGTGTGATCTGCTCTCACCCATGCACCTCCTCGGCACGTGTCCGACCTTGAGGTTAAGGGTTTTTTTTATAGAGGTTTGTACCGTCGTCACGATCCGGGGGATGAAGCCAAGATCTCCGTTCTCCTAGGCACACAACGTTCCACCGCCACGCCCTACGGTGGTCGTTGAAGCATGGTAGGAGTTTACGGTGTGGGAAACTTGCGGTGCTCACAAGTTTCAGCTCGGGCACCGCGGGTTCGACAAACCCGTACCTGGCACTTGCGTACCAGGCCCCTGCGGGGTTTTTCGAAGGGTGTGAGAAATGGTTTCATGGGGGAGGAAACTGTAGTGACGTCGAAAATGGGGTAAATGAAGCGCTCTCAAATTGTTCTGTACAGATTGTGTTAAAAGCACGAATATATTAGAATAGGAGCTAAGGATTAATACCCTTGAATCTGAATTGATAGATGCCAGGAAGGAGCTGGATAGGTTGCACTAGGAGAAAAACACAGATAGTTGGAAGAAGCCACGGAAAAAAGGGTAACCACAATTAGACGGGCTTCTGATTGTTTTGTTATTAGAGTGGAAAATAGGTTTGTCCTGTTTCCACAGTTGGACAGAGATAAGTCTTCTATACAGTGTGTATAGGAGAAAGAAGCAGACTTTTAGGAAAAGCTGTGAAGTCTAATAGGCAAGGTTTTAGGTAAAAAGGTAGTCTTGCTGCTAGGTAGTTGTGATGGAAGAGGTGTGGGCACAATGGTGCAGGAAAAATTTGGATAAGATTTCCAGGTCATGAGTTTCTTCAAACCTAGTGTAAGTCTTGTTGCGTAAAATCTTTCGATCTTTCTATCGGGATAGCTCGTCAGTAAAAATTCAAAGCTACGATTCTGAAGATGGAGCCAGAAGCAGACTCCGAAACGTCACTTTGTATTTTTACTGACGCACAATGCCGGTGGAAAGCTCGAGAAGATTTTACGCAACTGACTCACCGAGAAAGCCCATATTCTTTCGTAGTGTTAGTCTTGCTCAGGTGGTAAAAAGCATAGGATCTTTGTGTTAAGATTTTATTGATCAGGATCATGTAGTGATAGTGGGTGAGCCATGAAATAGTTGGGACAGTTATAGTAGTTACAGTTTTAGAGACGACCTAAAAAAATAGCAAAAGAAATGTGCCACACTCTGGTCAGTATGATGTCAGTCCTGAGACGCTATGTTCAGCCACTAGATAATCTCTGCTGTGATACGAGTCAATCTGAAGCTGGAATGGATTTTTATGTGTGACGTCAGCTCTGAAATGGATTTGGTGCTTGTAAATGCTATTGACAGGTGTTTCTATACTATTACCTGGCATGGCCTACACTTCAATAGTAGAGCGGAGGTTCCTTCAGATATGATGGCTAGACGATTAATAGGGGCCACCACTATTTATGTAGTTAATGATGTTAGGACATCTCCTTTTTTTAATATATTAGGGTCAAGTATTATGCTAAGATTTTTAACAGTTAGTTTAAATAGTAATGATTTTCAGGATCCAAAATTAAAATTATGTGTTTACTAATTTATTATATCAGAATATCAGAGGTTTATCAAACAAAGTAGACAAATAGCTTGTCCATATAAATGAATTAAATACCATCAACAGAATTGAGTGTCAAGCTTGTCTTTACACCATATAATTACATGGAATAGGTACATCAATTTTAAGTAATAAGTATATATTAATTTAGCTTCTCATTACTATAGAATAAACTTGGAGAAAGAAGGAGTTATTACTTATATTAGAAATGGTTATAGTCTTGTTGATATTAGCAAGTATTTTCTTGATCAACATTTTGAAACTTGTATATATGGCAAAATTTCAATAATGTCATTTTCATAGTAATAACTGTATACAGAACACCCTCTGGGAATTTTTTTATTTTTCTAAAAATAGCTAAGATAGGTTTGTGTGGTAATTTTTTAAAAATAACTTATTCTGTAAAGTTATGTAAGAATTTTTCGATAGTTCATGTAATTTAACTCAGGCAGTAAATATTCCCACTAGAATAATGAATAATAGTCACACAGCTATATATAATGCTTTCCTAGATTCCTCAAAATTCAGTTATACAATCAAGCAATCTATCAATGTATTTTCGAATCATTAACTATCAACACTTTAATAGGAACTAGCTTCAAGAGTAATGTTTTTAAACATTGGCAAGTTATAAATGATGAATCAGTTGTTTTAGAAAGTGTCGTAATGTCACAACTTGGGAACATGTTTACAGTGCACATGGCATGAAAGGAAATTACAGTCTTTTTTTTTAGTAGCATTGTATTACTTTACTATGAAAATTGTTTCCCCGTAGAAAGACGCGTTTCTCAAAAAGAACTGAAACCATGGGTAACTGTGGGCATTAGAAAATCATGCATATGTAACAGGAAATTGTATTTAGCCTCTTTTAACAGAAAAAATTCTAATATTAAAACATATTACAAACGACATGCGAAACACTGAAAAAGTTTATAAAAGAATCTAAAAGTATTCACTGCAAACCTGACTCTGAAAATAAAATTGAATCAGTATGTGACATTGCATATGGAATGTTAATCAGACCAATGATGGCATTTAAATAAAAAAAATCAGTAAAATCAATTTTTTCAATGAATGATAAGGGCTATTTATCAAACTTTTTTTTTCTGTTGCTAATAAACTGACTGTTAATAGCTTCTGACATAGCATAGATTTCGCCATTGGAGGCTTCCAAAAAGAAAGGCATATCTGTAAATTTAGCTATTTTAGAAAAAAATAAGAATTGTGATTATGTCTCTTAAAAACAAATACTTGAGCGGTTATGATGTGATTTCCAAGAGATTAATTAAACCGTGCTTCACAGAATTATGTATTTAAAATATCTTTCCGGAAAGGCCTAAGTGTGTTGAAGTTAAACCACTCTATAAAAAAAGGAGGATTAGCCAGTTGTGTTGAATTGTAACTGTAATATGTGCTGTTTGAAAAGGGGAAAAAAAGAAGAGAATAAGAGACATGTAATGTTTGCTCTCTAGTGAGCTGTATGTCAGCTGCTTAGTGGTGGATGTTGTGTATGGTGAGCTGGAAGAACGAGTAAAGGAAGTGATTTGTAGGTAATAAATGTGCCGTATGTTAAAGAGGAGGTATGTTTCTTTCTTCCCAGTGTTTATGGAGGTGACCAGTACATGTATTGCTTTTTACAATTCGGAATATAAAAGTTCATCGATTAACACAATGATTGCTCGTGTATCAGTTAGGAGATTGGCATTGAACATTTGAAATTAGCTATTTTCTATACTGTAATTTGTAATTTCGGTTATCATAATGCTCGATATTTGCATAAGTACAAACATTTGATATTCACCGTGCATTAAATATACTGTCTTTCATCATCTGAAAAGTGTTAGCAAATTCGCGTGCAGAACATTTTAATGACATTTCGAAGACTTTCTAATGATCAATTAGAATATTTTTGCAACGGTAGTTTGACAGTATAATGTATCTATCTCTTTACATAACGTTCAGAAACAAAGGCTTTTTAACAAGGACTGAAATTTATTTTGTGAGTACCATGTTAGTTTTCTGTGTTTATTTAAGGTTATTTGATAGTTTGTTGCAAATTGACAGTGGTCTGCAGATTGTTCTTGTCATTATTTCATTGAATGTTTTGCCTTCACTTTCTTAAAATTGGATAAAAAGTTTAAATATATGTTGGTCAACTCAGTGGTTCCTACTAATAGATACTTGTGCAAAATCAAGAAAAGTGGAAATAGAAAACTAGTTTTACTTCATTTTGTAAATCACAGACAGTGATGTCACCTCAGTTAGTATCCTCTTATTGCTTAGAGAAAGTGCAAGCACACATTTTCAACCAAGTTGTTTACATGTGTTGCATTAGTATGGTATTAGTAAGGTATGTATCTATCGGGTATTATCTAGATCGCGATACCGCTACAGTCACCTAACGCTTCGCCGACAACAGCGTTGTAAACACAAATAGCAATGACGTCACTGTTTTTCCGTGAGTGACGTGTTCAGCCTTCGCGATGCAACAAATATTGCGGGACTGCACGGAAAACAGGGGTTTTCGGGCGGGGAGAAATTAAATATTCAACTTTTGGTAGCGAAAATTCTTATTAACTGTATGAACGTAAGTATTAATCGGAAATTACAATCGCAGTTGTGAAGATATTTGATATCGATATCTAGAATTAGTCCATCCACGTAATTCTATATGGCGATACCTTACGAAATAAAATATTTATAAAAAAAGATTTCGTTAATAACCGTTTGCGTTTGTGTTGTAAGCAGCCTGGACCACACTAACAGCGACAGATACGATTTGGAAATTGGGTATCAGCAATATCGTGTGCGATGGTTATGTTTCACTATGTTCCAGGCTGTATTAAGACTTAACAACGATAGCTACGACATATAAATTAGGTATCCTCAATAAGGTGGTCGATAGCCCTTGTATTTCCATATTTGTTGCTAATTCAATTAAAAATTAATAAAATATTGATGATAACTACAATGTTATGTTGTAGTTTTCGGTATCACCTATTAGAAACAAGTAGAAGACGTTAATTCTAGATTCTAATACCAAAAAAAATTTTTTAAAAAATTTGGAATTACATTTTTATGTAAATACACCGCTTTTTTTGTACCCACCCGAAAGACCCATACTTTCCGTGGAAGGCCCCGTTAGTGACATTTAGAATTGCGCGCGAAATGTATGCGTCACATTCCGTAATGTAGTGACGTCATACACTCTCCATCCGGAAGTGTTTACATCGCGAGGCGGTAAGTGGTTGAAGCGGTATCGCGATCTAGATAATACCCTATCTATCTTACTAAAACGCTGTTTTGTGTTAGGTAATATAATCCTATGAAACTGATACTTTGTTCATCAATGTTCTTACCATTAAAGATGAAATGATTCAGTGAGCTACCATTTAATGAAGGATGGTATCTGACCTTGTCCTTGCCACTGAGTGTCAGGTCAAATTGCCAAGGTTGAGCTCTATATTTACTTCTATAAAACTGGCACCAGAATGTGCATGATGACTAAATTTTTTAATTGCTGAGGAAAATGGTACCTTTTCTTCTGTATCAGCCGATACAAGTAGGCTTTAATAAAAAAATAAAAATAAAAAAATCACATTTCGCTACCTGTCTCCCTGTATTTTTGTCTTCATATTTTTAACCAGATTGATGATCAAGCTTTTCCTACAATAACTAAATTAAAGCTAGTTTCCTCCTTTTAAACCTTTCTTGTTATATTATTTGTTCCTTGCAATGTAGGTATCATGCTACACCTCTCTACTGAGCCATTTTTTATGAATGTGTTTTTTCCATAACTTGATTTTTTTTAACAAGGGTGAATGCAGAAAGAATTCTAATATTCATGAGATAAATAAATCATAGTTAGTGAATGACTGTAGCTTACTGATTATAGTCTAGTTCATTGATACCTTGCCCCTTCCCTCTGTTCAGTGGCCTGCTGCAGTTGCCCTAGTGACAGACTACCAATGAGCAGTAACTGCCAGTTTTTCTCTTATATCTGATTAATCATATTGTTATGAGCAATCTGTAACTTGATGTAAAGAAAATGTGTATACTAATTTCCATACTTATCACAGAATGTTTAAAACATTTATCATTTTTTATTTAATATATTTGTTGTATTGGTATATCTCTATATAGTATTTTATCCATTATTTGTATTAAAGGAACTGAAAATGATTTCTATATTTTTTTGTTACAGGTAAAAAGCTTTGCTTTAACAAAAGAAGAGTTGTTTTTAGAAAAAACTGATATTAACATGAAAGAGAAACTATGAGTTAGCTGTAGCTATTTGGCGGTATTTGATATAAGCAATATCAATATACCCAATGAGAGCATTATGTCAGTTGTTAAGAATTCACAATATACATGTGTCACATGTCTTCAATATTTCGCCACAAGGGTTTTGCTAATAAGGCATTTGTTCAATCATGACATACCTGTAAATACACCGTTACACATTTGCCAAACATGTGGTCAGGTTTTCTTAAATCTAGCAAAGTTATGTGCCCACAATTTAGAAGAGAGAGTTATATTTAATGAACTTTGTTGTGCAGTCTGTCAGGACACTTTTTCATCTCGGTGCTCTCTTAAAAACCATGTGTTCACCCACATCTCAGTCATATCAGCTCCTTTATGTGTTTGTGTATACAGCTCCAGAGTTTTTAAAGATCTGGCTAAACTACAATTTCATAAATACATCAGCAGAACTTCACAAAGAAGGTAAGATTTTGCCTTATTTTTTTATATTGATGCTGCATTTATTTTGATGTTCATTTAAATTATTTTTAATTAGAAATTTTGCACTAATACTGGATTGATGTATGCCTAGTCATCATTAATTTAATCAAGTGAGAAGTTAATGTTTGATCTGATAGCTATCATTAGTGCAGATGTCTGAGCACTTCTGGGTTGTAAGAAATAAATGAATTATAATATTAAAAAGCCATATTTTGTGATGTGTATTTTCTGTATTGGTATATGATTTTCTAATTGGTCGATCACAGTATGTCGTTGTTGCGGGGAAGCCTCTTCTAGGATAGATGTTACTACGAGGGTTCTTCAAGGAAGTGTAATAGGACCACTTCTTTTCTTTATACAGGGTGCAGCAAAAAGATCTGACAGTTTTTGAAGTAAAAACAACATGAAAAATACAAGTGATAGAAAATATTTTACTGCCTATTACAGAAGGATGTTCATGTAAATTAATGGAGATAACATCAGAACAACAAATTTCATCTATTTAATATGTGAGGATAACATCCTATTCTTCCAGCATTGCACTAAAGCTGTTGAAACCTGCTCTAACATTTCACAAGGTCAGGTTGGCGATTTATTGGTGTATGGCTTCTTTCAGTTCGTCCAGTATGTGAGGTTTGTTTGTGTAAACTCTTGCTTTAAGGAGCCTCCACAAGAAAAAGTCATAAATGCTAAGGTCTGGAGAGTGAGCTGGCCCTTCAATGTCCACAAAATGCGAGATCAGCTAGACCATGAAACTTGCTTCTCAAAACGTCTATAACCTCAGTGCCTATATGGGCGTTGCTCCATGCTGCTGGAATCCGTATCCTCCTCGGCAATAAACGATTTCTCTTAAGTTCAGGTATCAGGAAGTTTTTCAACATCAACAAATAACGTTGCGATTTGACCGTAACGGTTCGACAACCCTCTTCAAAAAAGTATGACCCAATGACACACCTTTTGGTTACACCACTACCACCAGGTAACCTTAGGACTATGCAGAGAACATTCATGCAGTTGTTCTGGATATGTAACCGACCAATAACGAAAGTTCTGTTTGTTTACATAATCATCCAGATGGAAATGTGGCTCGTCGCTCATCATTAAAATTTTTTCAACAGACAACATAGCAATCATTTCTTCCACAAACTGCTTTATGCTTTGAATAGTCACTAGGCCTTAACTTGCTAGTCAGTAGCCATTTTGTATGGGTTGAAGTGCAGATCGAAACGCAAAATTTCTCTTACCAGACGGTCAGACATGTGCAAAGCAGCAGCTTGTTTATGGGCCGACCACCGAGTACTGACTTCTACAGCTTCTTTTACTCGATCGATATTCTATGGCGTCCTGGATGAGTTTGGTCGACTTATTTTTTAACGCTGAACCGGTAGCTCTGAAGGTGCTCACCCATAGCATAATTGTGTTACGAGTTGGGACTCTTGCTCTTGGACCCACATTAAAACATCTACGGAACTGTGGCTGAACAGCAACGCAGAACTCGCCACTTTTAAAAAATGCCTCAACAAAAAAACATGGTGCTCACTCAACCACTGTTCCATGGATACTGCAAATGTCCATGTGTGGGCACTGGAATGCGCCCATCCCCTCCACCATCTACTAGCTCGGCAATATGGCTGCAAAAACCGTCAGATAATTTTGTCACACCCTGTGTTTATAAATGATCTCAGTGACAACGTCAAATTCTGGTTACGATTGTTTGCCTAATGATGCAGTTATCTATAGGGAAATAAGGTGCTCTGACGATTGCTTAGAAGTTCAGAGCGATTTGTATGATATTTACAATGGTGCTGTAAATGGCTGCTTACACTTAATTTCAAAAAGTTAAAGGCAATGCGAATAAGTAACAAAAGAATCAGTTTGCTCATGAGTACAATTCAGATGTTGACACGGTTGATTCCCTGAAGTATCTGGGTGTGATAGTACAAAGCAACATTAAATGGGACTTGCAGATAACCTTCATCATAAGCAAAGCTAATTGCTAAATTGTGATTCATTGGTCATATTTTGAAGAATTGTAATGCTCATACAAAGGAGATAGTGTATAAAACACTAGTGCGTCCACATCTGGATTACTGTTGTGGAGTTTGGGATCTGTATCGCAAGGGCCTGATTAACTCAGTGGAGAGGGTGCAGAGGAGAGCCGCTCGATTCATGACTGGTTGCTAGAGCCCTTATGAAAGTGTCACAGAATTGATACATAGATTGGGCTGGGATAGTTTGGAAGACAGACGATGTAGTTTAAATTTGATTTTATTGGAGAATATGCAAAAATCTTTAAATTACAAGTGCAATGAAATACTTATCCCACAAACTTATTTAGGTCGCAATGACCAGAGAGATAAGATTCGAGAAATAAGATTCCGTACCGATGCCTTTATGCATTCCTTCTTTCCTCGTGCTATTCGGGATTATAATGCATGGGTTTAGGATTGGTGCTTAGCACTCTCCACCATCCACAATGTTTGTGATTTGCAGAGTATGGATGTAGACATAGATTTAGCAGCAATGGTTAACTAGGCTTGATATCTAGTTGAAGAAGTTTTTAATTATTGAAGAAAACAGGGACACTATGTGGAAAGAAGAATATTTTTGGAGGAATTAGATTTGTTTTTTAAGTATTTTAATGAACTCATTTTAGTGTATTGGCTTATAGGTACTATGGAATATAGAATGCCAATTACACAGAATAGGATTAAAATTCACTTTTTTTTCTGTGAACTGAGCCTTAAAATTTGATATGAATGTGTTAATGTTTCAGATTTGTTGTATAAAAATGAAAAATTTATGACTTCCTCTTTCATTATATAACTGAGTTTCCATTTGTCAAAAAATTGGCATTTCTTAAATAAATATGATTGGCAATTCAGGAAAATTAGTAATCTTGGTCAGGTTACTACTTGTGAATGTTGAGATGCTATTTAATAAACAGATGGCAGAGTTTAGAAAGGTAGGTATGTGCTTAGTAAAAAGGCGTGTATTTCCTTAAGGCATGTAGTGTTATTTGTTTGGGTAATGGATGAATAATGAGTTATAGCATATTGAAAGGAATATAGAACTATTAACTTAATATTACTATTTGTTTCAGGCATTAAATAGTGGATCTGTTCAGGTTTTTGAGTTGAGGTAGTTGGGTATTTCAATAATTTTTGGAGCAAGTACAGAAGAACTGATCTTATAAACTAAAAGAATTTGAATTGAAAATCCATTCAACACATCAGCCGTAAGAAAGTGTGCACGATGTGCTACGATATCGGCATTGAACCCTAATATATGTAATAGTAAAATGGCATAAAAATTTTCATAGTACTTTCCTGCTTCTAATAACTTCAAAGTTAATGACGCATGAAGCCAAAAACAGAAAAAAAGAACATTTTAATCATTTTTTGATTTTTTTTGGTAGATACTTTCTCCGGTGATTATAAACACATGTCTGATCGAGTATGTAGAGTTTTGCTAGTTAAAAATTGATGAAACAATATAAATATAAAAACTTGAAGACTGTTGCTAAATATTACTTGTGTGAGGAATTTTTCTTAAATACAATTAATAGAAATTAAAGAATATCATTTTACTTTTAGATAAGTGAGATTAAATAGTAGTTGCTAGGAGAAAATATTGCCTGAATCAATCACTTGTTTTATTGTTGGCGATATAAATTCTAAATAAGTATGAAGGGTAAGTTGGATGCCTATAGCTTCTGAGGTTATGTGTGTTATGAGGCTGGGTTAGAAGTGCTGAAAGAAAACATAATGGAATATATAATATTAGAATCTCTTGTTCATGTAAGTGTTTACTCTCATTTTTTAGGATCAGTATTTACTATATGATATGGTAGTTCTATTTAACCAGTTGGATTATAACAGGATCCCATCAACAGTCATATAAAATGGAGGGCAAAGGAGATTGTCACCAGAGATTGTGCTCTATCACAGTTAAATTAAGAAATTAATTAAATTAACAAATCAGTGCGCCTCTATGGCTGTGAAATATACAAGTTGTATACTATGACTGTGTTCAAAGTTGTGGTCCTGTCACGGGAGGTGAATTATTATTGTCTTCTTCTTCTTTTGATTTAGACAATTAGCTTCAAATGCAAACTAATTTTTTTCAGCAATGTAGTGGCATTGTTAATAGTTGTAGACTTTCTGATTGGGATGAATTGATTCCAAATTCTTAAATAATGAAAAATGTATGCTGCTTGGGGGTCTCGCGGCGGGGTTATCTTGTTTCTAATACTCTACCAGGCATCATCATGAAGCAATAGGCTTTATGCCTTATCAAAAGTACGCTTGATGTACGTTTAGTGACTTCTGGAAGAACCATGACTATTCAAGCCCAGATGGCCAAGTTTCTTTTTGTTAATTTGCAATTACTCTGTTCTTCTAGGCCGATATTTTTTTTCTGATTAGTGCTCCTTTTAGCAGCTTTAAGGTGGGTGGGAATTTCGATTGGAATTGCAGTCTCTAATGTGACTGGTGCCTTTATTGTGTAGGGTGTTGAGAATTTGCTTCCATTGTGAGTCTAACGGTGTTAGTAGCTGCTTTCCAGCAGGTATCTGCAGGGACTGCTAGTATATATGCCTTTGTGATAGATGTCTCTGGCATTGTCTGATGAATTGGCATGTTTTGTGGAATATAACAGCAACTGCCTCTATTTGTCTTGTTTTATGCCTCACAGGAGAGGAATAATCTGCCATTAAGTAGCATATTGTCGAATCAGAAGATTTTAGATCCTTTGTTTGTTCTGAATCAGCTGGCATGAGATGGTATAATATGCACATCCATGATGTTGTGGTAGTAGTTATTTTTTGCTGACCATGGAAGGTTGTAATTTTACTCATATACAGTTTTCCTGAGCAAAAAAGTTTCTTGTAGCTAATATGTTTTATTTGTGTGCTAATCTTTATGTATAGGGATCATTTCACTGTATCAGAATATTATTTTAATAAATTTATGATTCTCCAATTGCTAATATGTTTTTACCATAAATTATGTAGTTGGACCATTCTAATGTTGCCCTCAAGCTTCAGGAGCAGGAAGATTTGTTATATGGTACTTCTTGTAAAGCTATAGTTTATGAGAAAATAATTTATATCTGCTTGAATTCGTATGTATTGAAATTATATCTGTGTTTTATGAACATAATTCTGTTATATATTATTGTGTCACCAGATAATAACATTCAAGTTTTCTTGTTTCTAGGGATTATTGTGATTGCAAAAGTAGCATTTATACTTATAAGCGCAGCTTACTACTTCTGGACACCAAAACAACAGTAAGGAGGAGGATCCACTCACAACTTACAGTGGCAGTGATAGCTCTAAGTACAAACAAAGCTGTAAACAAGGACAGTCAGATGAACTGTTAACTTCCTGCAAATTACATAAAATATCATTTATACGCTCCAGTAGTCCTACAAATCATCACAGCGATTATGTCAGTTATGCCTCCTTTTCTAGTGAATTTTGTAAAAAAATATCGACACAATCTGAGAGCCTTCAAGTGCAAAAGACATTTTATTTCAGTGAATACTTAGCTTCATTAAAATTTTGTGAAAAACCATCTGTACAGGCTGTTCATCTTGATACCTTGCAGAAAATACATTCAGTTGAACGCCCATTTTCGTGTGACGTCTGTGGAAAATCATTTAAACATTCTCAGCATCTAAAAGTGCACCAGAGGATTCATTCGGGTACACGTCCCTTTTCTTGCTACCTTTGTGGAAAATCTTTTACACAGTCTGGGAGACTCAAAAGCCATCAGATGATTCATTCAGGCGATCGCCCGTTTTTTTGTAACACTTGTGGAAAATCTTTTACACAGTCTGAGGATCTTAAGAGGCATCAAAGGATTCATTCGGGTGAACGCCCATATTCTTGTCATGTTTGTGGAGCAACCTTTACAGCGATAGGAAATCTTAAAACGCATTGGAGGATTCATTCTGGTGAACGCCCATATTCTTGCGAACTTTGTGGAAAATCCTTTTCACTGTTAGGAACTCTAAAAACACACGTTGGAACTCATTCAGGTGAACGGCCATTTTCTTGTGAAGCTTGCGGAAAATCTTTTACAAGGTCTGCTAATCTTAAATTGCATAAGAGGATTCATTCAGGTGAACGCCCGTTTTCATGTGAAATTTGTGGAAGATCTTACACACAGTCAGTTCATCTTAAAAGACATCAGAAGAGTCATTCAGTTTAGCACCCATTATGCTGTAAAATTTGCGGAAAATCTTATTGAAAGTGCTGAAATCATAAAACATTGCTTTATTTCTTGTGAAGTTTGTTGAAAATCACTTATCTACTTTGTATATCTTAACCATGTTAAAGGTATGTATATAAATGAATTTCAACACAAATTTTGCAAGAAGTCACGCAATCATGTTGAATAACTATGTATATTAAGAGAAACAATTTGGGTGGTACCTAGTTTCTTGTGATATTTGTGGAACGCCACTGTCTGTGAAGTTTGAGGAAAATCTTTTACACAGTACTGACATATTAAAAAGTGTCAGAATATTCATTTGGATTGTCGCCCATTTTCTGATAACGTTTGTGGAAAACCTTTTATATAATCTAGACATCTTAACTAGCATCAGAGAGGTCACTCAAGTAAATGTCCATTTTCTTCTAATATTTGTGTATAGTGTTTTACAATTATTATGGAATTAAATTGTGTATGATCCCTTTTACTGTGAATCTGTTGGAAAATCTTTTACACAATGATTTTTAAACTACGCCAGAGAATCCATTAAAGTGTCTTATCTAACGATGTGTTTACGCATTCTCAGAATCTAAAAAGGCAGAGTGAACCTAAAGTTCCTTTTTAATTGTGAGAAAAATGATTTTCGCAATTTTGCCAATAGAAAATAATGATTCTACTAATTTATATGTATCTACAAAATTCATAAATGATACGGTTCCATAAATTATCATCATAATAGTTTGTCTCATGAATAACTGTTTTGATTTGAATACTGTCTGATTGTATTTTAGGAAAAGTGCAGTGCTGGACAGTTTCAATTTCAGCTCTTGCTGTCAAGTAGAAACTCTGGTTGATATCACAAATGAAAACTACTTCTTCTACTTAGTTGTCACGCTTGAGTCCATAAAGCGAAGTCTTGAATATAGATTTAATATTCTGAAAGGATTGGAAGCAATCTTTTTGCTATATAGAAGGAATATATGATTTCGTTATAGTTTCCATTTTTTCTGTAATTAGCAATATGATCATTTAGTGAGGAAAGAGCCTTAAGGGTTTCCTGCAAATTTTATTGTTTTGTGATATTCTAAACAACTGAAATCTTAAGGTTAATATGCATTTTCTATTTGCTATTTATTTAAAATAAAGTATTGAACTTTGTGCATTTATTAATTTTATTTAACTACTATATTTCTTAAATAGGAATGAAATACAGTAAATATGTAATATTTATTCTTTATATATGTAATGAGCAGTCTGGTAGCTTAGACGATAAGACGTTCATTTCCAGAAGTTTGGTATTAGGTCCCAGGATCAAATGCCATTGGGGTCAGGAATTTTTGAGAGTTTGAGGTACGCCAGGACGTTCCATGATTCGGATTCCAGGATAAACTGTTGTTTCCGCCCTCTGACACAGTGGCTTAGTACGCTTCCATTTGGAGGATCCAAGCAACCTTAAGGTGGTGTACGAACTTAATTTAATATCTATCCATTATCTACTGCTGATGCTCTAATTTATCTAATACTATTTTAGAGCAATTCCTGAATATAGGTAACATTAATTTCTCTCAAATGGCTCTAACAATTTTGATGAAATCTTGTATATTGAACAGAAATAGAAAGACGCCAACCAAAGCTTGGTCACCCAGGTACTGGTATATATTAAGCAAACACAAATAAACTGTAGTAGATATCAATAATAGGAAAGTTTTGCTAAAAACTATTTTCGCCATATATTTATATTTACTATCTGATATATGATATTAACTATCCTGTGAGATAAATTAGTATTAGTCGATAAAATTATTTCATGTGAAATTCATTTTCGACATAAATCCAGCCTCCTAGTTAAGAAAGTCAATGGCTGTTGTGACGTTATAATTGGGGGTTTTGAATGGGGTTAACGTTCTAGAATTTTTTATGTCTGTAGGTGCACTAGATTACATGTAATTAGACACGGCCGCCAGTCGGTGGTTGCTGCTAAAGGAAAGGTTATACAGACAATCAATTAGCAAAGTTAGTACACTCGTCTAGTTCGTCAAAGTGCACAATGCTTTACTCCCCATAAACCCTTCCCGCCAAATGCAAGCCACCAGAAAAATTTAGTTTATAGACTTATTTTCTGAAGACACAAGTTCGGTAAGATAGTGGTAATAGTGAGTCACTTCTTTAGTACAAATTCACAATTCTGTCCCACACTCGAACAGATATCATAACATAATTGTTCAACGGCCAAGTTCACTTACAAAATCTGTCCTCGTTTTCCTACCGATCAGACTGTCCACAGTGTATTCTTATTAAATATCTTGATAGAAACGCTGCAACGTTTGCTCATTACAATTTTAACTAGTTCACACTCTCCTACTCCTCTTCACAACAAGTTTCCATCTTGCAACCTCTCACTCTCCAGCTACTGACTAAACCCGCGATATTGTATATCGCACCTGTGATATAGTGCATCATGAAACATTTCAACATTTTCTTACAAACTTAATACCGACTTTTTTATAGGCTAATATCCAATTAATCACTCTGTGGTGTTATACTGTACTCCATGGTTTTCATTTAGTACTGTCAGCTTTATTTAGAAGCAAAGTACACAGTACCAAAGCAATACAGCAAAGGAAATTATTACACCAAACGGTATCGTTTGAAGCAGCTATAACCAAGTCGAGAATCGCTAACAGAAAAGAAACAGACTTGTCACTGTGCAGGCAAGTAGTTTACGATTCAGTTGTCATTCTAATTAACAAATTTTTTTAAATGTTAGCACATGTTCTTAATATTTGATGTTTCACTATCAGCTCGCTCTATATTTTACAATTGATATCTCCTCAATAAAGTATTTAATTATTTTAATCCAAAAAGAAACCTATCGATTGCACTCACCAGAATTGTGTTTGATGTTACTAATGATATTCATCAAGACAAATGCTTTGCCAAATACTGAGTAGTGTTGAACAGTGCAGAAACATAAAACATGCATTTAGTTTGCTACTGAATTCCTATTTAAGCTATGTTGTGCAGAGAGAAATGTATATGTGCCATCAACAATTGCAACTCCCATCCAACCAGGCAGTATCCACTCCGCTGTCGGGTCTGGCCACCAATTTACCGACACAGCTGGATCTATCAGCCTGAAGCTGCAGCTGTTCTTTCCTGTCAACTGGATGTTGTGAACTATTGCCTCAATTTCCATATAATCAGTTTGTTTGTAGAATTAATATTAGACCTGAGTAAATTAGTTTTGATTACTTTTATTTTTCCCTGAACGCTTTTCACTCTGGAAGCCTATTGAACGATTTTTATCTAATGAGTGTTTATATGTTACCATCCCAAAACCCGATATCAGCCCAAATAAGTTTGTCCAGACCAAACTGGTTTATTTTACGTGTGTCAAGATATACTACAGGGTGCGCCAGAGAAACTTACTTATTTGAAAGGTCAATAAAAACAAAAGTACTTCAGTTATTGTTTTAAATTTTTTTTAATTTGAGAATACAATAACCCAATTTTTTTTCATGCAGTCTTGAAAATGACATCAGATAAATGGCGACCCCCATTGCGCATACACTGATGAAGTCGATTTTTGAAATTCGTATCCACTCTTTGCAGCATATCAATCGGTATGTTGGCAATGGCGTCGCGAATGTTGTTCTTGAGGTGTGCTATGGTCCATGGTCAATCGACATAAACCAGGGATTTCAAATAACCCCATAAGAAGAAATTGCACGGAGTCAAATCTGGAGAGCGTGCCGGCCATTGGAGATCGCCTCTGAGAGAGATTAGGCGGTCGGGGAAATGTTGTCGCAACAATTTCATTGAATCTCGTGCTGTGTGTGCTGTGGCTCCATCTTGCTGAAACCACACGTTCCTAACGTTCATTTCTTCGAGTCTTGGAAGAAAAAATTCCTCGATCATGTTCCTGTAACGAGCTCCATTCACGGTAACTGCGCGTTCGTTTTCTTCAAAAAAATAAGGACCAATTATTCCCATTACCGACATCGCACACCAGACAGTAACTCGCTCACAATTAAGTGGCTTCTGGTGAAGCTCACGTGGATTTACACCACACCAATAACGCATGTTTTGCTTGTTGACGCAGCCGGATATGTGGAAGTGAGCCTCGTCACTGAAAAAAAACGACCGCGTCTTCAGGCAGGTTGTCAATCAGCATTTCACATGCATTTTGACGGGCAACAAAATCGTGTTCAGTTAATTCTTGCACAACAGCCAATTTATAGGGATGAAATTGAAGGTCTTCATGGAGAATTCGTCGAACAGTGGGTGTCAGAAATTCCCATAGCAGCTGCGTGTTTGCGAGCCGAACGCCGGGGAGAACGCACAACTGACTGCCTCACTCTTTCGATATTTTCCAGAGTTCTGATGGTCCGTTGAAGTCCATTTCTGGGTTTAGCGACACTTCCACACTCCCGAAATGAGTTAACCCACGACAGAATGGAATTACGGCCAGGAACGAGTCTGTGAGGAGGAATTTCAAAGCGAGCGCGGAAGGCACGTTGCGTAGCAACAATTGAGCGACCGTTAGAAAAGAAGCTCTCGACTGCGAAGGCCCACTGCTCTCTAGACCAGAGCATGATGGCAACTGACTGGAGGGAGAAACAAACTTGGGAACTTCCCCCTCCAGATGCGCCCCCTCTTGCCCCTCTACCCACCCAACTCCCCGCGCGGGAATTTTTTCAAATAAGTAAGTTTCTCTGGCGCACCCTGTAGTTTAGCATAGGACAATGTACAATGGCTTAATTATTTTTGGCTTTACTAGTTTGGTCGAATTGATTTAAAGTCATGCACTTTTGTAGGTAATCTTTCGAAAATATTTGCAAAAATTTAAATGAAACAAAAGAAAATTAAAATTAAAAAAAGAACATATTTGTCTTCCTCAGTGTAATATATAAATTATTTAGTCTTTTTTTACTTGATTTACTATGGTGGCATTATAAATTACACTTTTTTTCCCTGGTACCAATTAATTGCACAGTTTTTGGTGCGGGTAAACCTAGCAAAACCTTGTCCTGTCCCAACTGACTGTTTGGCAGCTGCAATAGTTAGTGATATTTGGACATTGTGCTTGACGTCACTTGTTTCGAGAAATATTTAGGAACAAATGTCGAAAGTGATATCTCAGCCAATAATCTGTCACATTCGCCGAGTCCAACAGCTCTGGGAGATGCATCAATAACATCACACAATTCCTCAGTCCGAATAAAGTATTTTATGTTGATCACCCAACAATTTTTTTTAATGATATGAATGCTTAATATCGTAAACCTTTTCAATAGGGTTTGATGAAATGCAGTCTTGATTTTAACTATTTTAGCTTTTTCCACTTGAAGGATAATATATAACTAAAACATTAAAATGAGATAATAATATACTTTCACAACAGGTATCTATGAGGCGCAGGTGGCGGCGTTAACAGGATCCAACGTGTTTATTTTCGATGTTACAACCATTTAATCTAATTACCTTCAATAACAACTAAAAATCTTCGTCCTAGGCCAAAATAGATTGTATTGGGCTTAACTAATATATCCTGACAGGCGTAGAATAAACCAGTTTGGAGTAGGACAATCCAGTTTGGCGTGATATCTAGTGTGGCGGATAACAGTTATGTGTGACAAAATTAATTACATGTAAGCACACAGTACAGGTAAAAGCTATTAAACGCCTTTCTGAAATAAAGTAAAAGAATTACAGTAAAAATAAAAAATTCAGTTGTTTTGCCTATATATTAATTATGTATGCAACTTAATAATATTCCATAGATTTTACTATTGATATACTGTCTTTTATATCTCACTTATTAGTGAAATACAAAGTTAAAATGAATTTCTAAAATTATTTTCAATATATATTTATAATCTAATTCATGAAAACCTGTAAAAAAAAATATTAGTTTGTGTGATCAAGTATCAAATTTGTTCACAGTTTCTTCGTCCGCTAACTTGGAATGCGTGCCCAGAATTTTTAATTAGATGAAGATGAGATTTTTAATTCTTCAATTCTCAACGGTTTAAAAGTAGGGAGAAAAGTAGGAAGAACTGTACGCAGATATATGTATCGAAAATAACGTCCCAATAACCGTTTATAATTGTTACTACAGGTTTTCAGGTGCTGTACAACCCTTGCTGAAATCGTGATACAGTGAAACATAAAAATGCAATACAATTTAATTAATCTGGTAGAAAATTAGCAGCAGAAATACTGTCTGGGTGACAATACGACCGCATAGAGCAGAGCCTTCCTCAGAGACAGTTTAATGAAGACAGTCATGAGTGGTGAGTGCACTCTAGATAACAATAACAAGTTTACGGAGTGCTTTGAAAGCGGACCTCGGCTCTATAGTACTTAATGCATCACCAGTCTCTCCAAATGCGACTGACGTTTATTGAAAAAGTTCGCGGCTGGAGGTGTGTCATACAATTGGAAGATTCGTAATTTTTAAAAGAAAAAAACTATTTCAAACGTTTTGCAAACAGTGTGGAGGTGTTATTTACATTATTTATATACACTGTACAACCAACACGCTGTATTCATAGCACTTTGGATAAAGTAGTTAGTGTGTTAGTTTCGTCTCATTTTGCTCCCCTCAGCTTCCATTCCTTGCCTCTGTTTATGAAAAAATAATTTAATGTATTAATTAAAAAAGCAATAAATCATATAAATCTGATACCATGATTAACCACAGGATGTTCCATATCACCCAGACAAAACAAGATTGAGGGCGGTGTAGTGAAATCACTAACTATATCAGTGACGTCAGTAACCTGAATAATACAATCCTTCTCTGACGAGTCATGTAACGAACCATAACTCACTGAAAGGACGTTTCACAAACTGTTAATTTAACACACAGGTTTGTGAAGTTAAACGGAATTTCTAGTAATAATTATTACAGCCAGATAATTCAGTCATACTCCAGTCGTTTGCTAAACTGCAGCATAATAAACGAGGAGAATGTACTGTAGTAAAACTGCAATGAAAGTGACTAACAGAATCCAGACGTGGTGTTGATATTATCCATGTTTTAAACAGTGATTACAGAGTGAGAAAACAGAATTTTGCTTCTCACATTATAATATACACAGAAGTTTTTCAAAGTTTGTGGTGTGATCATTACTTAGATAATGTACATATCTTGGAATATACTTTAATAATAAGGTTCTTTGGGCAGGCGAGAGGTGGTAGGTAAACTTTCCATCGTCCGTCATGAACTGGATATATCTTATTGCGGAAGTAAGAGACTGGTTTATCGAACATTGCCTGCAAATCGTGAGATGGAGTCTGACCCACAATAAGGGTGCGTAACTACAGGAACTGGAAGAGGACAGCTAGGGTACGGTAATTAAACGATAAAGAAGCTGGTGCGATCGGAAGGCAGGAGTATTCTGTGTGATAAAGCATACGCCGGTTTTTCTTCATTTTCTCGTCAACCATTAGGTTAGTGGATAAGTTTTCTTAGGAAATTTGTAAATTTAGGCGGTTATTCTCCAGTTATGGAAGTGTTTTATGGATGCGTTGTTTCGTCTGGATAACTCTTATGTATGTATGTTCGTTGTAGTGTATAATTTGTATTATGACTGAATAAAAGGTGGAAGTAGGGATGACGTGAAAATAGACACCAACCCACTTAGACATACTTTTCCAAAAGACGCCATGTGAGCCGCCAGGCTTGACTCCCCATCCGACTGATGAAATACCGTCAACAGTATCGCATGCGCACTGCGGAGACCTGTATCTCAGGACACTGATAAACGATATTGCCAAACCTGATAATTTCCTCCACCACCAGGACTCGAAGCAGCTAACCCCAGTATGATGCCACAGCAAGGTGAACCAGCGGGATGAGTTATACAGTGGTTATGAGTATGAATTTCGATTATGTGGAAGGAAGGAGGACCAAAACATGATTAGCTGCTAACATGAAATGGTGGAAAAACTTTTCGTCTCTGTACAAAAGAGGAGGAAACAACAATAAATTATCTGAAATAAATAAATAATCCGAAAATGGATGTGTGTGTAACTTGCTACAGAATGTAAGCTGCATCGCAAATGACACTGAGAATAATTCAGCGTAAAATTTCTATTCAAACTTGAAGCTTATTCGATCATTGGCGTTGCTCTCAGTCGAAACATCACTTATTAATTGATGCGGTACATACAATAAACGAATGAGTTACAGTGGATTCATTGAAAAATTTGGCGATTGTGGAACATGTGCCGGAGTATTTAATAATTGATTAATGAATATTACAAAGGCGCAAAGTACACATATTGTAAATTGTGAAACAAAAAACACACAAAAAAAAAAAAATAATGAATTTGAAGTTCCATTTACATATAAAAAAAAATTGTGAATGATATAAACGACAATATTTTGTCATTAAAAGAAATATTTTCTTGATATCAGTAAACCCAAGGCATCAAAATAAGAGTAAACAAGCGAAATTTGATTTGTAAAAAGTGCTTACCAAATAGGATTTTCAGGTGCTTTATGATTATTTCTGTCCACTTCGCTGTCTACAGTATTCTTAATATTCCTGTTTAGCTGAATGTGGCACTGTAACCATCAAATCATTGCTGTATTAGTAGCAATGGAATTCAATACGGATCTAACTTCAATTTCATGATGAATTCATTTTCAGAGTATGTCGCGTTGTTTATTTCATAATCTGAGCTTAATACGGCTGCCATCCTACATCCGTCGTCAGAGATACAGTTTATGTTGACATAGCAACGAGTGACAGGCATCGCAGAGTGAAAGGCCGCTATCTTCGTTGATGTTGATGGAATTCTTTAAAATTATGCTGCCTCTTTCACACGTCGAGGCCACCACTGGTCTTCTCTCCACAGCAGCCTCGTGTCTTGAAATTTGGTTTCGTGCCCGATGTTAGCAGCATAGTGAACTACTGCGGATTTGACGTTGTTGTTATAGCTATTTACAGTGGCGGATATGTTCCTTAAGTCTCTCCGCCACATTGCGGCCTGTCTCGCCGATGTAAACACTGCCATAGCTGCAGGAGATTTCATAAACACCCGTAAACTGGTGTTGGTGCAATCTGTCTTTTACACTGATAATGACTAACCAAGTTCGCAGTGAGCCTCATACACTATTTGCACCTCTACCTGCTTTAACAATTTCCCAAACCGGTCAGTGATACCATGTATGTATGGGGAGACAGACGAATTTTTTTGGCATATTGGTATCATGGGAAAAGTTGACGTCTTACCCTTCTTATGTCGGATGTAGCATAGGCGTTGGCTAGGAATATTTTTGTATGTGTCTCCATTTCTTCCTTCAGACGATTCACATACTATCCTAGCTAAGGGTTCTAGAAATAAATGGGATTAAGACCATTTTCCTACCACCACCAAAACTAAGGAATATTTTGCGTTCTGCAAAGGATCACCTTGCACTTCGTATACCCGGAGTTTATAGTATTCCGAGAGAATGCTGAAAACTAAGTACATCAGCCAAACAATACGGTGTATCAAACAACGTTGTTTGGAACATGCCCGACACGATCGCCTAGGGCAGAAGGAAGAATCTGCGGTGGCGGAACATAGTGTGGAACAAGGACATGGATTCGATTTCGAATTAACTAAGGTGCAGGCACATGCAGAGGTTTCTGAGGCAGCGTCATTACAGAACATTTGAAATTCGCCTCGCGTCTGATCTGGTGAACCGGTATTGTGGTTTCCAGCTGAGTGATGCGCGGATACCAGTTATTGAGGCTGCTCTTCAGCAACGCTCTATATTTTATGCTTTCGCAGCCGCCTAATGAAGTCTGAGAGGCTGCTAGGCAACGTAACAATGTCTGTCGTTGCCACGACTACACCTGAAGATGGCAACGGAGCGTTATCACCAAAATATTGTGGGTAAACAATAATATTATTCGGTAAGTTTCCCGAGAAACATTCATAAATTCACCTTATGTTTGTGATTTACAGTCGGATAGTTCGTTACTAATGATATAATGTTGAACAATAGGTTTAAAACGGGGGAGTACTTTACATAGCCACAGGGAGCTGTGCACAGGTTTTATATCTATGATGATCGACTTTGAATGAAGATAAATTCCAAGAATAGTCAGCTTATTAAGTACAACGATAATAAGAGAAAAAAATGTTTGTGAGGTGCGGATGGAATAGTTTGTTGTTTAATTATGTTGGCATTATATTTGATAGTAAACACAAAGGCGCAGAGCAGATAAGTGAAGGAACTGAGTTGGAAACATTGGTCTGACCAGGGCTTGAGTATGGTGTTTTTTTTTTTTTTTTTTTTTTTTTTTTTTTTTTTTTTTTTTAACAGTTTAACGTCCCTTTTTAAGGAATGGGAAGGAATTCGGCCATGGCCTTTTGAAGGAAGCATCCCGGCATTCGCCTGGAGTGATTTGGGGAAACCATGGAAAACCCAAATCTGGATGCCCGGACGGGGATTCGAACCGCCGTCCTCCCGAATGCGAGGCCAGAACGCTATCCGTTACACCACCACGCTCGGTGGTATGGTGGTCGTGTAGTACGGTTATCAAATGAAGAAGCTGCAGAGAAGGCTACAAGATACAACTCTGGAATTTTCCCCAGAATATAGTTAGTAACTGACGTGATAGAGTATCTGAATATGGATTTATTGGAAGACAGGAGGAGGGTAAAGAGAGTGCTGGTAGTATACAAGGAATGTCTTGATGTTGTGACTGTAGAATATTGGTAGAAAAATTGGGAGTATTATATACAAGAAAAGAGATGAGCATAACCAAAAGTTGTAATTAGATTTCTGGAATAATAGAGAGAGAAAATTTTCTATTGTAAGTGAGGTGGTCAATATTTTAATATACTTTGAGTGGATATTATGAATAATTTACCAGAATCACTGAAAAATTTAAAATAATTAATTAATTATTAATTTAATTGAACTGGAGCAGACACTCCGGTGTCAATTCCCTTAGTCAACCAATTATTTTTATTTTAGTTTTTACTTATAAAATTTGAGTATACCTTAGCGATTTACAAATATTTATTTTAAATTCCTTGAGCGTTTTTTTGTAAATTATTCATCAATTTAACTGGTAATTTGTTCCAATCCCTGACACCCTTACCAATAAAAGAAAATTTACCACTCCCTTATGCATGAAATCGAATGCATTGTCAGGTCATCTTTTCCTTTCCATGTATTTTCCTCATTCTTCGGCCAATATCCCTCCAAGCCCCATCACCAACATATGCCTTGTATATTACCAACAGCCTTTTCACCCGTTTTCTGTCTTCCAATGACTCCCATTCCAGGTCTTTTATCATATTAGTAGGGACTAGGTATTGCGATAATTTCCTGAAACAAATCTAGCTGCTCTTTTTTACACGCCTTCCAACTCATGTATTTAAATTTATTTATTGTAGCTTTCTGAGTTCATTGATAATTTTCTGAAAATCTATTTCAATTGTTTTAGATTCCTCATTCATATTTACAGGGAGATTCTCCTCTGATGTATTCCTTCCCATCACAGGATGAGAGTCCCTAGCGGTATTATCAAAACAGTCACTCAATATCTCTGCTATATTAAAATCCTTAGTGACTTGAACTTCATTATTATCTACAATTGTCTGAATACCTTCCCTTTCCCTCAGTTTCTAACACAACCATAGAAATTTCTAGATGAGTTCAGTGCCCCCCGCTCGAAAAATAAAAATTCACAAATAATTTAAAAAAATTGGAAAAAATATGTGGTGATATTGCTCAAAAACACAGTTAACATAATATAATAAATGAAAGTCATTGAATGTTAATTCTCGTGTTTAGTGAAATTTCCCCCAAGACATACGCTCCAATGAAATTAAAATAAAATGAAAGTCCGCAGCTTTCGTAATCCTTCAAAATACAAATGAAGTAAAAGCTGTCACTAATTAAAAGAGTGATATGCAAAAATTAGATACTAAAATTCTAATGGAAACGTATCACTGATATACCAGCTTCTCTTTCCTTACGCCCCTGACTGCTCTCACATACCACTGCAAACAGCAATACTGCAGAGTGTGGAGGTTAGTCGTGACCAGGGGCGTAGCTACTATGGGGCTAGGCGGTGCAGTGCACCGGGGCCCTCACGCTCAGGGGACCCACAAGCATACCTCAAGGGGCCCCTAAGCGCAGCTCTAGGGGCCCTCAAGCGCAGTTTAGAGGGTCCACAAGCCTTCACGGCAAACTGGCGACTTTTTTTTTTTTATAAGCTCTACCCCCTAAAGAACAATTCAAGGGCCCCCATCCTCAGTTCAGGGGGCCCCTACCAGCACACAAAGCAAAAAAGAAAGGTCGCCCGTGTGGCCTGAGGGCCCAAAATAATTTTTTTACATCGGGGCCCTTGTTGACCTAGCTACGCCACTGGTCGTGACTTTGTATTCGGGAGGACGCGGGTTCAAGTACCTGTCCGCCATCCAGATTTCGGGTTACCATGGTTTCCCCGGATCACTCCAGGCGAACGCATAGATGTTTACTTCAAAAAGGCCATGGCCGATTTTCATCCAGTCCCTTCTCCTTAGTGTTTTCCCGACTCTAAAGACTTCGAAAATGAAGAGACGCGAAGTTACAGAAACACACATGTTAAATCACGTTTTCTTGTCTTTTTACTTTTGCTTAGCATCAATATTAAAAACAAACAGATACTTTGAGTAATATTGGAGTACAAATTTGGACATTGAACTTGAATTTTTTGATAAAATAACAAAAATAATTTTTTCTGTAACTCCATAGCATTAGATGATGAAACTAAATTGTGTTTCCTACAACTGTCAAGAGATTTTTTCTATTGAGAAAACAAGGTAGTACATTTAGCGACTCAGTATTACTTAATGGACAAAGATTTTAGAAATTCACTTTTGTAATCTGATTTGGAGTGCTTCATCTTGGAAGTAATTGCTGTCTGTAGTTTTGTATCAGCTGATTTGAGGTGCGTTATTTACTGTGTACTGTAAATACAAACGTGTTTTTTGTTTTTGTTTTTTTAACTAAAAGTAGACTGCTCTACATGTGAAGACTACAAACTGTTATTACGGTAGATAAAGAGGTACGTACAGCTTAAGCATTTCCTATAATTGCACAACAAGCAATGCTTTCGATGTGTTGAATGCTGGTTTGTGTTGTTTGGTGAATAAGTGAACACGTTAGGAACAGAAACATTTCTGTATTGCTTTACTTAATTTTATCCATAATTCACTGTGTTGTACGTGACTGTATTGTTCAGACAAAAGAATATAATAAAATACAGCCTTCAGTTACTTGAATACAAATTTATTGGACTACACTATGCATTTCGGACCCTGTGGATCCATCTTCAGGTGTCTGTTGTATTTACATTGGTATTAGTTTTGTCCTTAGCAAGATATGTGTGCAGCAAAGTGGATTCCATTTAGTGACGTGAAGCTGAGCAATCTGTTTTATGTACGTATTTACTGTGGAGCACTGCACTAGACATGGTTTAAGGTACACATCTTCACATCACTGCTGCAATACACTTTGCTGGACACATATCTCACTTAGGACAAAACTAAAACCAATGTAAATACAACAACCACTTGAAATGGATCCACAGGGTCTGCAATGCATTGTGTACTTCAATGAACTTGCATCCAAGTGATTGTAGGCTGTGTTGTATTATACATTTTGTCATTTCTATATTTAACTTTTTTTGTGTTTTGAAGTGTTGTCTGTTTTCAGCTGTTGAAACATATTAACACATTTCTGAAAAGTATTTATATATTTTTTTTATTTTGTATTATAGGTAGTTTGTCCCTGTGTAAAATTACTCCCATGATACTTGTTTTAAGCAATTAGTTCCATTCTCCTATTTAGCAAAAGTGACCTTTACTTCTTTCAAAAGTTACAAAATATGACGCACATCTCATAAGCTGTATGTGGACATGTGTGTTTTCAATTAGCAAATATTGTAACTAAGCATTATTCTGTTACTTGCTTTGCATCAGTTATGAAATGACTAATAATAGTTTATGTATGTACCTTGGTATAGTTCTGTTTTTTGTAATGTTGCAATTAGATATGTTCTTCTTCAACTACAAATGGGTGAAGTTAATGTTTTTGGAAATTAGCTATAATTCTACAGTGCAACAGTAGCTTAGTATAGAAATAAGTGAAAATTTAAAATTCTTTTATTTGATTACTTACATCAGTAATGTTTGTTGTTTAGCTGTTCCTTTCAGTGATTTGCAGACACATCATTTTAAATAAGTTATTATTTTGAATCGTATTTGACAAAGAGCAATACTTTTCTGACATTAGTATAATGAATTCCTCTTGATGAAGTTGTTGCATTATTGATTTATTAGGATACTGTCGTGATTATGTTCTCCATTTTCTCTGCTCCCCAAAGTGTTACCACTTTTCCAGTTCAAATGCATTACAAAAGACTGAGATTTTCATATATATGTGTTTCTAATGTAATGATACCTGAATATAAAAATTAGGCTTTGTTGCCTATGTATTGTGTATGATGTGGATGCTCAGATGTTATTACTGCTTCTTAGTGTGGCAAACATAGTTCCCAATTCCATATTTGGAGTCATAAACCAGAATATCCGTGTGCCAATGTAATATATGTTAAAGTAACAGAGTTTCTGCTATCACCTACTTGAGTTACAGTTTCTTTCCTCTAATCAGAAAGTCTAATAGCCTCATTAATAAACTAACTTTGCAAAATAACTTCCAGCCCAATATAATAATATCTCTCAATCCTTCTATTCGCACTAGAATTGAATGATTGCATAGATTATTTTCATTGGGAATCACTTATTTATAATAAAAGTGAGTTACAACACAAGATGGTTGACTAAATTCAATAAAGTTAGTTGACTTATTGCTAGCAGAAGTAGTTGTTCCCAAGATGTAATGGCTGATTGACACAGCATTCTTGGTTGGTAAAATGGTTCTGTCTTATGTGCTTACAGTCTCCAGTGTTTCTTTTAAATACATTCTGCTGAAGACTTTTGTCTATAAATAAATTTTAACCTTATGTTTGAACACATTATTTTTACTGGTTCGATAAAATCCGTAATCTCTTCTTGTATTGAAATAACTCCTTCATCACAATATAGTAATTATAGCCCACATCCCAAATTATCTACTTTATATATGTTAATCATTGCCTACCTTTACAGTTATTTGCTTCAAATGATCACTCCACTATCAAATAAACCAGTAAAACATGTCTTAAAATGTGGTTGGCCATACTGTCTCTTCTATCTATTGATTTTTTTACAAAGTTCTTTCCACGCCAGTCATTTTCGAAACACTTTCATTTCATACTTCATCAGTCAACTGAGTTTTAAATATCATTTTATACCACCACTTTCCAAATGATTCAGTTTTACTTCTGTCTAATATCTGTGCTTCAATACAATAAAATTGTGTGCTCCAAACATGATTTTAAAAATCTCTTTCTGAATCATAATTGAATATTTTAAACAAAAAGACTTGCATTTTTCAAGAAGGTTCTTTTATTAATGCTAATCCGCTTTTATAATCATTCCCAGTTATGCTATTTTTTGTAGTTTTACTTGCTAATTTTACTGCTGAACCTATTTTCTTATTTAATCTAAAGATATTTCTATCATTTCTGTTGCAGTTCTTGACTTTTATATTGGTCCAAATTCTTTCAGTATTTTTTCATGCCATTCAATAATTTCCCAATATCTGCAGTGTGTTCTGCTAACAGGATATCAGCAAAATGTAGAATACTGTTTAATTTTTCCTCCTGTCATATTACAATTTTTATTTTACTTCTCTTACTGCTTCCTCTATATAGAAGTTAGTGTAAACAGGACTAGAAACTGTATCACCATTCACCATGACAAAAACAATACAGCTATACATTCCCACTGCTGGCTGCCAATGCTAGAACATAAAATACACTACAATAAGCATGTGGACATATTCTTAGTATATCAAAAATAAAATAAAACCAATTAGTTAGCAAATTTAAATTTAACTACGCTATATGCCATAGAATTATTATTGTAATTCAGGAAAAAAAATATGCAAGTGGCGATATTGCAGCCTTATGGATTTGAGAGATTTCAGTTTCATCGCTGTCCAAAACTGAGCTGTTAAAAAGGTAACATGTTCCTTGGGAAACTCCACAAAGGATTTCGGTAATGGAGCATTTCAACTCGGGGAACAGTCCTTTCCCCTTCAAACTATCTATTTAATCCTTTTAAACATCTCTGGAAGATTAACATAGAGAGATCACCATTCATGATAGCAGTAAACATTCAATATTTCTCAGAATGTGTCGTTGTTTTTGCATGACAAAATCTACAGAGTTATGTTATCAACTCGATCGAGGAGGTACAATAGGCCCAGGTTCAAATGCCGGGAAGGTCCGTCCTTATTTTAATCAGTTTTAGGTGAATTTTTGATGGTTCCTTATCTCCGCCTCATGAACTATGCATTTCACGAACAGGAAGCTACAGTTTCACATTTTACATATAAATAACAGTTCTCTTGTTTCATATTCGAATAAGTTTTCTGTTATAATAAGTTTCCTTCATGTAGTTTAAAACATATGGATGGAAATACTGTCATCTTAAGGTGATCCAAACAGCCTGCGTGGATCTGCTGTCACTGTATACAAATATGTATCAGAAGGTTAAATTGGAGTCATGTGCACTGTCGCATTAAATCATAATCAAGTTAAATGCCGATACATAATGAAGTCATCTATAAAATATGTTGTGTCAGTTCATAGAAAATCCCAACCGTTACGAGTCTTGGCTAAACAGATCATCAAAGTTTGAGACCAAACCCAAAGCTTACAATACGAATCAAGTTCTCATTTCAGCCAGAACGATTCAAGCGATCGCGACCTATGATCATTTTACTACTTAGTGGCTGCTGGTGAATTTCATCAAGAAATATTTTTTCATGAGAATGAAGTTATAGAGGGCCGCGAGGTTACACCATTAGGAAACACAGCAGGGACATTGACCTGTGGAACTGGGATGGTGGCAGGCAGCTGAAACAGATCTAAAGTAGCACAGATGACCACATCGGCATGGCTCAGGTTTGGTCGAAGCAGCCCGTCACTACGTGGGCGATAGTGGGAGGATGTGTCTAGGGATCTCTCCTGGGCTATCTCTTGCTCACAGCGTGCTCAAGCAATTTGATATAATCATCGAGAATTGCCTTTACCGTCAGCAAACAAGGGATATCACCAGCAAGTAACCCGGGGCTTTGTACTGGAGGAGCTACAGATTTACACTAGGTTGTTAATCCACAAACCACACTTTCGCGGGTAGCTCGAAATAAAAGGTTATAAACTGTCAGTTACTTTATAACAAAAGCACTAGTTCATATAGCTACTAATATCGCAATTAGAAATGTTGTATGCCAATGTGTAAATATATAAATTAACCAGTGTAGAGATGAAATAGCATGTTGGAACTTTACCCTGTAATGATCCTGTGATGAAATCTCCATCTGAAACTCAGATCAGCTCCTAATTCACGGCTCCTGGAAGTTAATTCTGTCTGTTCTAACTGCTCGGCCTGACAGGGTCCAGCATACTGGTGACGATGTCTCTAACTATTAGTTCTCCTAACTTCCCTGAAAATCAACGGAAAATATTCAGATTTCGCTAAGGGAACCCAATAACATGTATACAGGTCCAGTACATATTTCAGCCAGATCAGATCACCCAGTTGTACCTTTGACCCTTTACAGTACTTTTTCTCTGTCTGTGCAAATTTTCAGGTTCATTACTCTCTTCAGATTCAACATAAATATTTAAAATTTTATAGAAGGATGAAAATTAGGTCAAGTTTGTATTTCAGTTATATTGTTTCACGTGACCATTAACTTTGAATCTTTTACTATCCAGTGCGAGGTCTCTGTCTACTCAAAATATCTATTTTTATTATTTCTAAATTTTTTCAAACTATACTGATATTCCTCAAATTTTTCTGATCGAGCCATTATGGAGAAATACAGGTTAGATTCATATTTCAACTATATCATGCATGTTGACATTTTCTTTGACCTCAATAATAAACATACAGGGCTATAAATGATTTAATCGATTTCACAAAATTAATGTAGCTATATTATTAACACTCATATAGAAAAACTCAAAAAGTTTCTTTTTTGCATATATGTATGTGTCTCCTTATTCATTCTGCAGAAATCAAGTCGATGACCAAGTTCTTGAAACACTCGGTGCAACATGTCTGTATCAATCTGTTGAAAAAGCACTGTCGATGCCAGATCACAGTAGTGGTAGGTTTGTTGATAGAGGAGGCTCAAACATTGAATCTTTCACGCACCCCTGCATTAAAATCTGGTGGGCTTGGAGACGAAATGATCGGAATTTCTGATCTTCATCCCCACCACAACAGGTTCATTGGTTTATCTATCTCCTGCTCAAGAATTCACGAGCATAGTGATCAAGTGGGATGGTGCAAAAGTTTTGGAGTTTTTCGATGTGACTGTAAAGTTTTGTGACAATATGGCAAATAATATAGCTACAGTAAGTTTGTGAAATCGCTTCAATCATTTATAATAATGTTTTGAATGGCGCAATAGTCTCTTTCAATGGAAAATGTCTGTCTTTAAGTCCCTTCGAACTCAACGAAATTTCTTCAGATCTTACAGAGCGAACCCCTAGTATGAAATGCACTTTATGTTTGTTTCTTCAGCCAGACCAGATCACGGCGTCTCACACCCTTTTCAGTTGATGTTTGTATTTCTTAATTCTCTACTTGTGTCATAACACTCTGTTAAATATGGATTGTAAATTTTTTGTGTTTTCTCGATGTTTTAGGCCACAGGTCTTTATAATTTTGAACATTTTATTTTATTTATGGTATATAATTCCACAGGCTTTAACAATCTTCACATAATGTAATAAATAAGACGAAAATGGGACTATAATTTAATAATATAGTGATTTAGCAATACAAAGTTATAATTTGTATTCTGTGGAAATCTACATAACAATATTTCCTTGGGTTTATGAGCTGTTTGTTTATCTTCAACATGATAGGTATGACAGGGTGCTTGAAATAACTACTGCGAAAATCACTTTCCACTTCTTTATTTTTCACATGCGCTCTATAATAACATCGAATTCATCCAAAGATGTTAAGTACAAATATAAATAATATTCCAGCGATTAAGCTAATACACTTCCGAGAAATACTGACTGACATGGAGGAAGGAATATATGGAGACGAAATAACAGCCAAATCGGCGAAACCTCATTAAAAAAAAAACACTCTTCTCCTACTGCGCATGCGCGGCGGCCACTGGCGGCCATAGGAACCCCAAAACATTGGGCTGTTTGCACTGTGTATGCTGCTGTGAACATTTCATTTTCTAATATTTCAAAGTTTTTTATAATGCCAAGTTGTGTTGCATATGGTTGCACAAACAGACAAGATAGGAAACAACCTGGAATAACGTTTCGTAACTAAATCACATTGAAATTATTGTTCTTGCAATGTTAATAGATAACTGCAAGATTAGATCCTATCTCTATAAATTTATTCATTGCTTTCAATAGGATGATATCTTTCTCAAATGTTTGTTGGTGTAGTAGTAGACAATCAGCATATGTTACTACTTTGCACCTAAAAGGCTAGCCTTATTGTAAACAAGCGTTGAAAGTCTAATTTAAGTGGGTCAAGTTTACATCGTGAGACAGTGAAATGTGCATGCTTTAGTCCAGTTTCAGTTTACGCTGAAAGTGTACGATGAATTTAATTCTGATAATTTGTGCTGTGTGAACTACTAAACTTGATGAAGCAAATGTTGCTGTTAACCCAAAATGTTGTTCGCGATGTATTTAGATGCACATAGTTTGATTTTTTTAGCGGCTATATTGATGGAAATGTGGGTAGTTTGAAATGCGGCGTGTACTAGAAGGGTTCAAACAATTTATTTATTATTATTTGTTACTAATTTCATTAGCACTATGTTAGTGACACAATGTGTATCGCGATGTAAACAACTTCCATCTAAGCTTCTGACTTTTGATGTATGGTAAGAAGATAAATGCACTGATGTTGCTAGCAAATTTACATAGGCCACTAACAGTACAATATCTTCTGAGTAAGCTAAGAGGTCTTTTGAAGGGTTCAATTTTTTTTTTTAAAAGAAAAAGTTATAAATATTGACTTAACCTAACCTAACCACCCCAGTTTGGAAACAGCATATATCGAGAACTAAGCGAGATATCGAAAAAAATTATTCTTCATTTTCCATTTGTCTCGTCGTGTTACATAAGAATCTATCATCAAATTTGATCTTAGGGAAATTTTTCTTCTGAATTTCAACCCGAAACTCCTCTCTCTCGAGAACTAAGCACGATATCAAAAAAATAATTATTCTTCATTTTTGATCTGTCTCGTCCAGTTACATAATAATCCATCATCAAATTGCTGTGCCACGGTTGTCTTATGATTCCCTTGAGGTTTTTGTGCCTTCTCCCCGTTTTTCTACGGCCAAGCAATATGGTGGCCTCCCCACTCCACTTCTCTCCACCCGGTTTCACTCCAGTGCGTGGTGAAGGTCCCTTGCGTCGTCTCCATATATTCCTTCCTCCATGCTGACTGACAACTTACTCTAAAAAACTAAACTTTTCTCTGCTGTTCTCTTTATATAGACGCTACATAAATTTCCAGAAAAACTCAGAGAGTTCCGACCGACGTTTCTCGAATTCTAACAATACTTAAACAATTAACCCTTTGACTGCTGATGACGGGTATAGCCGCAGCCGTCGCATTTCCCCTGAGTGCTGATGACGAGATAAGCCGCACCCGCCTGCCGCTACCTGTGTGCTGATGACGAGATAAGCCGCACCCGCCTGCCGCTACCTGTGTGCTGATGACGAATATAGACGCGCCGCTACCTGAGTCGTAAAGCGGACTTCTCGCCACATTTCTCAATAGCCTTTGCAGTTTTGGTCGCTAGCTTATCGTACGAATGTTTGTCTGCTGGGAGCCTAGGCTTCGCTCTACAGTTCACTGTTCAACGAAAATTACATCAGTGTTCTTTGTGTCCTGTATTTTATAAAGAAAATTGAAAGACGTCGTGAGTGCATTGAGGAATAAATCATGGAGATTCTTACGATGAGCGCCACTGAGGATGAACTACTTCATTTTGATGGAAGTGATAGCTTTTCCACAAAATCGGAAAGCTGTATTCCTAAAACATACTCGTCAGGAGGGGTGACAATGCAGTCTCATGTTTCAACAAGTTAGTTGTTCTGAAGAATCAGAAAGTGATAGTGAAACGGCTACGAAGAAATTACTTCTTGGCGATAAATCTAACTAGAAAATCATTTTCGTCCAGTTAGTCACGCATTTGATGTTACACTATTGGGACATGCGTGTCAAATAGGGAATGTGTCAAGTATTCTGTCAGTTTTCATGTTATTTCTTACAGAAGAACTGACGAAATATATAGCTGATGAAAAGAATCGGTTTTGTATAACCACTATGAAGAATACTCCAGAATCAGAGCTTTCTCGAATATCAAAGTGGAAAGATACTGGATATGATGAAATGTATTGTTTCAGAGCTATTTGTCTTCTGATGCCTAGCGTGAAAAAAATTGAAAATTAGGGAATATTGGACCAGAGATGTCCTTCTAAATACTCCAATTTTTAGTGAACTTATGTCCAGATACCGCTTTTTGATACTCTGGTGAGGTTTCGTGCGATTTCGCCGCAACCCGCCCCCCCCCCCCTCTATTTCACATCACGTAATTAATGGACAGACACTTCATATCTTAGAAATGAAAAATCTGTTGAGTACTTATGTGGAACAAATTTCATCAAAGAAACAAAATTGCGTATAATCGGGTAATTACAAAGCGCAGCAAACATTCAGTCATCGAGATATTTTGGGTGTCTACATCTACAAAGATATTCCGGAAACCAAATGTGTGGGGGAGGCTGCTTGAACAATTATCATTTTAAGGTCTCTTTCTATATTCGTGAATAGCGCGAGGAAAAAACGGATGGCTTTAACTCTCTGTATGAGTTCGAATATCTCTAATTTTACAGTGGTGGTCTGAACGCGGTATGTAAGTGTGGAATACAATATTTCTATCATTTTTTTCGAATCAACAATAACACTCTAATACAGTAAGGGACCTACAGAAACTGCCAAGAAAGAACTGTAAACTATTGACGTAAATTTAAGAATCACTACGCTTTCGACAAAAGCTGCAAAAATCGAGAGAAAAATGCAAGCAAGAAATAATTATTAGTTATGAAAAATAGGGTTAATGATTCAGTTTTATTCTGTAGTAATTTATTTGCAGAGAAACTATGTAGTGAGAGCATTTATTCTGTATCAGTCGTGAGAGGTCACAGTGCTTCGCCAGAAACATTCAGCACAGGGCGGGTGGAGCCGCTCGGACGGCTCCGTCCCCAGGGATAATCACTTAGCGCAGGTAGCAGGCCACAGCGCGGCAGGTACACGATCCGCCGGCAGCAGTCAAAGGGTTAAAATAACATTAAAGCAATCAAGATTCATACAATAACAATAACAATCATTATGGAACACATAGAAATAAAAATAAAAGATATTTACAGGTGTTTAGAAACAAAATTATCAACGTAATCCAGATAAACAAGTGAGAATTGTCCTCCAAACATCGTGGCTCACCTGAACTATTACAATTACAAACTTGTAATTTATATTTCATGCATAATACTGTCCTTGGACATATTATTATCATTAATGTAGTTTATTTCCATAAAACAATGTTTGTTTAAACAAATTCACAATTAAATACATGAAAACTATACAATCATAATTAATTAGCTCCCAACTTGCTATATACAAGTCTAAAAATACAATATCATAATGGTCTGGTTCTGAGGGCCATTACAACTGGCTCGTTAAAGATCTTCCTATTCTCCGTCAAAACCCGTTGTGTGGCATTGTGCGAAGTGGTCGTCTGTTTGATTAGGATCTTCACAGTCGCTTTCTGGTGGATCGAGGATTATCCATTTATAGAGAGTGCTTCCACTCCTTGTTTTTATACGATTTTTATGGCACCAGATATTTCTAAGAAGCTTTATACTATACTGAATTTGGTTGGAATGCTCAATATCCAGAAGTTTGAAAGTGTGTGACGTCCATTTTCCCTTCCACACTATTTCGTTGGAGAACGTGCCGCGTCATCTCTGTTCTAATTGGATTTCTATATTTAAGCAGTGATGGTGTTAATGTGGTAGTGTGGAATGGACTGAGCGTGATGTGGCCTCGCATTCGGGAACACGTGGATTTGAATCCCTGCTGGACTATCCAGATTTGGTTTTTCCATGGTTTCCCCAAATCACTCCAGGCGAATACCGGGATGGTTCCTTCAAATGTCCATGGTAAAATTCCTTACCATTCCTGGCACCCACTCCTTTAATGACTTCAACGTCGACAAGGAGTAAAGCTATAATTAAAATAAGAAAATTCAGTTATAAGTTTGTGATGTATTTGGGGATTTCACATTTCAACAGTTCTTTGCTATCTACATAATTATGATGGAGCAACATTCGAAAGTGCTTAGAGCCACTTTTCTTTAAGTTTGTTTTAGTGTTCCTTTTATGGTTTTCTGGCACGAGAGCTTACCTGCATATTAGTGGATGCAGTTCACAGAGTGGTTGATGTCACCATCCCTCTCCTAGTCCCAATATTGCTAGTTCTCTCATCACATTGTTTGTGGTATTCAGTTCTTGTGTTGCATTTTCAAGCTATATGTTGTAAGTTAGGAAGAGCTTGAAGATGACTCCTAGGTATTTCAGAGAGAATTTATGCGTGATTTTCTTTTGGTGGAATATAATTTTCATTAATCAGCATTGTGCAGGTGGAAGGCACACACTTCTGTATTGGAAGGATTCAGGTGTAATATCAAATTCATTTTGAATTGGTTCAGAAACTCCAGTTCTCTTGTTACAGCTTCCTCAGAATCTTCAAAAACATTGCTTCAATAGGTTATAGGCTTGTCACCTGCATAACTGATACTCACTTTCCTAGAGATTGAAGAGTTTGGGAGATAGTATGGATCCTTGAGGTAGGCAGTTTTTTTTTTTTTTTTTATATAGTGTATTCCTTCACCTAGCCTGTCCAGAGGTGACCCTTACATAGTGATCGCAGAACATGTTTTCTAGGTGCCCAGCGAATCATTATCCATGTTTGAGTTAAAGCAATCTAACCAGTTAGAGTCATACAAAGCTAACAGCTGCTCACTAATTGAATTTTACATCGTTTTCAGTGAAGTTGTGTTATGTTACTAGTTTCACTCTTTACTAAAAGCTATTGTATTATCATCTTTTGATATTATTTATTATATCATGTAATACAGCGTATTATAGGATATTATGTCTTACAGCATAGTTATAGCTGAATGCATCAAATACTTGTTCATACTTAGGGAGCGTACATTAATAATGTGATGTGAAATAGGGAGGGGGTCCGTCGAAATCTCACTAAACCTCACCATGAAGGAGGGTGGGAGGGTCAACAGAAAACTCACGTGAGATTTTGAAATTCTTGAAGTATGGTAGAGCTTCTAAAATTTACTGTAGTGGGGAGAGGGTATATGGTCTAAAAACCGACCTTAGGAGGAGGAGGGGGTATAACCGCCCTTGGAAGCTTAAGACCTAAAGAAAAAAAGTTACCAGGTCGATTAGTAGGGGGGGGGGGATCTCCGTCAAAATCTCACTTCATTTTAGAGAGGGGGTCCGACCAGATCCCTCGAAGTCTCACGAGGGGGAGGGGGTTTCCGGAATTCTGGAAAAACACCTCACATTATTAATGGATGCCCACTTACACTGCTGTTTCTGATGGAAATCTCAACACCAATTTTTTGTATTGGACTCTAAAATCATATTTATCTTATTTTTTTTTTAGTATAACATGTTTTTATATATTTTTCTTTTAATTTTGCAACTCTTCTGTATAGAGGAAATAACAGAACTTTTTTTCTTTTCAGAGCGGAATTCGTCTTTGAAGAAATTGTTTTACATCTATTCTGTGGCTAGAAGAATGGAACTGTATTGAAATACTGTCGAAGTGAACAGATATTTACACGTTCTTCCATAATCCATGTTTCTCAGTTCCAGAATGAGTAGTGACAATAACAGCCATCAGGACAACAGTAGCTTCACAGATGTTAAATGCCCTATACGGTTAACATGTGCTGTTTGCTTGCAGCTTTTCTCCTCATATAATTTGTTGATTACTCATGTTTTCAGCCATTATACACATTTAATTGTACCATCACATGCCTGCAAACAATGTAGTCATATTTTTTCAAATAAGTCTATATTTTATATGCACATGAATAACAGAAATCTTTTGAAAGACCCATTCTCTCATCTTTCATGTGCATCTTGTAAGCATGTCTTTCCATCAAAGTATGTTCTGATAAGACATGTATTCCATCACATAGCAGCTGCTTCTCATCCAGTTAATATTTGCAGAAATTGCTCCATAGTATTTAAAAATCCAAGTGCCCTTCAGCTTCACAAATGCCAGAGCAGAGCTTTGCCACTACCACCATCTTTACAGTTGAGGTAAGACAATGTTTGAATTTTATTCTTAATTTTTACACATTTTCATTATTACTAAACCTAGTAAAGTATAATTTTTATTATATTACCTATTTCACATAGGAATGGCTAAATTGTCTTATATTTTTGGTATTTAACTCTTAGGTAAAACTTTTTTGTGATTATAACATTCCTGAAATATGGTGTAAAAACACTCGTCTCATTTTGCTGTTTATTTGAAAGTATCGTAGCAATATTCAATGCAAACAAATATTTCATTTTTGCATATTGTTGCATATTGACAAATTTATGGTTGATTATATATTATAGATAAGAACGGAGAGTAGGACCATTATATATGAAAACAATAATACAGTCAAGTAATATGTCTCCTCCTCAAAAGATCCCTTTCCAATTTTTATCATTTTTTTCCCATACAATAATTTTAATTTGAATACAAATTAAGCTTCAGAAACTTATGTAAGAACCTCTAAATATAAACTGAAATCAAAACTTGATTCATGGTTAGGTGTAGACTTTCGATTGAAATTTATTTGTACAAATTTGAAGATAGATTTCAACAGTGCTTCGTTAAACTTCAATAGACAAATATATAGTGGTAATATATATATATATTATTATCTCTACTATCTATATTTCATATATTCTCATATTTTATATTCACTTATATTTTTTCAAATTTTTTGTATCTGTTTCCTGACTCAGTTATTATTTTGTTCTACCGCTTTCAATGATAATATACCGTCAACAGTATCGATCCAATATTTGAGCTTCCTCCACCCTAATACACTACCATCTGCTCTGGCCATGCCATTTACGAGATGGCCATATCTGTGTACACATCCGACACCGCCTTGTGTATCACTTTTGTATGAATAAGGCTGCACGGTGATAATGTTGCACTTTTTTTGTTTTTTTTGTGTTCATTGTTACCAGCCACCTTCATCTGTGGGCAGTGTTGGGTCATATTTCCCTATCCTTCTTTAGTTTTACTGCCTTAAAAATTATATATATATATGTATATATATAAATAAGGAAGGGTAGCAAATTAAGACCAAACACTTACCACACACAGACGATGGCAGCTGGGTATGATGAACACAAAAAAAGACAAACATATGAGACACTGGGTGGAACCATACATGCACACATTAAGGGGACATCAGCATGTGCAAATCAGGCTTGTGACTCTTGAGTTTGTATTCTTTTTGTATTTGTCATTCCCAACTGCCATTGTCTGTGGTAAGTGTTGGGTCATATTTCCATATCTTTCCTTAGTTTCACAGCCATAATGCATTTTCCAGCTCATTGTTATTAAATGTATATTACAATTCAATCAAGTGTATCATAAAATTTGAACTGCAACATAAAATAGATGCTGTTTGCTATGATATACAACAAAATAAAGTGTGACAGTTTGTCTAGTTGACTGTATGCTAAACTTCATTTATGGCATCCTCTGTTCACCTGTCTTTCCAGAAGATGAAATGCTTGTAATTCATACCTTTCAATAATCTGAACTCCTTAATTGTTTTATACCGTAATTTTTCTTGAATTTTTTCAAGTGTATTGAGTAGACAAAATGGTCTGTAAGACTTTGGTAGTGTAGGGTCCTTATAATTTTTTTGCTCGATATTTTCCAACAGTGGGGTATCATCCCTGCAGCAGGCACGCGTTCAGCAATTCGGTAAGGCAGAGAACTATTTGCTGACTTAGGGGTTGCAACACTTCTGCTATTATCCCATCAGGTCCTGGTGCTTTATTCCTCTACAGCGTGCTTATTGCGGTACTTACCTTCTCTTGAGCGAATAGTAGAACCACCATGCTACTGCCATATTCGTTGTTGATTAGTTGCCTTGTAAGTTTGTGTTCCTCAGAATCTGAATCCTGCTGGTCGTCTGATAAAAGCATTTTCAGGAGATGTTCTGCCGATTCCTGCCAAATATTTGTCATATTTCAATCTTCTTTGCCATAGAAAAAAACGGTTGATGATTTTACCTTCCACACAACTAGGTTGAATGGAAGTCTCCATGGGTTTAGACCCAAGTTTTTGCTTATGTATGTCTCCCAGCCGGTTAATCTAATATCACGAAGATACTCAGTTTTCACTTTCCGATCTATACTGATCCAGTGTCCAGCTATGTACAGCGGCAGTTTTAACATGGTGGTAGTGCCTTCGAGTTTTCCTTACTTTTATCTCATATCTGTGAGGCATATCGTTTCAGAGAATACATCTTTTATCATTGAGTTTTCTGTTTTGCACTATTGATACACTCAGGCAATGTTGTATCACATTCATCAGTTCTATAGACTTTGAGTCAACATTATCTGACATGTCTAACAGTGCTGGTATTTAAAAGGATCTTCTTAGTAGGTTCCTGTCTGTTTTATAAGAATATGACCAACATTCGTCTGTTACATCTTGCTCTTGTGCATTAGATATGGAGGAATAGATGACGTTATGGTCTGACGTTGTTAGATTTTGTCCAACTTTCCAGTTTTGGACTAGTTGGAAAGCTTTGCCATTTGCTAATGTTACATCCATGTTTGTTGCTGCACCAGTTCTATTTTGAAATGGGTAGGGATTAAAGGGCTTATTCAAAACTTGCAGATTCAGTTCGAAAATAGTCTGTTCTAGCAATATTCCTGGCTCATCCATGATCTCAATATGCCAGAAGGGAGATTTAGCATTGACATCCATTGTGTAAACTACTGGCTTGTTCCCCACTGTTTCTTCAATTTACCTTATTTTTCGAAGTATCCATCTATTTCATTATCATATTGAAAGTAGAGATTAGCAGTCACAATTCTCTCTTTATGTGTTGTTATTTCTACGCAAGGTATTTCTCATTACATAACTGGTCCATCTTCGAGACTGTATAGTTCCTGTTAAGTACAACTATAGCAGCCATTAGATGTTTACCTTTACACACGACTTGTGATATGAGAGGGGTATGTGGTACCCTCCGTGCACTAGTATACAGTTCTTGAAGGCACAGGAAGTCGAAATTCATTTTATCTGCCAGTCTTCTTACTTCTAATAACACAGGCTCAGTACCCCTTTCCATTAAGTTATGCTATGTTGACTCTGTAGTTGTTCATGGGTGGTGAGTATGTATGTGACTCTATTTTTGCCTATAATCAACAGCAATATGGCCATCATCAGTAGTTGCCTCTAAAAGTCTTCAAGGTCACATACTTCTAAAACAAGCACCATCAGATGAACTAGACTTGTGGGAAGATTTTCTGCTTTTAATTATATTCTGTCTGTGGTTTCCGGAAGTGGAAATGTTATGAACGTCCCTTTGCCGTTCCCGTTCTAAATAAGTGCCTTAGTGCTATTGTGAGGAGCGAAATTTCCTCTATCCTTGCCAGCCGTATTGCCTTTTCGCATCCTTTATAAATTTCGGCAGGGTTGCGTTTTTGTGAGACCTTCGTGTTAGCTTTCGTCGTAATATCCTATATCGATTGTTGCTTGATTATTGCCTCCCTCAGTTCCACCGGTCTGGGTGTTAGCATCAACTCTTGCATCTTCTTTCAGTCCATTCTTTTCCAGTACTCCCATGCCCTCAGAATACCCCTTAGTCTTCTACTTGGAGGCTTTTGCTTTTTCCTTTGATACCAGATATAGAAATCCTCTCTGAGTTATCGCTTAAATCTCGAATTTTGTTGATAACGAGATCTGTTACGAACTTACTATCCAAAATCTACTTTATTTATGGTTCTTTGATGCAACGTCTGGTATGTGGGACAGTCATCTTTAGATGAATAATTTACCATTTTCCCTCGCTTCATACAAGGCACGCAAATGGGATGTTGTCCCTTTTTATTACATTCAAATCGTCTGTGATCCTCTTCGCCACAATGAGAGCAGTTGGACTTTTCTTTGATGCAGTGATTGCTAATTTGTCCTAGACTTAACATTTAATGCACTTAGGTACTTCTAGGAAGCGTTTAACGGCTATTGACTGGAAGTCCAGATATAGTTGCTATTTAGCGATAATAATTTTTCTGAGTTGAGATGTTGAACAGTGGTTATTCCCTTAGGGCCAGTTCTGAATTTCAAAACGAAGCCTTTCTCGTAATGAGCTTACTGTTCCTTCAAGGTTCTAGTAATAAACACAGTCTCGTATCTTCTCCTCTTTCATTCCAGCTGGTATGTCGTACAATATTATTAACGGACACCTTTCTTAGGTGGCTCACATTCAAGTTCCTCTTGTAGCTTTTCATTTTCCATTATCTTTTTAGTATCCTCACTTGACTTCCATTCCACAATTAACATTTTTGCTATGGTCCTTATGCTCTTGATCCTTATTTGATCTTTTTTAAGGTCTAGTAATTCTGTAAATTTCTTTTGAATTCCTATTGCTCCTTTCTGGGTTTTTGATGCAATAAATACAGAGCCCGTCTGTTTCTTTAGAGCACTTTCAATCTGCGTCTTTGTTTTTGTGAGGATAGCAGTGCTAGAAGCTGCTTGGGCATATGTTTTCCCAGTCTTCGAGTTCACTATATTGTTATCCTTTCACAGACTTTCATTTTCGATTTGCAGTTGGGTCATTCTGCCGATTATCATTTCCTGACTCAGTGCCCATTGGGCTATCTTTACCTTCAAGGCCACCTTTTTATGTACGTCATTTTCTGATTTGAAATTTCCTTATCGATGTAAAGTGATAGCTCTTTTAATCGTTTTTCAATATCTGTGGCTATTCAGTCTGCCGGATGTATCCGTTGCTGAATCACTGCGGGATTCATTTGAGTACTTATCTGCAGACATGGCCGTTGACAGGTGGGGATTGAAGAAACTTTTAGATCTTGCATTTGCTTGGCAGTTAACTATGGATGGGCTTGTGGGAGGTTAAGGTTGTGTGCCGATGCGCTGTACTCCGCAGTTGTAGAGCTGCTGACTGGGCAGTGAAGACAGTTGGACAAGCCTGCTGACGCCGGCGGTATGACGTGACAGCAGCGCGTCACGACGGCCGCGTGACTGGCAGACGAAGATGTTGTCCCGCGTCGTACTGGGTAGCTCCATTCTTAATAACGGGTGAAACCTCACCGTGTACTCAATTTTCACTCAAGTTACTTAAAGATCACTGAGCTCTCACAATCGGTGAGTTCGCAACAAAACATTTCTGCCCCGACAAATACTATGCACACCGCGCGCTTAACCAAAATATAAGAACAAGTTATTTTTTTCGCAGAGTTTTGAACCGAATCGCACAATTTTTGCTTTCGCATTTCTCAGCACATTTAATTAAATGACACGTATACCTTGTGTAATGCCAAATGATATTTTACCCACTCAACATACGATCATAATAGCGGCTCGACACGTTGTCATATGTGTATCGCTGAAATATCATATGATAACACTTCATTAACTCGGCTAGATACCGGATACTATTTCATAAACATACAAAGGATTGCTCTTGCATGCCATACACTGTTATTACATTTATAACAAAAGTATGAAACATTGTAGATGATGTTATTTTCATTTTTTGGTATACTTCATAAAATTATGCCATTCAGCAAGATTTTCTTTAAGATATCTGATTTTGGCTACAGTAATTACTTTATATGATAGAATACATAAGCTAAAATATACTCTCGTTTTTCCTCTTATAACTTGAAATATTTGGAGACCAGTTATAATATCTATCTTAAGTCAATAGAAAATTGGCGAGCAAAATGTTATAGATCCTTAAAGAAAATATTTCTTTCCTTTTAAATTTTTAACATATTCTTTAAAACAACTGCCAAATTGGATCATATTTATTAGTTTGCAAATTTTGGATGCTGTTATTGATTAATTAATAATGTGAAACCTTTACTGGAACATCTCTGTATTAATTTTTTACATTCTTTTCCCTAATTAAAATAAATTTCAATTTTCTGTTTCTTGTTTTAGGTCTCAAGACGAATTTCAACATGGAAGAATAGCTTTGCGCTGTGAACAAAATGATATTGTTGCTAAAGAGAAGCCTCATTGGAGTCAGACAGTTGCAAGTGGTTGTTTAGTTGGAACTGATGCGAGCACTACCAATACACCTAATAACAGCATTAGTGGCATGTTAATGGTCACCCCATCACACTATACATGTGCCAAGTGTTGTCAACATTTCTTGACACGGGAGTTGCTGATAAGACATGTTTTTAGCCACTCTTTATGTGTAAATACACCATTACACATATGCCATCAGTGTGGTCAGATCTTCTTGAATCAATCATTGTTGTGTACCCATAATTTTCACAACACCAGAGATACTACATTTAAAGTGTCATCATTATTTGAACTTACTTGTGCATTTTGTGTACAGACATTTTTATCCTGGTGCTGTCTAACAGAGCATGTGTTCAACCACATCATAGAAGTTTCTGCTCCCTTATATATTTATAATTTTTGGGCTGAAGTATCTAAAGATATGACAAACTTCATCATCATAAATACACCAGTGGATCTTCACAGAGATGGTAAGTTATAACCTACCTTTGTTGCAGTCATTTTTCAAACAGTTGTTTCTTTTATCTGTGGAAAGGTTATTTCAAGTGATAAGATGTTTTGCACTGAAACTTGGATTATAGCTGGTTGATTGACAGCTTGTATTTGATCAACTTGAAATAAATATATAGATCTCAGCGATTTTAGGATTGGAAGTCTTAAGCAACAGTACTAATAAAAGGTAATTGTAACTGTAACTCTGTAATCTCATGCACTTAGTGTGACAAAAATCGAAAAAATTCTTGTAATGGTCCGTTTATGCTACTATTTTACCAAACTAAGAAGTTTGATAATCTATTTATATTTATCAAATGGTTAAATGTATCATAAATTGCAAACAAAACATAAAGAACTATTAAATTAGTTTGATTTGTTTTCAATTTTTTATTTAAATATTTTCGTTATCTTCTCTGACCCTATCCGTGGCTATTATACAATATAATAGATCCATTTTCTATGGACCCCGATTTAAGTGACTGCTCTGTGAGATGCAGAAAGTTGTAAATTTACATGTAAACAGTTGCACAAGGAAGTAGATAAATACACCAGAAGTAATACAGACACAGCATATATGATACATTAATTACATCGAATATTTAAACAACTACTGGAAATAATTTATAGATACCTTAGAAATAAATTCTTCGATGGAGTAAGAAGACGTACATTAAAAATTCCATTATATATTTCCTGAATTTAATCCTATCATCTGCTAACTATATAAGATTTGTTGGGAGCTTATTAAGATATGCATCTGTAAATATTGGAACCGTTTTTTAAACAAATAACAATAACTTGTAATCCATGTGAAGATCATTTTTGCTTCTAGCGCCGTAACTCTGTATTTTATTATTTGTTTCAAATAGAGTATAATTTGTGACTAGAAAGAACATTTATGTGTGTATATACTCAGCAGACAGTGTTAAAACCCCTGACTTCTTAGTTAGCTTTCTGCATAAAATTCTACTGTTAACTCCAAATTGTTAATTCTTAATAGTCACATTTAGTTTCTGAATACTTTGTCTCTGTGAGTAGAATTGCTCCAGAATATTATTATATTTGACATTAAGGAGAGAAAATAAGCAAAAGAAAACAGTTTCCTCTCATAGAGATCATTTGTAGCTGAAATTGTGCAAACTGTACCCAGTTTTCATCAATAAGTCATAGACATGCACCCCAGGCTAAAAATTTATGTTATCTATTTACGTGTTTATATTACTTCAGTAATTTACTCTTTAAGTTAATATTTGAAACTACCTACAAATATAGTTATGTTTTTTTATGTAAATTACCATGCACAAAATACATTAATCAAGCCTATAAGTAGTATTTGGTAACAGTTCTATTTAGTTGAGCACATGTAAATGGCCAGAACACTTCATTCAACCTATCATTTCTGTCAGGCCTAGAAGCTACTTATAATTCTGTCACCATGTGCCACTGTTATAGTAATCTAAGAAATATGTTAATTACACCTTACAAAATCATGGTTATAAACATTAGTTATAACAAATTTATTTAGTTAAGAATCTGTGAAAAGATGAATTGGCAGAACACTATACTCAACCAGTCACTTGTTACTGACTTGAAGCTAGTAGTATTATAAATTTGGACAAATCTGAAACACCTGCTTAAGAAAAATTCAAAACTAGCTACTCTTATGTGTGAGTGGAGACTTTCCCCGCGTATTGATGAAATTTAGTCCTCTCGGGTGTCCAGCCGGATGGTGTTGTGTAAACACGACGTTTCGACAGATGGTTCTGCTGTCTTTATCAGGTATCTAGTGGATGTTGCAAGATGACTGTTATTGCCACCTCGTCTGGCTTGGCCACAAACCGAACCTCCTTTATACCTTCAACTGGAAGGCCCACATCACTTTGATTGGTCGACAGTTCTGGCTAATACGCGGTCCGCTGCGGTCACCGACTGGCGACATTTACGCCTTCCTGCCCGGGCTGGTGAAGTCCGCTCTCATTGCCCGTAGGCGCTGGTCTGTTCCGCGGTCCGCTGCGGTGCCCGCCTGATGTCATTTGCGCCCTCTACATTCTGTTGTGCAGATCTGTTTTGCTCTCGTCGGAGATCGCTGATGATTGGTCTCCAGGCTTAGCTCAGGTAAAGCCCACGATCCCCTATTTATGTTGTTATTTAGCCAGGACCTCCAACGCCTCACTTATGACAAAGTCCCAGAAGGAAGAGGCCCTAGCCAGCACTACTGCTTTGTCGAACTCTATCCTGTGTTCTTTCGTTGTTGGCATGCTCGGCTAATGCAGACTTTTCCAGTTGCTTCAGCCTTAGATGTCGTTTATGTTCGGTTTGGCGCTCTTCGATCGTTCTGATTCTCTGTCCGATATACACTTTGCCGCATTTACACAGGTATGGAATAAATCTCAGGTGTCCTCAGGCCCGATATTAGAAAAAAGGGTTACCACATCAAATGTGATATTCAATATGAATGGCTGTTATTTTTTTTCCAAGAGGCAGTAGATTTATTGTGAACTTTGTCAGTGTTATATGTTAATTTGATGATTTTCAAAACTATAGAGTACAAATTTAAATTCAGTTCATTAATGAGTAAACCATTAAGTGTTGAGTGTTAGGTATTCTAATATTCATTTTGTGCAATACAGTTATTTTATTATTATTGAATCATTTACTTTTTCTTTAGTTCTTTACAGTGTTACCAGCATTAGACAGAGAGTGGTGGGTGAACAATACAGCTCTGACTTTGTATGGACGCGGGTTTGAATCCCCATCCAGATTTGGGTTTTCTGTGGTTTCCCTAAATCACTCCTGCCTAATATCAGGATGGTTCATTCAAATGACTGTGGCCTAATTCTGTCCCATTCTTTGTCCATGATCCCACTTACAATGACCTCGGTGTCAATGAAGGTTAATGCCAGAGGCAATAAAAGCCCATCATCAATGATTTTACCTGCATTTTAGCACTTTAGGCCATTTTTCATCTATTAGTTTTATTAACATTACAGGGTACTGCTCTATATTTCACTGTGATGTAAACTAAAATACAGTTATTTTTTCTTTACTTTCTTCTAGGGCCCTAAATACTTTATCTGTTTAGTTGAATTTCCCCATAAAATTATGGTATATTGATATCGAATAAACTGAGATCACTTATGGTGAAATTGTATGAATTGCAAATGTGGCTGCACCAAAACTAGTAAGTCAGAGACATGAACCCTCCAATTTAAATTTTAATCAATATTCAAACTTAGAAATTTAAATAACCGGCAGCTAAAGGTAATGGTTCTAAATTGTCGGATTATTTGAGCGAAAGTAGCTGATTTCCACGCTGCAGTTTTCGACTAATGATGTCGATATAATCCTAGGAACCGAGAGCTGGTTGACGCCAGAGATAGAATGTAGCGAAGTATTTGCTCCTCAATTCAATGTTTTCCAGAAAGACAGAACTACCTCAATGGGCGGAGGTGTGTTCATGGCCGTTAATAAAACCGTCAATAGCTCCATAGTAACTGAAACAGGAATTTTTTGCGAGTTAATATAGGTGAAAGTAAAAATTGGCAGAAATTTAAATTTCATAATAGGATCATTGTATCGACCTCCGAATTCTGGATTATATTACGCATATTATTATCGACAGTCACTTAATAGTATGGTCAAAAATTTCAGGGACATACATTGATCTTGGGAGGCGATTTTAATATACCTTCGGGACATATATGTTCAATGTTAGGTGGAAGGGATAGGTTAATAACCGAAACGTTCCTAGAATCATTCGCTGGAAAAGTCTCTTGAACAGGTGGTCGAAGTGCCAACGCGGAGCGACAAAGATTCCTCGTCCACATTAGATTACTTAGGAAACTTCGTGGTTACGGCATATCTAGACCAATATGCGACTGGTTTGCAGACTTTCTGAAGGTCAGAACACAGTGTATAGTTCTCGATGGTGAGCGCTCATCACTTACGAAGTGAGGTCCGGGGTTCCCCAGGGATGCGTGATAGGGCCTCTGTTGTTTCTCATAACTATTAATGTTTTTTCCGACATAATAAAGGGGATGAAAAGATTATTTGCCGATGATGCTATTATTTATTGTGATATCACAACCCAGGAAGACTGTGCTTTGATACAAGACGGTATTATGAAAAAAATTGTATAGTGTAAAGACTGGCAGTTGGAGTTAAATGTTAAAAAGTGCCAAGTCATGCATGTAAGTAAAAAGGTGACACCATTTAGCTCTGAAGATACAATTAATGGTACTGTCCTTACAACGGTCAATTCCACTAAATACCTAGTGATAAAAATTCGTAATAATTTGTCGTGGAATCAGCATATCGAGAATGTAATTAGGAAAGCATATCGTATGCTCCGATTTCCAACTCGCAATTTAAAACAGTGCACTCTGGAAGTTAAATCGATTGCACTGATCACTAGTGCGTCTTCACTTAGAATACTGTTGTTCTGTATGGACTTCCCATCAAAAGGGTTAATGGAGGCATTAGGTAAGGTCCAAAGAAGAGCCGCCCGATTCGGAAAGGTACCGAAAACCTACACACACGGCCGCTATTTACACGCCATGAGTTTCCTCCACCCGGCACAGAAGAACACCGTGCTGCACACGTTGGTGCACAGAGCAAGGAAAATCTCCGACGCGGATTGTCTGCCGTCCGAGCTTGAACGTCTCCACAATACTTTCAAGAGGAAAGGCTATTCCGATCGAGTAAGAGTGGGCGATTAGAAAAAAGGCAAAGAAATGGCCAGTAGACCCAGAAGTTCAGCCAGAGACTCTGGCCTTCATCCCATATTCAGGTAACATTTCGGAAAATAGGCAGGATACTGGCTCGCATAGAATCAAGAGCATATTCCGCCCTCCTGCCAAGATCTGTGACTGGCTCCGGCCCGTGAAGGATGACTTGGAATTGATGACTTCAGGTGTTTACAGCATACCATGCCAATCTGCAAGTGCCATATCGGTCAGGTGATCCAGACTATCAAGGCTCTTTGGCGGAGCATGAACACAACATCCTATTGTTCCAGATGGAGAAATCTGCAGTCGCCCAGCATGTGATAAAAAAAGGTCACAAAATGGACTTCGGTAATGTAAAGGTGCAGGCCAAGTGTTACTTCTACTGGAAGTCAGTTATCGAAGAAGCATTAGAAATCATTTTGCAACAATTAAAAGCAAATTAAAATATATTTCAATGATTTATTTTATATGTGAAATTAATTGTTTGTGTTTTGTCTTGTGGGTACACATAATTAATATGCGTTTGGTTAATTGAGGTGGTCATTTGTAGAAAATTTAAGTATTTCTCATAACTGTAGAATATTGTATCAAGCCATTTTCAAAATGAGCACTTTTGAATTTGGATAATCAGCTTAAGCTTATGTTTCTGTTATGTTCGTATTTGCTGTAAATAGGATATTTCATCTCGTATTTCAGCTACTTTGCATATTACTACTTAAACAACTATCGTTGATTTGCCTAGCAAATAATGTATTAATTTACTTATGTAAAGAGTCCAAAGACATAAAGAATGTTTTATTGTTTGTTTTAATTTTAAGTTGTTATTGGTAGTAAAAAGATACATTAATTTTTTTAATCAAATTTTCTTAGTACTATTTGATCAGTTGCTGCTTATAAAGATAGAATTATTTGCATCATTAATGTTGCGTGTAAAATAGCTTTTTAGTTTTAATCATTTTTTGTAGCATCTTTTTAAGGTTATCAAATTTATTATATTAGTTCTTGTATTCCTGATTTTTATTGGTAGTATGCATAATGCAATTTTTTTTTTACAATTCTTATAAGACAACTACATCTCGATTTGTTCCAAGTAGTTTAGAAACTGTCAGCTGTATTGTTTCTAAGATTTAAAATATTCTACGATAATTTATCATAAATGCAATTTTTTGTTTTTAGTGTTAATTATGAATGCCAGTGTAACATTCACATCTATGACCAGCTACTCCCTGCAACAGAACATCTAAACAGCAACATTGAAGTGGAAACAATCATGGCTAACAGCTGCAATTATAGATTAAAATATAATCAAGGTAATAAGATACTTCAGTCAGATAAACATTCAACATTTAATAAAACATGTCCTACATCATCATCGCAGTCTTACTGTCTTAATAAGAACCAGAAATCTAAATCCGGTTTTACCCAATATATTAGTAAAGTTCAGAGAAACGCTTTTAGCAAACCTGGTAATCTTATAGCAGACCAAAGTCTTTGTGCAACTGAGATTACATTTCCATCTGAAATATGTGGCAAAGTGTCTATAGAATCTGGGATTCTTAAAACACATCAAAGAATTGATATGGATGAACATGCATTTTCTTGCGAAATTTGCAAAACAACTTTTAAGAGCCATGGAAATCTTAAAGCCCATCACAGAATTCATATGTGTGAACGCCCATTTTCTTGTGAAGTATGTGGAAAAACCTTTACGTATTCCAGTTATCTCAACGATCATAGGAGGATACATTTGGGAGAGCGGATATATGGTTGTGAAATATGTGGAAAAACCTTTACAAATTCTAGTAATCTTAATGTCCATCGAAAAATTCACTCAGGTGAACGCCCATTTATATGCGAAGTATGTGGAAAAAGCTTTATACGTTCCAGTAATTTGAAAGATCATCGAAAGATTCACTCAGGTACAAGGCCGTATTGTTGTGAAAAATGTGAAAAATCTTTCATAAATTCTTGGGAACTCAAATACCATCAGAGGATTCATTCAGAGGAACGCCCATTTCATTGCGAAACTTGTGGAAAATGTTTTAAACACTCTGATTATCTTAAAAAACATCAGAGGACTCATTTAGGAGAACGCCCATTTTCTTGTGAAATTTGTGGTAAAAAGTTTTCCCTATCCGATTATCTTGATCGTCACCGCACTAGTCATTTGGCTGAACGCCCATTTTCTTGTGATCTATGTGGAAAATATTTCAAGAATCATAAACAACGTAATGTGCATCAAAGGGTTCATTTTGGTGAACGTCCATTTCCATGTGAAGTCTGTGGAAAAACTTTTAAAACTTCTGCACAAATTAAAATTCATCAGAATATTCATTTTGCTGAACACCAATTTTCGTGTGAAGTTTGTGGAAAATCTTTTAATTACCGCCAAAGTCTGAAAGTGCATCTAAAAAGTCATACTGGTGAACGTTTATTTCCTTGCGATATTTGTGAAAAGTCTTTTAGATATCCTGGGAACCTTAAAGTGCATCAGAGGATTCATTCTGGTGAACGCTCATTTCCTTGTGATGTTTGTGGTAAAACGTTTGGTAGTTCTGGGTATCTTAAACAGCATGAAAAGATTCATTTAGGTGTACGTCCGTTTTGTTGTGAAGTTTGTGGGAAATATTTTACACAGTCTTCTAGCTTGAAAGGGCATTTGAGGATTCATTTTGGTGAACGCCCATTTTCATGTAAAGTTTGTGGGAAATGTTTTACACTTTCTGGGGATCTCAAAAAGCATCAAAGGATTCATTCAGGTGAACGACCATATGCTTGTAAAGTTTGTCAGAAATCTTTTATTCGCTCTAGTCATCTTAAAATTCATTTGAATAGTCATTCAGATGATCGCCCATTTTCTTGTGATATTTGTGGAAAATCGTATAAATATACCCGGAGTGTAAACAAGCATAAGAGAACACATGCAGGGAAAATAAAGCCAATTTCTTGTTAGATAGTGGTGAATTCCTTAGTTTTACTACTGTTCATTGAGTGCATCAAAGGAGGCATTTTATTGAATTTAAAACATGGAAATTTGAAACACCAGTAATATAGTATATTTCGAATTGCCTATTTTCTTGAAAATTTTATGAAAATTCTCTTGTATATTCTTGTTACCTTAAAATGCATTATTTTGAGACCATTGAGTAAACTGCCATTGACTTGTTAAATGTGTGGGAATACTTTTAAGTAGCTTGATTATGATAAAAGTCATACTATTTATTCTCTTAGATAAAAGTTGTAATTTATGTAATTCTCATGTAGTTTTAAGAAATTATTTTTAGATTAATAGGCTTTCACAAATATACATAATTATTACATGTTCTAAGTAATTTGTTGGCATTTATTTAATTCCTTTCTTCATTCTTCTGGAAATAAGACTAATTCTTTCAGAGTTTTTTATATTTCTTCAAACACATTCATATCTTCTACTGTCTTAATGTAAGTATAATCTTCTTTAGCTCTATTTTTGAGGGACTTCTACAAGGTCTTAGTTAAATGATAGGTAGTTTATGTTGTGGCAAGTTTTTCATTATCTGTTGCAAAAAAGTTTATTGTTAGGTGTAAAACCATCCATCTGTATTGCATAGTGGTGATACTTTGTGACTTGTTGTTTCATGGCATCAATGTAATTATTGAATAGTAAGTGATTTTGTTCTGATCTTTGTAGAATTATTATATATTGAGTGATAATGGTATTTTAAATTTTGTCAGACATACAAATATATTTTTTTATAAATTTATGATTTGGTAAATATATTATACAGTAGTTTTCAGTTGAATCAAACTGTAGGATTTTTAGTGTCATGATTAATTTCAGTATAAGCAATATGGTGGTGTAATTATCATAGTTTTTTC
>JARYHS010006964.1:7449457-7474107 GCA_031002005.1 Vandiemenella viatica
AAGACAGACATTTTCCATTGAAAGAGACTATTGCGCCATTCAAAACATTATTATAAATGATTGAAGCGATTTCACAAACTTACTGTAGCTACATTATTAGCCACATTGTCACAAAACTTTACAGTCACATCAAAAAAACTCCAAAACTTTTGCACCATCCCACTTGATCACTATGCTTGTGAATTCTTGAGCAGGAGATAGATAAACCAATGAACCTGTTGAGGTGGGGATGAAGATCAGAAATTCCGATCATTTCCTCCAAGCCCACCAGATTTTAATGAGGGGTGCGTGAAAGATTAAATGTTTGAGCCTCCTCTATCAACAAACCTACCACTACTGTGATCTGGCATCGACTTTTTGAGTTTTTATATATGAGTGTTAATAATATAGCTACATTAATTTTGTGAAATCGATTAAATCATTTATAGCCCTGTATGTTTATTATTGAGGTCAAAGAAAATGTCAACATGATATGATATAGTTGAAATATGAATCTAACCTGAATTTCTCTATAATGGCTCGATCAGAAAAATTTGAGGAATATCAGTATAGTTTGAAAAAAATTAGAAATAATAAAAATAGATATTTTGAGTAGACAGAGACCTCGCACTGGATAGTAAAAGATTCAAAGTTAATGGTCACGTGAAAACAACATAACTGAAATACAAACTTGACCTAATTTTCATCCTTCTATAAAATTTTAAATATTTATGTTGAATCTGAAGAGAGTAATGAACTGAAAATTTGCACGGACAGAGAAAAAGTACTGTAAAGGGTCAAAGATACAACTGGGTGATCTGATCTGGCTGAAATATGTACTGGACCTGTATACATGTTATTGGGTTCCCTTAGCGAAATCTGAATATTTTTCGTTGATTTTCAGGGAAGTTAGGAGAACTAATAGTTAGAGACATTGTACGAACACCGTCACCAGTATGCTGGACCCAGTCAGGCCGAGCAGTTAGAACAGACAGAATTAACTTCCAGGAGCCGTGAATTAGGAGCTGATCTGAGTTTCAGATGGAGATTTCATCACAGGATCATTACAGGGTAAAGATTCCAACATGCTGTTTCATCTCTACACTGGTTAATTTATGATATTTACATATTGGCATACAACATTTCTAACTTAAGAGTCAATTGCGATATTAGTAGCTATATGAACTAGTGCTTTGTTATAAAGTAACTGACAATTTATAACCTTTTATTTCGAGCTACCCGCGAAAGTGTGGTTTGTGGATTAACAACCTAGTTAGTATAAATCTGTAGCTCCTCCAGTACAAAGCTCCGGATTACTTGCTGGTGATATCCCTTGATTGTTGACGGTAAAGGCAATTCTCGATGATTATATCAACCTGAGCCATGCTGATATGGGCATCTGTGCTACTTTAGATCTGTTTCAGCTGCCTGCCACCATCCCAGTTCCACAGGTCAATGTCCCTGCTGTGTTTCCTAATGGTGTAACCTCGCGGCCCTCTATAACTTAATTCTCATGAAAAAATATTTCTTGATGAAATTCACCAGCAGCCACTAAGTAGTAAAATGATCATAGGTCGCGATCGCTTGAATCGTTCTGGCTGAAATGAGAACTTGATTCGTATTGTAAGCTTTGGGTTTGGTCCCAAACTTTGATGATCTGTTTAGCCAAGACTCGTAACGGTTGGGATTTTCTATGAACTGACACAACATATTTTATAGATGACTTCATTATGTATCGGCATTTAACTAGCTGATTATGATTTAATGCGATAGTGCACATGACTCTAATTTAACCTTCTGATACATATTTGTATACAGTGACAGCAGATCCACGCAGGCTGTTTGGATCACCTCAAGATGACTGTATTTCCATCCATATATTTTAAACTACATGAAGAAAACTTATTATAACAGAAAACTTATTCGAATATGAAACAAGAGAACTGTTATTTATATGTAAAATGTGAAACTGTAGCTTCCTGTTCGTGAAATGCATAGTTCATAAGGCGGAGATAAGGAACCATCAAAAATTCACCTAAAACTGATTAAAATAAGGACGGACCTTCCCGGCATTTGAACCTGGGCATATTGTACCTCCTCGATCAAGTTGATAACATAACTCTGTAGATTTTGTCATGCAAAAGCAACGACACATTCTGAGAAATAGTGAATGTTTACTGTTATCATGAATGGTGATCTCTTTTCAACATACACTCACTATGTTAATCTTCCAGAGATGTTTAAAAGGATCAAATAGATAGTTTGAAGGGGAAAGGACTGTTCCCCTAGTTGAAATGCTCCATTACCGAAATCCTTTGTGGAGTTTCCCAAGGAACATGTTACCTTTTTAACAGCTCAGTTTTGGACGCGATGAAACTGAAATCTCTCAAATCTATAAGGCTGCAATATCGCCACTTGTATATTTTTTTTCCTGAATTACAATAATAATTCTATGGCATATAGCGTAGTTAAATTTAAATTTGCTGACTAATATGTTTTATTTTATTTTTGATATACTAAGAATATGTCCACATGTTTATTGTAGTGTATTTTATGTTCTAGCATTGGCAGCCAGCAGTGGGAATGTATAGCTGTATTGTTTTTGTCATGGTGAATGGTGATACAGTTTCTAGTCCTGTTTACACTAACTTCTATACAGAGGAAGCAGTAAGACAAGTAAAATAAAAATTGTAATATGACAGGAGGAAAAATTTTACAGTATTCTATATTTTGCCGATATCCTGTTAGCAGAACACACTGCAGATATTGGGAAATTATTGACTGGCATGAAAAAATACTGAAAGAATTTGGACCAACATAAAAGTCAAGAACTGCAACAGAAATGATAGAAATATCTTTAGATTAAATAAGAAAATAGGTTCAGCAGTAAAAAATTAGCAAGTAAAACTACAAAAAATAGCATAACTGGGAATGATTATCAAAAACGGATTAGCATTAATAAAAGAACCTTCTTGATAAATGCAAGTCTTTTTGTTTAAAATATTCAATTATGATTTAGAAAGAGATTTTTAAAATCATGTTTGGAGCACACAATTTTATTGTATTGAAGCACAGATATTAGACAGAAGTAAAACTGAATCATTTGGAAAGTGGTGGTATAAAATGACATTTAAAACTCAGTTGACTGATGAAGTATGAAATGAAAGTGTTGCGAAAATGACTGGCGTGGAAAGAACTTTGTAAAAAAATCAATAGATAGAAGCGACAGTATGGCCAACCACATTTTAAGACATGTCTTACTGGTTTATTTGGTAGTGGAGTGATCATTTGAAGCAAATAACTGTAAAGGTAGGCAGTGATTAACATATATAAAGTAGATAATTTGGGATTTGGGCTATAATTACTATATTGTGATGAAGGAGTTATTTCAATACAAGAAGAGATTATGGATTTTATCAAACCAGGTAAAATAATGTGTTCAAACATAAGGTTAAAATTTATTTATAGACATAAGTCTTCAGCAGAATGTATTTAAAAGAAACACTGGAGACTGTAAGCACACAAGACAGAACCATTTTACCAACCAAGAATGCTGTGTCAATCAGCCATTACATCTTGGGAACAACTACTTCTGCTAGCAATAAGTCAACTAACTTTATTGAATTTAGTCAACCATCTGGTGTTGTAACTCACTTTTATTATAAATAAGTGATTCCCAATGAAAATAATCTATGCAACCATTCAATTCTAGTGCGAATAGAAGGATTGAGAGATATTATTATATTGGGCTGGAAGTTATTTTGCAAAGTTAGTTTATTAATGAGGCTATTAGACTTTCTGATTAGAGGAAAGAAACTGTAACTCAAGTAGGTGATAGCAGAAACTCTGTTACTTTAACATATATTACATTGGCACACGGATATTCTGGTTATGACTCCAAATATGGAATTGGGAACTATGTTTGCCACACTAAGAAGCAGTAATAACATCTGAGCATCCGCATCATACACATACATAGGCAACAAAGCCTAATTTTTATATTCAGGTATCATTACATTAGAAACACATATATATGAAAATCTCAGTCTTTTGTAATGCATTTGAACTGGAGAAAGTGGTAACACTTTGGGGAGCAAGAGAAATGGAGAATATAATCATGACAGTATCCTAATAAATCATATGCAACAACACACAATCACTTCATCAAGAGGAATTCATATACTAATGTCAGAAAAGTATTGCTCTTTGTCAAATACGATTCAAATTAATAACTTATTTAAAATGATTGTCTGCAAATCACTGAAAGGAACAGCTAAACAACAAATATTACTGATGTAAGTAATCAAATTAAAGAATTTTAAAGATTCACTTATTTCTATACTAAACTACTGTTGCACTGTAGAATTATAGCTAATTTCCAAAAACATTAACTTCACCCATTTGTAGTTGAAGAAGAACATATCTAATTGCAACATTACAGAAAACAGAACTATACCAAGGTACATACATAAACTATTATTAGTCATTTCATAACTGATGCAAAGCTAGTAACAGAATAATGCTTAGTTACAATATTTGCTAATTGAAAAACACACATGTCCACATACAGCTTATGAGATGTGCATCATATTTTGTAACTTTTGCAAAGAAGTAAAGGTCACTTTTGCTAAATAGGAGAATGGAACTAATTGATTAAAACAAGTATCATGGGAGTAATTTTACACAGGGACAAACTACCTATAATACAATAAAAAAAAAAATACTTTCAGAAATGTGTTAATATGTTTCAACAGCTGAAAACAGACAACACTTCAAAACACAAAAAAAGTTAAATACAGAAATGACAAAATGTATAATACAACACAGCCTAAAATCACTTGGATGCAAGTTCATTGAAGTACACAATGCATTGCAGACCCTGTGGATTTATTTCAAGTGGTTGTTGTATTTACATTGGTTTTAGTTTTGTCCTAAGTGAGATATGTGTCCAGCAAAGTGTATTGCAGCAGTGATGTGAAGATGTGTACCTTAAACCATGTCTAGTGAAGTGCTCCACAGTAAATACGTACATAAAACAGATTGCTCAGCTCCACGTCACAAATGGAATCCACTTTGCTGCACACATATCTTTGCTTAAGGACAAAACTCAATACCAATGTAAATACAAACAGACACCTGAAGATGGATCCTCAGGGTCCGAAATGCATAGTGTAGTCCAATAAATTTGTATTCAAGTAACTGAAGGCTGTATTTTATTATATCTTTTGTCTGAACAATACAGTCACGTACAAACACAGTGAATTATGGATAAAATTAAGTAAAGCAATACAGAATGTTTCTGTTCCTAACGTGTTCACTTATTCACCCAAACAACACAACGCCAGCATTCAACACATCGAAAGCATGCTTGTTGTGCAATTATAGGAAATGCTTAAGCTGTACGTACCTCTTTATCTACCGTAATAATAAATGTTTGTAGTCTTCACATTAGAGCAGTCTACTTTTAGTTATAAAAAAACACGTTTGTATTTACAGTACACAGTAAATAACGCACCTCAAATCACCTGATACAAAACTACAGACAGCAATTACTTCCAAGATGAAGCACTCCAAATCAGATTACAAAGTTTATTTCTAAAATTATTGTCCATTAAGTAATACTGAGTCGCTAACTGTACTACCTGTTTTCTCATAGAAAAATCTCTGACAGTGCAGGAAACACAAATTTAGTTCATCATCTAATGCTATGGAGTTATAGAAAAATTATTTTTGTTATTTTATAAAAAAATTCAAGTTCAATGTCCAAATTTGTACTCCAATATTACTCAAAGTATCTGTTTGTTTTTAATATTGATGCTAAGCAAAAGTAAAAACACAAGAAAACGTGATTTAACATGTGTGTTTCTGTAACTTCGCGTCTCTTCATTTTCGAAGTCTTTAGAGTCGGGAAAACACTAAGGAGAAGGGAATGGATGAAAATCGGCCATGGCCTTTTTGAAGTAAACATCTATGCGTTCGCCTGGAGTGATCCGGGGAAACCATGGTAACCCGAAATCTGGATGGGCGGACAGGTAATTGAACCCGCGTCCTCCCGAATACAAAGTCACGACTAACCTCCACACTCTGCAGTATTCCTGCTTGCAGTGGTATGTGAGAGCAGTCAGGGGCGTAAGGAAAGAGAAGCTGGTATCTCAGTGATACGTTTCCATTAGAATTTTAGTATCTAATTTTTGCATATCACTCTTTTCATTAGTGACAGCTTTTACTTCATTTGTATTTGGAAGGATTACGAAAGCTGCGGACTTTCATTTTATTTTAATTTCATTGGAGCGTATGTCTTGGGGGAAATTTCACTAAACGAGAATTACATTCAATGACTTTCATTTATTATATTATGTTAACTGTGTTTTTGGAATATCACCACATATCTATTTTTCCAATTTTTTTAAAATTATTTGTGAATTTTTATTTTTCGAGCGGGGGGCACTGAACTCATCTAGAAATTTCTATGGTTGTGTTAGAAACTGATGGAAAGGGAAGGTATTCAGACAATTGTAGATAATAATGAAGTTCAAGTCACTAAGGATTTTAAATAGCAGAGATACTGAGTGACTGTTTTGATAATACCGCTAGTACTCTCATCTGTGATGGGAAGGAATACATCAGAGAGAATCTCCTGTAAATATGAATGAGAATCTAAAACAATTGAAATAGATTTTCATAAAATTATCCAATGAACTCAGAAAGCTACAAATAAAAATTTAAATACATGAGTTGGAAGGCGTGTAAAAAGAGCAGCTAGATTTGTTTCAGGAAATTATCGCAATACCTAGTCCCTACTAATATGATAAAAGACCTGGAATGGAGTCATTGGAAGACAGAAAAACGGGTGAAAGGCTGTTGGTTAATATACAAGGCATATTGGTGATGGCTTGGAGGGATATTGGCCGAAGAATGAGGAAAATACATGGAAAGGAAAAGATGACCTTGACCACAAACTAACATGCATTCGATTTCATGCATAAGGGAGTGGTAAATTTTCTTTTATTGGTAAGGGTGTCAGGGATTGGAAAAATTACCAGTAAATTGATCTAATTTACAAAAAAACGCGCAAGGAATTTGTAATCGCTAAGGTATACTCAAATTTTATAAGTAAAAAACTAAAATAAAAATAATGGTTGACTAAGGGAATTGCCACCGGAGTGTCTGCTCCAGTTCAATTAAATTAATTATATTTTAAGTTTTTCAGTGATTCTGTAAATTATTCATAATATCCACTCAAAATATATTAAAATATTGACCACCTCACCTACAATAGAAAATTTTCTCTTTCTGTTATTTCCAGAAATCTAATTTAAACTTTTGGTTATGCTCATCTCTTTTCTTGTATATAATACTCTCAATTTTTCTACCAATATTCTACAGTCTCAACATCAAGACATTCCTTCGCTATACTACCAGCAATCTCTTTACTGATTTATGTCTTCCAATAAATCCATATTCAGATAATTTATCACGTCAGTTACTAACTATATTCTGGGAAAATTCCAGAGTTTGTATCTTGTAGCCTTCTCTGCCAGCTTCTTCATTTGATAACCATACTACACGACCACATACTCAAGCCCTGGGTCAGACCAACTGTTTTCCAACTCAGTTCATTCTCACTTATCTGCTCTGCGCCTCTTGTGTTTACTATCAAATGTAATGCCAACATAATACACAACAAACTATTCCATCCGCACCTCACAACATTTTTTTCTCTTATTATCTGTGTACTTAATATGCTTCATTCAAAGTCGATCATTCATAGATATAAAACCTGTGCACAGCACCCTGTGGCTATGTAAAGTACTCCCCCGTTTTAAACCTATTGTTCAACATTATATCATTAGTAAAGAACTTCCGACTGTAAATCACAAACATAAGGTGAATTTATGAATGTTTTCTCGGGAAACTTACCGAATAATATTATTATTTACCCACAATATTTTGGTTATAACACTCCGTTGGCCATCTTCAGGTGTAGTCGTGGCAACGACAGACATTGTTACGTTGCCTAGCAGCCTCTCAGACTTCATTAGGCGGCTGCAAAGCATAAAATATAGAGCGTTGCTGAAGAGCAGCCTCAGTAACTGGTATCCGCGCGTCACTCAGCTGGAAACCACAATACCGGTCACCAGATCAGACGCGAGGCGAATTTCAAACGTTCTGTAATGACGCTGCCTCAGAAACCTCTGCATGTGCCAGCACCTTAGTTAATTCGAAATCGAATCCATGGTCCTTGTTCCACCACTATGTTCCGCCACCGCAGATTCTTCCTTCTGCCCTAGGCGATCGTGTCGGCATGTTCCAAACAACGTTGTTTGATACACCGTATTGTTTGGCTGATGTACTTTGTTTTTCGCATTCTCTCGGAATACTAAAAACTCCGGGTATACGAAGTGCAAGGTGATCCTTTGTAGAACGCAAAATATTCCTTAGTTTTGGTGGTGGTAGGAAAATGGTCTAATCCCATTTATTTCTAGAACCCTTAGCGAGGATAGTATGTGAATCGTCCTGAAGGAAGAAATGGAGACACATACAAAAATATTCCTAGCCAACGCCTATGCTACATCTGACATAAGAATGGTAAGACGTCAACTTTTCCCACGATACCAATATGCCAAAAAAATTCGTCTGTCTCCCCCATACATACATGGTATCACTGACCGGTTTGGGAAATTGTTAAAGCAGGTAGAGGTGCAAATAGTGTATGAGGCTCATTGCGAACTTGGTTAGTCATTATCAGTGTAAAAGACAGATTGCACCAACACCAGTTTACGGGTGTTTATGAAATCTCCTGCAGCTATGGCAGTGTTTACATCTGCGAGACAGGCCGCAATGTGGCGGAGAGACTTAAGGAACATATTCGCCACTGTAAATAGCTATAACAACAACGTCAAATCCGCAGTAGTTCACTATGCTGCTAACATCGGGCACGAAACCAAATTTCAAGACACGAGGCTGCTGTGGAGAGAAGACCAGTGGTGGCCCTCGACGTGTGAAAGAGGCAGCATAATTTTAAAGAATTCCATCAACATCAACGAAGATAGCGGCCTTCCCTCTGCGATGCCTGTCGCTCGTTGCTATGTCAACATAAATTATATCTCTGACGACGGATGTAGGATGGCAGCCATATTAGGCTCAGATTATGAAATAAACAACGCGACATACTCTGAAAATGAATTCATCATGAAATTGGAGTTAGATCCGTATTGTATTCCATTGCTACTAATACAGCAATGATTTGATGGTTACAGTGCCACATTCAGCTAAACAGGAATATAGACAGCGAAGTGGACAGAAATAATCATAAAGCACCTGAAAATCCTATTTGGTAAGCACTTTTTACAAATCAAATTTCACTTGTTTACTCTTGTTTTGATGCCTTGGTTTTACTGATATGAAGAAAATATTTCTTTTAATGACAAAATATTGTCGTTTATATCATCCACTAATTTTTTTTATATGTAAATGGAACTTCAAATTCTTTTGTTTCACAATTTACAAAATGTGTACTTTGCGCCTTTGTAATATTCATTAATCAATTATTAAATACTCCGGGACATATTCCACAATCGCCAAATTTTTCAATCAATCCACTGTAACTCATTCGTCTATTGTATGTACCGCATCAATTAATAAGTGATGTTTCGACTAAGAGCAACGCCAATGATCGTGTAAGCTTCAAGTTTGAATAGAAATTTTACGCTGAATTATACTCAGTGTCATTTGTGATGCAGCTTACATTCTGTAGCAAGTTACACACACATTCATTTTCGGATTATTTATTTATTTCAGATCCCTGGATAATTTATTTTTGTTTCCTCCTCTTTTGTACAGAGACGAAATGTTTTTCCATCATTTCATGTTAGCAGCTAATCATGTTTTGGTCCTCCTTCCTTCCACATACTCGAAATTCATATTCATAACCAATGTATAACTCATCCCGCTGGTTCACCTTGCTGTGGGTTAGCTGTTTCGAGTCCTGGTTGTGGATGAAATTATCAGGTTTGGCAATATCGTTTATCAGTGTCCTGAGATACAGGTCTCCGCAGTGCGCATGCGATACTGTTGACGGTATTTCATCAGTCGGATGCGGAGTCAAGCCTGGCGGCTCACATGGCGTCTTTTGGAAAGCGTCTAAGCGGGTTGGTGTCTATTTTCACGTCGTCCCTACTTCCACCTTTTATTCAGTCATAATACAAATTATACACTACAACGAACATACATACATAGGAGTTATCCAGAGGAAACAACGCATCCATAAAACACTTCCATAACTGAAGAATATCCTAAATATACAAATTTCCTAAGAAAACTTATCCACTAACCTAATGGTTGACGAGAAAATGAAGAAAAACCGGCGTATGCTTTATCACACATAGAATACTCCTGCCTTCCGATCGCACCAGCTTCTTTATCGTTTAATTACCTTACCTAGCTGTCCTCTTCCAGTTCCTGTGTTTCACACCCTTATTGTGGGTCAGACTCCATCTCACGATTTGCAGGCAATGTTCGATAAACCAGTTCTCTTACTTCCGCAACAAGATATACTATCCAGTTCATGACGGACGATGGAAAGTTTACCTACCACCTCTCGCCTGCCCAAAGAACCTTATTATTAAAGTATATTCCAAGATATGTACATTATCTAAGTAATGATCACACCACAAACTTTGAAAAACTTCTGTGTATATTATAATGTGAGAAGCAAAATTCTGTTTTCTCACTCGGTAATCACTGTTTAAAACATGGATAATATCAACACCACGTCTGGATTCTGTTAGTCATTTCATTGCAGTTTTACTACAGTACATTCTCCTCGTTTATTATGTGCAGTTTGCAAACGACTGGAGTATGACTGAATTATCTGGCTGTAATAATTATTACTAGAAATTCCGTTTAACTTCACAAACTGTGTGTTAAATTAACAGTTTGTGAAACGTCCTTTCAGTGAGTTATGGTTCGTTACATGACTCGTCAGAGAAGGATTGTATTATTCAGGTTACTGACGTCACTGATATAGCTAGTGATTTCACTACACCGCCCTCGATCTTGTTTTGTCTGGGTGATATGGAACATCCTGTGGTTAATCATGGTATCAGATTTATTGCTTTTTTAATTAATACATTAAATTATTTGTCATAAACAGAGGCAGGGAATGGAAGCTGAGGGAAGCAAAATGAGACGAAAACTAACACACTAACTGACTTTATCCAAAGAGCTATGAATACAGCGCGTTGGTTGTACAGTATATATAAATAATGTAAATAACACCTCCACACTGTTTGCAAAACTTTTGAAATACAGTTTTTTTTTCTTTTAAAAATTACGAATCTTCCAATTGTATGACACACCTCCAACCGCGAACTTTTTCAATAAACGTCAGTCGCATTCGGAGAGACTGGTGATGCATTAAGTACTATTGAGCCGAGGTCCGCTTTCAAAGCACTCTGTAAACTTGTTATTGTTGTCTAGACTGCACTCACCACTCGTGACTGTCTTCATTAAACTGTGTCTGAGGAAGGCTCAGCTCTATGCGGTCGTATTTTCACCCAGGTAGTTCAACAGTATTTCTGCTGCTAATTTTCTACCAGATTAAATTGTATTGCATTTTTATGTTTCACTGTATCACGATTTCAGCAAGGGTTGTACAGCCTTTTAAAAACCTGTAGTAATAATTATAAACGGTTATTGGGACGTTATTTTCGATACATATATCTGCATACTTCCTACTTTTCTCCCTACTTTTGAACCGTTGAGAATTGAAGAATTAAACATTTCATCTTCATATCATCATCTAATTAAAAATTCTGGGCACGCATTCCAAGTTGGCGGACGAAACTGTGAACAAATTTGATACTTGATCACACAAACCATTTTTATTTTATTTTTTTAATTTTTTTACAGGATTTCATGAATTGGATTGTAAATATATATTGAAAATAATTTTAGAAATTCATTTTAACTCTTTTGTATTTCTCTAATAAGTAAGATGTAATAGTAACATATATGGAAAATTATTAAGTTGTATAAATAATTAATATATAGGCATAACAACTGAATTTTTATTTTTACCGTAATTATTTTACTTTATTTCAGAAAGGCGTTTAATAGCTTTTACCCGTACTGTGTGCTTCCATGTAATTAATTTTGTCACACATAACTGTTATCCGCCACACTAGATATCACGCCAGACTAGATTGTCCTACTCCAAACTGGTTTATTCTACACCTGTCAGGATATACTAGTTTAGCCCAATACAATCTAGTTTTGCCTAGGATGAATTGATTTTTAATTGTTATTGAAGGTAATTAGATTGAACGGTTGTAACACTGAAAATAAACACGTTGGAACCTGTTAACGCAACCCACCTGCGCCTCATAAATACCTGTTATTAAAGTATATTATCATCTCATTTTAATGTTTTAGTTATATATTATCCTTCAAGTGGAAAAAGCAAAAATAGTTAAAATCAAGCCAGCATTTCATCAATCCCTATTGAAAAGGTTTACGATATTAAGCATTCGTACCATTAAAAAAAAATTGTTGGTGTGGTGAACATAAAAAAAAACTATATTCGGACTGAGGAATTGTGTGATGTTATTGATGCATCTCCCAGAGCTGTCGGACTCGGCGGACGTGAAAGATTATAGGCTGAGATATCACTTTCGACATTTGTTCCTAAATATTTCTCGAAGCAAGTGATGTCAAGCACAATGTTCACATATCACTAACTACTGCAGCTGCCAAACAGTCAGTTGGGACAGGACAAGGTTTTGCTAGGTTTACCTGTAGCAAAAACTATGCAATTAATTGGTACACGGGAAAAAAGTGTAACTTATAATGCCACCATAGTAAATCGTGTAAAAAAATACTAAATAATTTATATATTACACGGAGGAGGACAAATATGTTCTTTTTAAATTTTTATTTTCTTTATTTCATTTAAATTTTCGCAAATATTTTCGAAAGATTACCTTCAAAAGTGCATGACTTTAAATCAGTTCGACCAAACTAGTAAAGCCAAAAGTAATTAAGCCAATGTATATATGCTAAACTAGTATATCCTGACACACGTAAAATAAACCAGTTTGGTCTGGACAAACTTGTTTGGGCTGATATCGGGTTTTGGGCGGTAACATATAAACACTCATTAGATAAACATCGTTCAATAGGCTTCCGAGAGTGAAAAGTTTTAAGGGAAAAATAAAAGTAATCAAAACTCATTCACTCAGGTCTAATATTAATTCTACAAACAAACTGATTATATGGAAATTGAGGCAATAGTTCACAACATCCTGTTGACAGGAAAGAACAGCTGCATCTTCAGGCTGATACATCCAGCTGTGTCGGTAAATTTGTGGCCAGACCCGACAGCAGAGTGGATACTGCCTGGTTGGACGGGAGTTGCGATTGTTGATGGCACATATACATTTCTCTCTGCACAACATAGCTTAAATAGGAATTCAGTAGCAAACTAAATGCATGTTTTATGTTTCTGCACTGTTCAACACTACTCAGTATTTGGCAAAGCATTTGTCTTGATGAATATCATTAGTAACCTTAAATTTCAAGAAGTCCAGCCGGAAAGCATGGAGCCTCCTTAAAAAGCTAGGTGGAACCCCACATAACACTCAATCAAAGCATCAGGTCACTCCAGACCAAATAGCAAGTCGACTTGCCAACATGTCTAGAGTGAGCGCCGATAAAGATCATACTCGGAAAGTGAAAAAACTATTGTTCCATCTAAAACGATTGTACTCTGCCCCTACAAACCTCTCATCCCCTGTCACCGATATAGAGGTGGCAAGGGCCATCAAACAAATGAAGAATGGGAAGGCTCCAGGTTTTGACGAAGTTCACCCAGAGTTCCTTACACACTGTGGAAAACATACCAAAAAATGGTTGGCCCGCTTCTTTACTAACATACTACAGACAAATGTTATTCCTGCAGAATTTAAACGGGCAAAGATCATAGCCATTCTGAAGCCTGGAAAAAGCCCTGAAGTTCCAGAGAATTTTAGACCTATTTCACTGCTAAGTACTACTTACAAGTTATTTGAAAGGATCATCTACAATAGAATCAGTCCAATTATTTTTGCAAACCTCCCAGTTGAACAGGCAGGTTTTAGACCTGCAAGAAACTGCGAGGATCAGGTCCTGGCATTGGCAACTCACATAGAAGCAGGATTCGAGAGACGATTGAAGACTGGTGCTGTATTTGTTGACCTTACCGCAGCCTATGATACAGTGTGGCGAGAGGGCCTGGTATATAAACTGCTGAACATTTTGAAGTGTAAAAAAATCACTTGTCTGATCAATACCATGCTAGCTAACCGAACATTGCAGGTTGTTTCAGACAATAAGATAAGCAAAGTAAGAAGAGTGAATAATGGTCTGCCTCAAGGCTCAGTTCTTGCCCCACTTCTTTTTAATGTTTATATTTCTGACATTCCTCAAACAGAATCCAGACAGTTCTCTTATGCTGACGATCTGGCAGTAGTACAACAATCTGATAACGTTCAGCAAATTGAAAATAGTTTAACAGCAGACCTCAAAACCCTGAGCAACTATTTTCGGAAATGGCGTCTCGTACCCAGTTCCAGCAAGACGGAAACTAGTGTCTTCCATCTTAACAATCGGGTGGCGAATCTCTCACTTGACGTTCTTCTTGATGGCACTCCCATTCGACACAACCCCTTCCCCAAGTATTTGGGAGTCGTAATGGATCGCACCTTGTCGTACAATAAACATCTAAACAACCTTGCAGCAAAACTAAGAACCAGGAATAATATTCTGCAGAAGTTAACTGGCACCTCCTGGGGAGCATCCGCCTCTACACTCCGCACATCAGCACTGAGCCTTGTATATTCTGCAGCTGAGTACTGCTCATCTGTCTGGATAAATAGCGCCCACGTCAAAAAGATCGACACAGTTTTAAACCAGACAATGCGGATAATTAGCGGATGTATTAAGACCACTCCACTGTACTGGCTACCTGTTTTGTGCAACATCGAACCGCCTACGATAATACGACTCAATCTCCTAATTGCCCAGTATAATAAGATCTGTGATAACTTGGATCTGCCCATCCATGACGACATGGATAATATGTTTGTGAGACTTAAATCGAGAAATCCAAGTGTAAAGACTGTAAAACAGATTATATCTGATAATTTTAATGGGAGAGAAGCTTGGAAATTGGAGTGGATAGCCTCAGCCCCACCAGAATGGCACTCCCTGTTTGACAGTCAACAGGCACTAAAGGGACTCGACCTTCCTCGCAAGACCTGGGCAGCTCTTAACAGAGTTAGGACTGGTCATGGAAGATCTGCTTCATCTTTGTATACATGGGGAATGAGAGATTCACCGAGATGCGACTGTGGTGAGGAAAAACAAACCATCCGTCACGTGACATTTGACTGCCCACTTCGAGCATTCAGGGGATCACCAATAGATTTTATTAACATTTCAAATGAAGCTTTAGATTGGCTACACCATGTTAATTTTGAATTTTAATTGTAATTTAATGTAGTATTGTATTATTTTTGTGCAATGGCCATAAGCTAAATAAATAAATAAATAAATAAATAAATTAGTAACATCAAACACAATTCTGGTGAGTGCAATCGATAGGTTTCTTTTTGGATTAAAATAATTAAATATTTTTTTGAGGAGATATCAATTGTAAAATATAGAGCGAGCTGATAGTGAAACATCAAATATTAAGAACATGTGCTAACATTTAAAAAAAAATTGTTAATTAGAATGACAACTGAATCGTAAACTACTTGCCTGCACAGTGACAAGTCTGTTTCATTTCTGTTAGTGATTCTCGACTTGGTTATAGCTGCTTCAAACGATACCGTTTGGTGTAATAATTTCCTTTGCTGTATTGCTTTGGTACTGTGTACTTTGCTTCTAAATAAAGCTGACAGTACTAAATGAAAACCATGGAGTACAGTATAACACCACAGAGTTATTAATTGGATATTAGCCTATAAAAAAGTCGGTATTAAGTTTGTAAGAAAATGTCGAAATGATTCATGTTGCGCTATATCGCAGGTGCGATATACAATATCGCGGGTTTAGTCAGTAGCTGGAGAGTGAGAGGTTGCAAGATGGAAACTTGTTGTGAAGAGGAGTAGGAGAGTGTGAACTAGTTAAAATTGTAATGAGCAAACATTGCAGCGTTTCTATCAAGATATTTAATAAGAATACACTGTGGACAGTCTGATCGGTAGGAAAACGAGGACAGATTTTGTAAGTGAACTTGGCCGTTGAACAATTATGTTATGATATCTGTTCGAGTGTGGGACAGATTTGTGAATTTGTACTAAAGAAGTGACTCGCTATTACCACTATCTTACCGAACTTGTGTCTTCATAAAATAAGTCTATAAACTAAGTTTTTCTGGTGGCTTGCATTTGGCGGGAAGGGTTTATGGGGAGTAAAGCATTGTGCACTTTGACGAACTAGACAAGTGTACTAACTTTGCTAATTGATTGTCTGTATAACCTTTCCTTTAGCAGCAACCACTGACTGGCGGCAGTGTCTAATTAAATTAATTAAATGTATAGTATCTAGTGCAGCTACAGACATAATAAATTCTAGAACGTTAACCCCATTCAAAATAACCACAACCCCCAATTATAACGACACAACAGCCATTGACTTTCTTAACTAGGAGGCTGCATTTATGTCGAAAATGAATTTCACATGAAATAATTTTCTCGACTACTACTAATTTATCTCACAGGATAGTTAATATCATATATCAGATAGTAAGTATAAATATATGGCGAAAATAGTTTTTAGCAAAACTTTCCTATTATTGATATCTACTACAGTTTATTTGTGTTTGCTTAATATATACCAGTAACTGGGTGACCAAGCTTTGGTTGGCGTTTTTCTATTTCTGTTCAATATACATGATTTAATCAAAATTGTTAAAGTCGTTTGAGAGAAATTAATGTTACCTATATTCAAGAATTGCTCTAAAATAGTATTAGATAAATTAGAGCATCAGCAGTAGATAATGGATAGATATTAAATTAAGTTCGTACACCACCTTAAAGTTGCTTGGATCCTCCAAATGGAGGCGTACTAAGCCACTGTGTCAGAGGGCGGAAAGAACAGTTTATCCAGGAATCCAAATCATGGAACGTCCTGGCGTACCTCAAACTCTCAAAAATTCCTGACTCCACTGGCATTTGATCCTGGGACCTAATACCAAACTTCTGAAAATGAACGTGTTATCGTCTAAGCTACCAGACTGCTCATTACATATATAAACGATAAATATTACATATTTACTGTATTTCATACCTATTTAAGAAATATACTCAGTTGAATAAAATTAATAAATGCACAAACTTCAATACTTTATTTTAAATAAACAGTTATATGCTCTTTAGCAAATAGAAAATGCATATTAACCTTAAGATTTTAGTTGTTTAGAATATCACAAAACAACTAAAATTTGCAGAAAACACTTAAGGCTCTTTCCTCACTAAATGATCAAATTTCTAATTACAGAAAAAAAAGGAAACTATAGCGAAATCATATATTCCTTCTATATAGCAAAAAGATTGCTTCCAATCATTTCAAAAAATTAAATCTATATTCAAGACTTCGCCTTGTGGAATCAAGCATGACAACTAAGTAGTTTTCATTTGTGACATCGACCAGAGTTTCTCCTTGACAGCAAGAGCTGAAATTGAAACTGTCCAGCACTGCACTTTTCCTAAAATACAATAAGACAGTATTCAAATCAAAACAGTTATTCATGAGACAAACTATTATGATGATAATTTATGTAACCGTATCATTTATGAATTTCGTAGATACATGTAAATTAGTAGAATATTTTTTTCTATTCGCAAAACTGCGAAAATCATTTTTCTCGCAATCTAAAAAGGAACTTTAGGTTCACTCTGCCTTTTTAGATTCTGAGAATGCGTAAACACATCGTTAGATAAGACAAGTACACGTTAATGGATTCTCTGACGTAGTTTAAAAATCATTGTGTAAAAGATTTTCCAACAGATGCACAGTAAAAGGGATCATACATAATTTAATTACATAATAATCGTAAAACACTATCCACAAATATTAGAAGAAAATGGACATTTACTTGAGTGACCTCTCTGATGCTACTTAAGATGTCTAGATTACATAAAAGGTTTTCAACAAACGTTATCGGAAAATGGGTGACAATCTAAATGAATACTCTGACACTTTTTAATTTGTCAGTACTGTGTAAAAGATTTCCCTCAAACTTCACAAATAGTGGCGTTCCACACATATCACAAGAAACTAGGTACCACCCAAATTGATTCTCTTAATACACATAGTTATTCAACATTATTGCGTGACTTCTTGCAAAATTTGTGTTGAAATTCATTTATATACATACCTTTAACATGGTTAAGATATACAAAGTAGATAAGTGATTTTCAAGAAACTTCACAAGAAATAAAGTAATGGTTTAAGATTTCAGCACTTTAAATAAGATTTTCCACAAATTTTACAGCAAAATGGGTGCTAAATTGAATGACTCTTCTGATGTCTTTTAAGATGAACTAACTGTATGTAAGTTCTTCCACAAATTTCACATGAAAACGGGCGTTCACCTGAATGAATCCTCTTATGTAATTTAAGATTAGCAGACCTTGTAAAAGATTTTCCGCAAGCTTCACAAGAAAATGGCCGTTCACCTGAATGCGTTCCAACGTGTGTTTTTAGAGTTCCTAACAGTGAAAAGGATTTTCCACAAAGTTCACAAGAATATGGGCGTTCACCAGAATGAATTCCAACGTGCGTTTTAAGATTTCCTATCGCTGTAAAGGTTGCTCCACAAACATGACAAGAATATGGGCGTTCACCCGAATGAATCCTTTGATGCCTCTTAAGATCCTCAGACTGTGTAAAAGATTTTCCACAAGTATTACAAAAAACGGACGATCGCCTGAATGAATCATCTGATGGCTTTTGAGTCTCCCAGACTGTGTAAAAGATTTCCCACAAAGGTAGCAAGAAAAGGGACGTGTACCCGAATGAATCCTCTGGTGTACTTTTAGATGCTGAGAATGTTTAAATGATTTTCCACAGACGTCACACGAAAATTGGCGTTCAACTGAATGTATTTTCTGCAAGTTTTCAAGATGAGCAGCCTGTTCAGATGCTTTTTCACAAAATTTTAATGAAGCTGAGTATTCACTGAAATAAAATGTCTTTTGCACTTGAAGGCTTTCAGATTGAGTCGATATTTTTTTACAAAATTCACTAGAAAAGGAGGCATAACTGACATAATCGCTGTGATGATTTGTAGGACTACTGGAGGGTATAAATGATGTTTTATGTAATTTGCAGGAAGATGAAGGTTTATCTGACTGTCCTTGTTTACAGCTTTGTTTGTACTTAGAGCTATCACTGCCACTGTAAGTAGTGAGTGGTTCCTCCTCCTTACTGTTGTTTTGGGGTCCAGAAGTAGTAAGCTGCTGCTTATAAGTATAAATACTACTTTTGCAATCACAATAATCCCTAGATACAAGAAAACTTAAATGTTATTATCTGGTGACAAAATAATATATAACAGAATTATGTTCATAAAACACAGATATAATTTCAATACATACGAATTCAAACAGATATACACTCCTGGAAATTGAAATAAGAACACATTGACGCCGGTGTGTAAGACCCACCATACTTGCTCCGGACACTACGAGAAGGCTGTACAAGCAATGATCAAACGCGCGGCACAGCGGACACACCAGGACCAGCAGTGTTGGCCGTCGAAGGGCGCTAGCTGCGCAGCGGTTGGGCACTGCCACAGTCAGTGTCAGCCAGTTCGCCGTGGCATACGGAACTCCATCTCGGTCTTTAACACTGGTAGCATGCCGCGACAGCGTGTACATGAACCGTATGTGCAGTTGACGGACTTTGAGCGAGAGCGTATAGTGGGCATGCGGGAGGCCGGGTGGACGTACCACCGAATTGCTCAACATGTGGGGCGCGAGGTCTCCTCAGTACATCGATGTTGTCGCCAGTGGTCGGCGGAAGGTGCACGTGCCCGTCGACCTGGGTCCGGACAGCAGCGACGCACGGACGCACGCCAATAACCGTCGCATCCACCGCCACTTCCCGGCAAATTAGGGACACTGTTGCTCCTGGGGTATCAGAGAGGACCATTCGCAACCGTCTCCATGAAGCTGGGCTACGGTCCCGCGCACCGTTAGGTCGTCTTCCGCTCACGCCCCAACATCGTGCAGCCCGCCTCCAGTGGTGTCGCGACAGGCGTGTATGGAGGGACGAATGGAGACGTGTCGTCTTCAGTGATGAGAGTCACTTCCGCCTTGGTGCCAATGATGGTCGTATGCGTGTTTGGCGCCGTGCAGGTGAGCGCCACAATCAGGACTGCATACGACCGATGCACACAGGGCCAACACCCGGCATCATGGTGTGGGGAGCGATCTCCTACACTGGCCATACACCTCTGGTGATCGTCGAGGGAACACTGAACAGTGCACGGTACATTCAAACCGTCATCGAACCCATCGTTCTACCATTCCTAGATTGGCAAGGGAACATGCTGTTCCAACAGGAATATGCACGTCCACATGTATCCCGTTCCACCCAACGTGCTCTAGAAGGTGTAAGTCAACTACCCTGCCCCGCGAGATCTCCGGATCTGTCCCCCATTGGGCATGTTTGGGACTGGATGAAACATCGTCTCACGCGGTCTGCACGTCCAGCACGAACGCTGGTCCAGCTGAGGCGCCAGGTGGAAATGGCTTGGCATGCTGTTCCACAGGATTACATCCAGCACCTCTACGATCGTCTCCATGGAAGAATTGCAGCCTGCATTGCTGCGAAAGGAGGATATACACGGTACTAGAGCCGACATTGTTCATGCTCTGTTGCCTGTGTCTATGGTTCTGTCTGTGTGATCATGTGTTGTATCTGACCCCAGGAATGTGTATGTAAAGTTTCCCATTCCTGGGACAATGAATTCACAGTATTCTTATTTCAATTTCCAGGAGTGTAGAATTATTTTCTCATAAACTATAGCTTTATAAGAAGTACCATATAACAAATCTTCCTGCTCCTGAAGCTTGAGGGCAACATTACAACAATCCAACTACATAATTTATGGTAAAAAACATATTAGCAATTGGAGAATTATTAATTTATTAAAATAAGATTCTGATACAGTGAAATGATCCCTTTACATAAAGATTAGCGCACAAATAAAACATATTAGCTACAAGAAACTTTTTTGCTGAGGAAAACTGTATATCATTAAATTATAACCTTCCTGGTCAGCAAAATACAACTACTGCCACAACATCATGGATGTGCACATTATACCATCTCATGCCAGCTGATTCAGAACAAAATCGTTAACTCCGCTCTTCAGATTCTACAATATGCTAGTTAATGGCAGATTATTCCTCTCCTGTGTGGCATAAAACAAGTCAAATTGAGGCAGTTGCTGTTGTATTCCACAAAACATGCCAATTCATCAGACAATGCCAGAGACATCTATCACAAAGGCATATATACTAGCAGTCCCTGCAGATACCTGCTGGAAAGCAGCTACTAACACCGTTAGACTCACAATGGAAGCAAATTCCCAACACCCTACACAAGTAAAGGCACTAGTCACATAGAGACTGCAATCCCAATCGAAATTCCCACCTACCTTAAAGCTGCTAAAAGGAGCACTAATCAGAAAAAAATATCAGCCTAGAAGAACAGAGTAATTGCAAATTAACAAAAAGAAACTTGGCCATCTGGGCTTGAATAGTAATGGTTCTTCCAGAAATCACTAAACGTACATCAAGCGTACATTTGATAAGGCATAAAGCCTATTGCTTCATGATGATACCTGGTAGAGTATTAGAAACAAGATCACCCCGTGGTGAGACCCCCAAGCAGGATACATTTTTCATTATTTAAGAATTTGGTATCAATTCATCCCAATCAGAAAGTCTACAACTATTAACAATGCCACTACATTGCTGAAAAAATTAGTTTGCATTTGAAGCTATCGTCTAAACCAAAAGAAGAAGACAATAATATTCACTCATAAAAATGCCACCTCAGCGACAGGCCCACAACTTCGAACACAATCAAAGTATACAACTTGTATATTTCACAGCCATAGAGGCACACTAATTAGTTAATTTAATTAATTTATTAATTTAACTGTGATAGAGCACAATCTCTGGTGGCAATCTCCTTTGCCCTCCATTTTATATGACTGTTGATGGGATCCTGTTATAATCCAACTGGTTAAATAGAACTACCATATCATAGTCAATAATGATCCTAAAAATGAGAGTAAACACTTCCATGAACAAGAGATTCTAATATTATATATTCCATTACATTTTCTTTCAGCACTTCTAACCCAGCCTCATAACACACATAACCTCAGAAGCTATAGGCATCCAACTTACCCATCACACTTATTTAGAATTTATATCACCAACAATAAAACAAGTGATTGATTCAGGCAATATTTTCTCCTAGCAATATTTTCTCATCTTATCTAAAAGTAAAATGATATTTTTTTATTTCTATTAATTGTATTTAAGAAAAATTCCTCACACAATTAATATTTAGCAACAGTCTTCAAGTTTTTATATTTATATGAAATATTTATATTGTTTCTTCAATTTTTAACTAGCAAAACTCTACATACTCGATCAGACATGTGTTTATAATCACCAAATAATAATCTACCAAAAAAAAAATCAAATCAATGATTAAAAGGTTCTTTTTTTCTGTTTTTGGCTTCATGCCTCATCAACTTTGAGGTTATTAGAAGCAGGAAAGAACTATGAAAATTTTTTATGCCATTTTACTATTACCTATATTAGGGTTATTGCCGATATCGTAGCACATCGTGCACACTTTCTTACGGCTAATGTGTTGAATGGATTTCCAATTCAAATTCTTTTAGATCATAAGATCAGTTCTTCTGTACTTGCTCCAAAAATTATTGAAATACCCAACTACCTCAACTAAAAAACCTGAACAGATCCACTATCTAATGCCTGAAATCAAATAGTAAAATTAAGTTAATAGTACTATATTCCTTTCAATATGCTATAACTCATTATTCATTCATTACCCACACTAATAACACTACACACCTTGAGGAAATACACGTCTTTTTACTAAGCACATACCTACCTTTCTAAACTCTGCCATCTCTTTACTAAATAGCATATTATCTCAACATTCACAAGTATTAACCTGGCCAAGATCACTAATTTTCCTGAATTGCCAACCATATTTTATTTAAGAAATGCCAATTTTAGACAAATAGAAATTCAGTTATATAATGAAAGAGGAAGTCATAAATTTTTCATTTTTATACAACAAATCTAAAACATTAACACATTCATATCAAATTTTAAGGCTCAGTTCACAGAAAAAAGTGAATTTTAATCCTATTCTGTGTAACTGGCATTCTATATTCCATAGTAACTATAAGCCAATACACTAAAATTAGTTCATTAAAATACTTAAAAAACAAATTTCATTCCTCCAAAAATATTCTTCTTTCCACATAGTGTCCCTGTTTTCTTCAATAATTAAAAACTTCTTCAGTTAGATATCAAGCCTAGTTAACCATTGCTGCTAAATCTATGTCTACATCCATACTCTGCAAATCACAAACATTGTGGGTGGCGGAGACTGCTAAGCACCAATCCTAAACTCGTGCATTATAATCCCGAATAGCACGAGGAAAGAAGGAATACATAAAGGCATCGGCACGGAATCTTATTTCTCAAATCTTCTCTCTCTGGTCATTGCGACCTAAATAAGTTTGTGGGATAAGTATTTCATTGCACTTGTAATTTAAAGATTTTTGCATATTCTCCAATAAAATCAAATGTAAACTACATCGTCTGTCTTCCAAACTATCCCAGCCCAATCTATGTATCAATTCTGTGACGCTTTCATAAGGTCTCTAGAAACCAGTCATGAATCGAGCGGCTCTCCTCTGCACCCTCTCCACTGAGTTAATCAGGCCCTTGCGATACAGATCCCAAACTCCACAACAGTAATCCAGATGTGGATGCACTAGTGTTTTATACACTATCTCCTTTGTATGAGCATTACAATTCTTCAAAATGTGACCAATGAATTGCAATTTACAATTAGCTTTGCTTATGATGGAGGTTATCTGCAAGTCCCATTTCATGTTGCTTTGTACTATCACACCCAGATACTTCAGGGAATCAATTGTGTCAACATCTGAATTGTACTCATGAGCAAACTGATTCTTTTTGTTACTTATTCGCATTGTCTTTAACTTTTTTTAATTAAGTGTAAGCAGCCATTTACAGCACCATCGTAAATATCATACAAATCGCTCTGAACTTCTAATCAATCGTCAGAGCACCTTATTTCTGTATAGATAACTGCATCATCGGCAAATAATCGTACCAGAATTTGACATTGTCACCGAGATCATTTATAAATACAGGGTGCGACAAAATTATCTGACGGTTTTCGCAGCCATATTGCCAAGCTAGTAGATGGTGGAGGGGATGGGCGCATTCCAGTGCCCATACATGGACATGGAACAGTGGTTGAGTGAGCACCATGTGTTTGTTGTTGAGGCATTTTTTAAAAGTGGC
>JARYHS010006964.1:7475107-7497457 GCA_031002005.1 Vandiemenella viatica
TTGTAGTCTTCACATGTAGAGCAGTCTACTTTTAGTTAAAGAAAACAAAACAAAAACAAGTTTGTATTTCCAGTACACAGTAACGCCTAACGCACCTCAAATCAGCTGATACAAAACTACAGACAGCAATTACTTCCAAGATGAAGCACTCCAAATCAGATTATAAAAGTGTATTTCTAAAATTATTGTCCATTAAGTAATACTGAGTCGCTAAATGTACTACCTTGTTTTCTCAATAGAAAAATCTCTTGACAGTTGTAGGAAACACAATTTAGTTTTCCATCTAATGCTATGGAGTTACAGAAAAAATTTTTTGTTATTTTATCAAAAATTCAAGTTCAATGTCCAAATTTGTACTCCAATATTACTCAAATATTTTTGTTTTAATATTGATGCTAAGCAAAAGTAAAAAGACAAGAAAACGTGATTTAACATGTGTGTTTCTGTAACTTCGCGTCTCTTCATTTTCGAAGTCTTTAGAGTCGGGAAAACACTAAGGAGAAGGGACTGGATGAAAATCGGCCATGGCCTTTTTGAAGTAAACATCTATGCGTTCGCCTGGAGTGTTCCGGGGAAACCATGGTAACCCGAAATCTGGATGGCCGGAAGGTACTTGAACCCGCGTCCTCCCGAATACAAAGTCACGACCAGTGGCATAGCTAGGTCAACAAGGGCCCCGATGCAGAAAAATTTATTTTGGGCCCTCAGGCCACACGGGCGACCTTTTTTTTTCGCTTTGTGTGCTGGTAGGGGCCCCCTGAACTGAGGATGGGGGCCCTTGAATTGTTCTTTAGGGGGTAGAGCTATATAAAAAAAGTCGCCAGTTTGCCGTGAAGGCTTGTGGGCCCTCTGAACTGCGCTTAGGGGCCCCTTGAGGTATGCTTGGGGGCCCCCTGAGCGTGAGGGCCTCGGTGCACTGCACCGCCTAGCCCCATAGTAGCTACGCCCCTGGTCACGACTAACCTCCACACCTGCAGTATTCCTGTTTGCAGTGGTATGTGAGAGCAGTCAGGGGCGTAAGGAAAGAGAAGCTGGTATCTCAGTGATACGTTTCCATTAGAATTTTAGTATCTAATTTTTGCATATCACTCTTTTAATTAGTGACAGCTTTTACTCATTTGTATTTGGAAGGATTACGAAAGCTGCGGACTTTCATTTTATTTTAATTTCATTGGAGCGTATGTCTTGGGGGAAATTTCACTAACACGAGAATTAACATTCAATGACTTTCATTTATTATATTATGTTAACTGTGTTTTTGGGCAATATCACCACATATCTATTTTTCCAATTTTTTTATTATTTGTGAATTTTTATTTTTCGAGCGGGGGCACTGAACATCTAGAAATTTCTATGGTTGTGTTAGAAACTGAGGGAAAGGGAAGGTATTGAGACAATTGTAGATAATAATGAAGTTCAAGTCACTAAGGATTTTAAATAGCAGAGATATTGAGTGACTGTTTTGATAATACCGCTAGGGACTCTCATCCTGTGATGGGAAGGAATACATCAGAGGAGAATCTCACTGTAAATATGAATGAGGAATCTAAAACAATTGAAATAGATTTTCAGAAAATTATCAATGAACTCAGAAAGCTACAATAAATAAATTTAAATACATGAGTTGGAAGGCGTGTAAAAAAGAGCAGCTAGATTTGTTTCAGGAAATTATCGCAATACCTAGTCCCTACTAATATGATAAAAGACCTGGAATGGGAGTCATTGGAAGACAGAAAACGGGTGAAAAGGCTGTTGGTAATATACAAGGCATATGTTGGTGATGGGGCTTGGAGGGATATTGGCCGAAGAATGAGGAAAATACATGGAAAGGAAAAGATGACCTTGACCACAAACTACATGCATTCGATTTCATGCATAAGGGAGTGGTAAATTTTCTTTTATTGGTAAGGGTGTCAGGGATTGGAACAAATTACCAGTTAAATTGATGAATAATTTACAAAAAACGCTCAAGGAATTTGTAAATCGCTAAGGTATACTCAAATTTTATAAGTAAAAACTAAAATAAAAATAATTGGTTGACTAAGGGAATTGCCACCGGAGTGTCTGCTCCAGTTCAATTAAATTAATTAATTATTTTAATTTTTCAGTGATTCTGGTAAATTATTCATAATATCCACTCAAAATATATTAAAATATTGACCACCTCACCTACAATAGAAAATTTTCTCTGTTATTATTCCAGAAATCTAATTTCAACTTTTGGTTATGCTCATCTCTTTTCTTGTATATAATACTCCCAATTTTTCTACCAATATTCTACAGTCTCAACATCAAGACATTCCTTGTATACTACCAGCACTCTCTTTACCCTCCTCCTGTCTTCCAATAAATCCATATTCAGATAATCTATCACGTCAGTTACTAACTATATTCTGGGAAAATTCCAGAGTTGTATCTTGTAGCCTTCTCTGCAGCTTCTTCATTTGATAACCATACTACACGACCACCATACTCAAGCCCTGGTCAGACCAATGTTTTCCAACTCAGTTCCTTCACTTATCTGCTCTGCGCCTTTGTGTTTACTATCAAATGTAATGCCAACATAATTACACAACAAACTATTCCATCCGCACCTCACAAACTTTTTTTCTCTTATTATCTGTGTACTTAATAAGCTGACTATTCTTGGAATTTATCTTCATTCAAAGTCGATCATCATAGATATAAAACCTGTGCACAGCTCCCTGTGGCTATGTAAAGTACTCCCCCTTTTAAACCTATTGTTCAACATTATATCATTAGTAAAGAACTTCCGACTGTAAATCACAAACATAAGGTGAATTTATGAATGTTTCTCGGGAAACTTACCGAATAATATTATTATTTACCCAATATTTTGGTGATAACGCTCCGTTGCCATCTTCAGGTGTAGTCGTGGCAACGACAGACATTGTTACGTTGCCTAGCAGCCTCTCAGACTTCATTAGGCGGCTGCGAAGCATAAAATATAGAGCGTTGCTGAAGAGCAGCCTCAATAACTGGTATCCGCGCATCACTCAGCTGGAAACCACAATACCGGTTCACCAGATCAGACGCGAGGCGAATTTCAAATGTTCTGTAATGACGCTGCCTCAGAAACCTCTGCATGTGCCTGCACCTTAGTTAATTCGAAATCGAATCCATGTCCTTGTTCCACTATGTTCCGCCACCGCAGATTCTTCCTTCTGCCCTAGGCGATCGTGTCGGGCATGTTCCAAACAACGTTGTTTGATACACCGTATTGTTTGGCTGATGTACTTTTTTCGCATTCTCTCGGAATACTATAAACTCCGGGTATACGAAGTGCAAGGTGATCCTTTGCAGAACGCAAAATATTCCTTAGTTTTGGTGGTGGTAGGAAAATGGTCTTAATCCCATTTATTTCTAGAACCCTTAGCGAGGATAGTATGTGAATCGTCTGAAGGAAGAAATGGAGACACATACAAAAATATTCCTAGCCAACGCCTATGCTACATCCGACATAAGAAGGTAAGACGTCAACTTTTCCCATGATACCAATATGCCAAAAAAATTCGTCTGTCTCCCATACATACATGGTATCACTGACCGGTTTGGGAAATTGTTAAAGCAGGTAGAGGTGCAAATAGTGTATGAGGCTCACTGCGAACTTGGTTAGTCATTATCAGTGTAAAAGACAGATTGCACCAACACCAGTTTACGGGTGTTTATGAAATCTCCTGCAGCTATGGCAGTGTTTACATCGGCGAGACAGGCCGCAATGTGGCGGAGAGACTTAAGGAACATATCCGCCACTGTAAATAGCTATAACAACAACGTCAAATCCGCAGTAGTTCACTATGCTGCTAACATCGGGCACGAAACCAAATTTCAAGACACGAGGCTGCTGTGGAGAGAAGACCAGTGGTGGCCTCGACGTGTGAAAGAGGCAGCATAATTTTAAAGAATTCCATCAACATCAACGAAGATAGCGGCCTTTCACTCTGCGATGCCTGTCACTCGTTGCTATGTCAACATAAATATATCTCTGACGACGGATGTAGGATGGCAGCCGTATTAAGCTCAGATTATGAAATAAACAACGCGACATACTCTGAAAATGAATTCATCATGAAATTGAAGTTAGATCCGTATTGAATTCCATTGCTACTAATACAGCAATGATTACAGTGCCACATTCAGCTAAACAGGAATATTAAGAATACTGTAGACAGCGAAGTGGACAGAAATAATCATAAAGCACCTGAAAATCCTATTTCGCTTGTTTACTCTTATTTTGATGCCTTGGTTTTACTGATATCAAGAAAATATTTCTTTTAATGACAAAATATTGTCGTTTATATCATCCACTAATTTTTTTATATGTAAATGGAACTTCAAATTCATTAATTTTGTTTTTGTTTTGTTTCACAATTTACAAAATGTGTACTTTGCGCCTTTGTAATATTCATTAATCAATTATTAAATACTCCGGCACATGTTCCACAATCGCCAAATTTTTCAATGAATCCACTGTAACTCATTCGTCTATTGTATGTACCGCATCAATTAATAAGTGATGTTTCGACTGAGAGCAACGCCAATGATCGTGTAAGCTTCAAGTTTGAATAGAAATTTTACGCTGAATTATACTCAGTGTCATTTGCGATGCAGCTTACATTCTGTAGCAAGTTACACACACATTCATTTTCGGATTATTTATTTATTTCAGATAATTTATTGTTGTTTCCTCCTCTTTTGTACAGAGACGAAAAGTTTTTCCACCATTTCATGTTAGCAGCTAATCATGTTTTGGTCCTCCTTCCTTCCACATAATCGAAATTCATACTCATAACCAATGTATAACTCATCCCGCTGGTTCACCTTGCTGTGGCATCATACTGGGGTTAGCTGTTTCGAGTCCTGGTTGTGGAGGAAATTATCAGGTTTGGCAATATCGTTTATCAGTGTCCTGAGATACAGGTCTCCGCAGTGCGTATTTCATCAGTCGGATGGGGAGTCAAGCCTGGCGGCTCACATGGCGTCTTTTGGAAAAGTATGTCTAAGCGGGTTGGTGTCTATTTTCACGTCATCCCTACTTCCACCTTTTATTCAGTCATAATACAAATTATACACTACAACGAACATACATACATAAGAGTTATCCAGACGAAACAACGCATCCATAAAACACTTCCATAACTGGAGAATAACCACCTAAATTTACAAATTTCCTAAGAAAACTTATCCACTAACCTAATGGTTGACGAGAAAATGAAGAAAAACCGGCGTATGCTTTATCACACAGAATACTCCTGCCTTCCGATCGCACCAGCTTCTTTATCGTTTAATTACCGTACCTAGCTGTCCTCTCCAGTTCCTGTATTTCGCACCCTTATTGTGGGTCAGACTCCATCTCACGATTTGCAGGCAATGTTCGATAAACCAGTTCTCTTACTTCCGCAATAAGATATACTATCCAGTTCATGACGGACGATGGAAAGTTTACCTACCACCTCTCGCCTGCCCAAAGAACTTATTATTAAAGTATATTCCAAGATATGTACATTATCTAAGTAATGATCACACCACAAACTTTGAAAAACTTCTGCGTATATTATATGTGAGAAGCAAAATTCTGTTTTCTCACTCTGTAATCACTGTTTAAAACATGGATAATATCAACACCACGTCTGGATTCTGTTAGTCATTTCATTGCAGTTTTACTACAGTACATTCTCCTCGTTTATTATGCAGTTTACAAACGACTGGAGTATGACTGAATTATCTGGCTGTAATAATTATTACTAGAAATTCCGTTTAACTTCACAAACCTGTGTGTTAAATTAACAGTTTGTGAAACGTCCTTTCAGTGAGTTATGGTTCGTTACATGACTCGTCAGAGAAGGATTGTATTATTCAGGTTACTGACGTCACTGATATAGTTAGTGATTTCACTACACCGCCCTCAATCTTGTTTGTCTGGGTGATATGGAACATCCTGTGGTTAATCATGGTATCAGATTTATATGATTTATTGCTTTTTTAATTAATACATTAAATTATTTTTTCATAAACAGAGGCAGGGAATGGAAGCTGAGGGAGCAAAATGAGACGAAACTACACACTAACTGACTTTATCCAAAGTGCTATGAATACAGCGCGTTGGTTGTACAGTCTATATAAATAATGTAAATAACACCTCCACACTGTTTGCAAAACGTTTGAAATAGTTTTTTTTTCTTTTAAAAATTACGAATCTTCCAATTGTATGACACACCTCCAACCGCGAACTTTTTCAATAAACGTCAGTCGCATTCGGAGAGACTGGTGATGCATTAAGTACTATTGAGCCGAGGTCCGCTTTCAAAGCACTCCGTAAACTTGTTATTGTATCTAGACTGCACTCACCACTCGTGACTGTCTTCATTAAACTGTGTCTGAGGAAGGCTCAGCTCTATGCGGTCGTATTGTCACCCAGGCAGTTCAACAGTATTTCTGCTGCTAATTTTCTACCAGATTAATTAAATTGTATTGCATTTTTATGTTTCACTGTATCACGATTTCAGCAAGGGTTGTACAGCCTTTAAAAACCTGTAGTAACAATTATAAACGGTTATTGGGACGTTATTTTCGATACATATATCTGCATACAGTTCTTCCTACTTTTCTCCCTACTTTTGAACCGTTGAGAATTGAAGAATTAAAATTTCATCTCATCTTCATCTAATTAAAAATTCTGGGCACGCATTCCAAGTTGGCGGACGAAACTGTGAACAAATTTGATACTTGATCACACAAACTATTTTTTTTTTTTTTTTTTACAGGATTTCATGAATTGGATTGTAAATATATATTGAAAATAATTTTAGAAATTCATTTTAACTTTGTATTTCACTAATAAGTAAGATGTAATAGTAAAATATATGGAATATTATTAAGTTGTATAAATAATTAATTATTTAGGCAAAACAACTGAATTTTTTATTTTTACCGTAATTATTTTACTTTATTTCAGAAAGGCGTTTAATAGCTTTTACCTGTACTGTGTGCTTACATGTAATTAATTTTGTCACACATAACTGTTATCCGCCACACTAGATATCACGCCAAACTAGATTGTCCTACTCCAAACTGGTTTATTCTACGCCTGTCAGGATATATTATTAGCCCAATACAATCTAGTTTGGCCTAGGACGAAGATTTTTAATTGTTATTGAAGGTAATTAGATTGAACGGTTGTAACACTGAAAATAAACACGTTGGAACCTGTTAACGCACCCCACCTGCGCCTCATAAATACCTGTTATGAAAGTATATTATCATCTCATTTTAATGTTTTAGTTATATATTATCCTTCAAGTGGAAAAAGCAAAAATAGTTAAAATCAAGACTGCATTTCATCAAACCCTATTGAAAAGGTTTACGATATTAAGCATTCGTACCATTAAAAAAAAATTTGGTGTGATGAACATAAAATACTATATTCGGACTGAGGAATTGTGTGATGTTATTGATGCATCTCCCAGAGCTGTCGGACTCGGCGGACGTGAAAGATTATTGGCTGAGATATCACTTTCGACATTTGTTCCTAAATATTTCTCGAAGCAAGTGATGTCAAGCACAATGTTCAAATATCAGTAGGCTAACTACTGCAGCTGCCAAACAGTCAGTTGGGACAGGACAAGGTTTTGCTAGGTTCACCTGCAGCAAAAACTGTGCAATTAATTAGTACCAGAGAAAAAAAGTGTAATTTATATGCCACCATAGTATAATCGTGTAAAAAAGGACTAAATAATTTTATATATTACACTGAGGAAGACAAATATGTTCTTTTTAATTTTTATTTTATTTATTTCATTTAAATTTTCACACAAATATTTTCGAAAGATTACCTTCAAAAGTGCATGACTTTTAAATCAATTCGACCAAACTAGTAAAGCCAAAAGTAATTAACGCCAATGTACATTGTCCTATGCTAAACTAGTATATCCTGACACACGTAAAATTAACCAGTTTGGTCTGGACAAACTTGTTTGGGCTGATATCGGGTTTTGGGCAGTAACATATAAACACTCATTAGATAAAAAATCATTCAATAGGCTTCCGAGAGTGAAAAGCGTTCAGGGAAAAATAAAAGTAATCAAAACTCATTTACTTAGGTCCAATATTAATTCTACAAACAAACTGATTATATGGAAATTGAGGCAATAGTTCACAACATCCAGTTGACGGGAAAGAACAGCTGTAGCTTCAGGCTGATAGATCCAGCTGTGTCGGTAAATTGGTGGCCAGACCTGAAAGCAGAGTGGATACTGCCTGGTTGGACGGGAGTTCCGATTGTTGATGGCACACATACATTTCTCTCTGCACAATATAGCTTAAATAGGAATCCAGTAGCAAACTAAATGCATGTTTTATGTTTCTGCACTGTTCAACACTACTCAGTATTTGGCAAAGCATTTGCCTTGCTGAATATCATTAGTAACATCGAACAAAATTCTTGTGAGTGTTATCGATAGGATTCTTTTTGGATTAAAATAATTAAATACTTTATTGAGGAGATATCAATTGTCAAATATAGGGCGAGCCGATAGTGAAACATCAAATATTAAGAACATGTTCTAACATTTATAATTTGTGTTAATTAGAATGATAACTGAATCGTAAACTACTTGCCTGCACAGTGACAAGTCTGTTTCGTTTCTGTTAGTGATTCACGACTTGGTTATAGCTGCTTCAAACGATACCGTTTGGTGCAATAATTTCCTTTGCTGTATTGCTTTCGTACTGTGTACTTTGCTTCTAAATAAAGCTGAAAATACTATATGAAAACCATGGAGTACAGTATAACACCACAGAGTGATTAATTGGATATTAGCATAAAAAAAGTCGGTATTAAGTTTGTAACAAAATGTCGAAATGTTTCATGATGCTCTATATCGCAGGTGTGATATACAATATCGCGGGTTTAGTCAGTAGCTGGAGAGTGAGAGGTAGAGATGGGCAAAACAGCTTTTTTCCAGTAATACGTTATTCAGTTATTGCTTCTTTTATCTAACCGCTTTTTTTAACCGTTAGAAATAACGTATAGTTATTTTGTTCTGAAGTAATATCTGTTGTGACGCTACTAAACCTCTGCTCAGAAACGCTCTTCTCTTGTTGAAAAAGCCGGAAATGTCAAATAACCGGATGTGACGAATATAGCGGCCCTGACGTCACGAAAAGCCGCTTATTAGCGTTATTTAGCGTTTAACGATATGTCACGAATAGCGGCTTTCAATAAGCGGCTTCCTAATAAGCGGCTTCCATAGTAACTGTCAGAGACTTTATATACGCCTTCGACTTGTGTTTATGTATTTGTTTAATAAGTCGCAGTGATGCCTTGATAAATTAATATAGAATTTTAACACGACCAGCTTTAGCGGTTTGTGTATAACGTGATTTACGGACGTACGATAAAAAAAAAAAAAAACAAAAAAACAAAAAAAATGCGAAGTGGGCAGTTTTGATTACGTGTTAATATATTTTTCTGTTTGAAACTAATGAATTTGTAGTATGAGTTTTTGTGAATATATGCAACAAATACAGAAGATTAACTTTGCTGAAAGTAAACAATTTTTCAGTCTGGCTATTAATTCGCATAAGTTTTGTGTGGCTATAGTTATATGTATAGCATACTTTACATATGTTGTAAATGTGTCCCAATAGCAGACCAGCTGCAATTTAAATATGTTGTTCAGACGTATATAAAAGTAATTTGAAATGTAAATATGATTTGCTGTTTTAAACTAATTGAATTGTGGAAATACTAGCGCTTTTCGATGGTTTCTCCATCTGTTGGTAGCTATCGCAGTTAAAAACGGTTAAAGGTATTAAAAAGCTGTTTACATAGGTGGTGTCCTCTAGTGATCGCTATCGAAGTTAATAACGCCTTCAACTGGCAAAGACGATATAAAACATGTACACAGCTGTAACAAAAAGCATAATCAAGTGGTTTTTGATGGAAGGATGGATGCTGAAAACCAGTTTAATGGTCACTAAGTCGTAGAGAGATGATAAATTTTGGACCCTATCGCAAATAAACCTGCAAAGTAGTATTTAACGTCGTCAGCAGTAGTGACATCTGTTGGGCGCTATCGCAGTTAATAACGGTTAGAGGTTGGAAAAAGCGGTTTACATAGGTGGTGTCCTCTAGTGATCGCTATCGTAGTTAATAACTATTATTTTGCGATGGTAGTGTCATCTAGTGGTATTTATTGCAATTAATAACGGTGAGAGAGGCAATAAGTGGTGACTGATGCACTCTTAGTGGGCGGTCGACGAACAATTACAGCGCTGTCAGAAAGGGAAGTGCTGACCGTTATTTGAATAACTCCAGTTATCGTTTTGGCCGCTACTTTCTAAACGGCGTTTTTAAAATAACGGTTATTTGTAGCCGCTTAGTTATTTGTGACCCATCTCTAGTGAGAGAGCAAGATGGAAAGTTGTTGTGAAGAGGAGTAGGAGAGTGTGAACTAGTTAAAATTGTAATGAGCAAACGTTGCGGCATTTCTATCAAGATATTTAATAAGGATACAGTGTGGACAGTCTGATCGGTAGGAAAACGAGGACAGAGTTTGTAAGTGAACTTGGCCGTTGAACAATTATGTTACGATATCTGTTCAAGTGTGGGACAGAATTGTGAATTTGTACTAAAGAAGTGACTCGCTATTACCACTATCTTACCGAACTTGTCTCTTCAGAAAACAAGTCTATAAACTAAATTTTTCTGTTGACTTGCGTTTGGCGGGAAGTGTTTATGGTCAGTAAAGCATTGTGCACTTTGACGAACAAGACAAGTGTACTTACTTTGCTAATTGATTGTCTGTATAACCTTTCCTTTAGCAGCAACCTCTTTACTAGGAGGCTTGATTTATGTCGAAAATGAATTTCACATGAAATAATTTTATCGACTAATACTAATTTATCTCACCGAATAGTTAATATCATATATCAGATAGTAAATATAAATAAATGGCGAAAAAAGTTTTTAGCAAAACTTTCCTATTATTGATATCTACTACAGTTTATTTGTGTTTGCTTAATATATACCAGTACCTGGGTGACCAAGCTTTGGTTGGCATTTTTTCTATTTCTGTTCAAAATACAAGATTTCATCAAAATTGTTAGAGTCGTTTGAGAGAAATTAATGTTACCTATATTCAAGAATTGCTCTAAAATAGTATTAGATAAATTAGAGCATCAGCAGTAGATTATGGATAGATATTAAATTAAGTTCGTACACCACCTTAAGGTTGCTTGGATCCTCCAAATGGAGGCGTACTAAGCCACTGTGTCAGAGGGCGGAAACAACAGTTTATCCTGGAACGTCCTGGCGTACCTCAAACTCTCAAAAATTCCTGACCCCACTGGCATTTGATCCTGGGACCTAATACCAAACTTCTGAAATGAATGTCTTATCTTCTAAGCTACCAGACTGCTCATTACATATATAAACGATAAGTATTACATATTTACTGTATTTCATACCTATTTAAGAAATATAGTCAGTTGAATAAAATTAATAAATGCACAAACTTCAATACTTTATTTTAAATAAACAGTTATATGCTCTTTAACAAATAGAAAATGCATATTAACCTTAAGATTTTAGCTGTTTAGAATATCACAAAACAATAAAATTTGCAGGAAACACTTAAGGCTCTTTCCTCCCTAAATGATCAAATTGCTAATTACAGAAAAAAATGGAAACTATAGCGAAATCATATATTCCTTCTATATAGCAAAAAGATTGCTTCCAATCATTTCAGAATATTAAATCTATATTCAAGACTTCGCTTTATGGACTCAAGCGTGACAACTAAGTAGTTTTCATTTCTGACATCGTCCAGAGTTTCTCCTTGACAGCAAGAGCTGAAATTGAAACTCTCCAGTGCTGCACTTTTCCTAAAATACAATCAGAATGTATTCAAATCAAAACAGTTATTCATGAGACAAACTATTATGATGATAATTTATGGAACCGTATCATTTATGAATTTCGTACATATATGTAAATTAGTAGAATATTTTTTTCTATTCGCAAAACTGTGAAAATCATTTTTCTCACAATTAAAAAGGAACTTTAGGTTCACTCTGCCTTTTAAGATTCTGAGAATGCATAAACACATCGTTAGATAAGACAAGTACACTTTAATGGAATCTCTGACATAGTTTAAAGATCATTGTGTAAAAGATTTTCCAACAGATGCACTGTAAAAGCGATCATACACAATTTAATTCCATGATAATTGTAAAACACTATCCACAAATATTAGAAGAAAATGTACATTTACTTGAGTGACCTCTCTGATGCTAGTTAAGATGTCTAGATTACATAAAAGGTTTTCCACAAATGTTATCAGAAAATGGGCGACAATCCAAATGAATACTCTGACACTTTTTAATATGTCAGTACTGTGTAAAAGATTTTCCTTAAACTTCACAAATAGTGGCGTTCCACAAATATCACAAGAAACTAGGTACCACCCAAATTGATTCTCATAATACACATAGTTATTCAACATGATTGTGTGACTTCTTGCAAAATTTGTGTTGAAATTCATTTAAATACATACCTTTAACATGGTTAAGATATACAAAGTAGATAAGTGATTTTCAACAAATTGCACAAGAAATAAAGCAATGTTTTAAGATTTCAGCACTTTCAATAAGATTTTCCGCAAATTTTACAGCAAAATAGGTGCTAAACTGAATGACTCTTCTGATGTCTTTTAAGATGAACTGACTGTGTGTAAGTTCTTCCACAAATATCACATGAAAATGGGCGTTCACCTGAATTAATCCTCTTATGCAATTTAAGAATAGCAGACCTTGTAAAAGATTTTCCGCAAGCTTCACAAGAAAACGGCCGTTCACCTAAATGAGTTCCAATGTGTGTCTTTAGAGTACCTAACAGTGAAAAGGATTTTCCACAAAGTTCGCAAGAATATGGGCGTTCACCAGAATGAATCCTCCAATGCGTTTTAAGATTTCCTACCGCTGTAAAGGTTGCTCCACAAACATGACAAGAATATGGGCGTTCACCCGAATGAATCCTTTGATGCCTCTTAAGATCCTCAGACTATGTAAAAGATTTTCCACAAGTGTTACAAAAAAACGGGCGATCGCCTGAATGAATCATCTGATGGCTTTTGAGTCTCCCAGACTGTGTAAAAGATTTTCCACAAAGGTAGCAAGAAAAGGGACGTGTACCCGAATGAATCCTCTGGTGCACTTTTAGATTCTGAGAATATTTAAATGATTTTCCACAGACGTCACACGAAAACGGGCGTGCAACTGAATGTATTTTCTGCAAGTTATCAAGATGAGCACAAAATTCACCAGAAAAGAAGGCATAGCTGACATAATCGCTGTGATGATTTGTAGGACTACTGGAGCGTATAAATGATATTTTATGTAATTTGCAGGAAGTTGACAGTTCATCTGAGTGTCCTTGTTTACAGCTTTGTTTGTAATTAGAGCTATCACTGCCACTGTAAGTAGTGAGTGGTTCCTCCTCCTTACTGTTGTTTTGGTGTCCAAAAGTAGTAAGCTGCTGCTTATAAGTATAAATGCTACTTTTGCAATCACAATAATCCCTAGAAACAAGAAAACTTGAATGTGATTATCTGGTGACAAAATATTATATAACAGAATTATGTTCATAAAACACAGATATAATTTCAATACATACGAATTCAAGCAGATGTAAATTATTTTCTCATAAACTATAGCTTGACAAGAAGTACCATATAACAAATCTTCCTGCTCCTGAAGCTTGAGGGCAACATTAGAACGGTCAAACTAAATAATTTATGGTAAAAACATATTAGCAATTGGAGAATCATAAATTTATTAAAATAAGATTCTGATACAGTGAAATGATCCCTTTACATAAAGATTAGCACACAAATAAAACATATTAGCTACAAGAAACTTTTTTGCTCAGGAAAACTGTATATCAGTAAAATTACAACCTTCCTGGTCAGCAAAAAACAACTACTGCCACAACATCATGGATGTGCATATTATACCATCTCATGCCAGCTGATTCAGAACAAAATCGTGAACTCCGCTCTTCTGATTCTACAATATGCTACTTAATGGCAGATTATTCCTGTGTGGCATAAAACAAGTCAAATTGAGGCAGTTACTGTTATAGTCCACAAAACATGCCAATTCATCAGACAATGTCGGAGACATCTATCGCAAAGGCATATATACTAGCAGTCCCTGCAGATACCTGTTGGAAAGCAGCTACTAACACTGTTAGACTCACAATGGAAGCAACTTCCCAACACCCTACACAAGTAAAGGCATCTGTCACATAGAAACTGCAATCCCAATCGAAATTCCCACCCACCTTAAAGCTGCTAAAAGGAGCACTGATCAGAAAAATAATATCGGCCTAGAAGAACAGAGTAATTGCAAATTAACAAAAAGAAACATGGGCATCTGGTCTTGAATAGTCATGGTTCCTCCAGAAGTCACTAAACGTACATCAAGCGTACTTTTGATAAGGCATAAAGCCTATTGCTTCATGATAATGCCTGGTAGAGTATTAGAAACAAGATCACCCCATGGCGAGACCCCCAAGCAGGATACATTTTTCATTATTTAAGAATTTGGAATCATTTCATTCCAATCAGAAAGTCTACAACTATTAACAATGCCACTACATTGCTGAAAAAATTAGTTTGCATTTGAAGCCATCGTCTAAAGCAAAGAAGAAGAAGACAATAATATTCACTCATAAAAATGCCACCTCAGCGACAGGCCCACAACTTCGAACACAATCATACTATACAACTTGTATATTTCACAGCCATAGAGGCACACTAATTAGTTACTTTCTTAATTTAACTGTGATAGAGCACAATCTCTGGTGGCAATCTCCTTTGCCCTCCATTTTATATGACTGTTGATGGGATCCTGTTATAATCCAACTGGTTAAATAGAACTACCATATCATAGTCAATAACGATTCTAAAAATGAGAGTAAACACTTACATGATCAAGAGATTCTAATATTATATATTCCATTACATTTTCTTTCAGCACTTCTAACCCAGCCTCATAACACACATAACCTCAGAAGCTATAGGCATCCAACTTACCCATCACACTTATTTAGAATATATATCACCAACAATAAAACAAGTGATTGATTCAGGCAATATTTTCTCGTAGCAATATTTTCTCATCTTATCTAAAAGTAAAATGATATTCTTTTATTTCTATTAATTGTATTTAAGAAAAATTCCTCACACAAGTAATATTTAGCAACAGTCTTCAAGTTTTTATATTTATATGAAATATTTATATTGTTTCTTCAATTTTTAACTAGCAAAACTCTACTTACTCAATCAGACATGTGTTTATAATCACCAGAGAAAGTATCTACAAAAAAAAAAAAATGATTAAAAGGTTCTTTTTTTCTGTTTTTGGCTTCATGCCTCATCAACTTTGAGGTTATTAGAAGCAGGAAAGTACTATTAACATTTTTATGCCATTTTTCAATTACCTATACTAGGGTTCATTCCGATATCGTAACACATCGTGCACACTTTCTTATGGCTAATGTGTTGAATGGATTTCCAATTCAAATTCTTTTAGTTTATAAGATTAGTTCTTCTGTACTTGCTCCAAAAATTATTGAAATACCCAATTACCTCAACTCAAAAACCTGAACAGATCCACTATCTAATGCCTGAAAAAAATATTAAAATTAAGTTAATAGTTCTATATTCCTTTCAATATGCTATAACTCATTATTCATCCATTACCACACTAATAACACTACACGCCTTAAGGAAATACACGTCTTTTTACTAAGCACATACCTACCTTTCTAAACTCTGCCATCTCTTTACTAAATAGCATATTATCTCAACATTCACAAGTAGTAACCTGGCCAAGATCACTAATTTTCCTGAATTGCCAACCATATTTTATTTAAAAAATGCCTATTTTTTGACAAATAGAAATTCAGTTATATAATGAAAGAGGAAGTCATAAATTTTTCATTTTTATACAACAAATCTGAAACATTAACACATTCATATCAAATTTTAAGGCTCAGTTCACAGAAAAAAAAGTGAATTTTAATCCTATTCTGTGTAATTGGCATTTTATATTCCATAGTACCTATAAGCCAATACACTAAAAAGAGTTCTTTAAAATACTTAAAAAACAAATCTAATTCCTCCAAAAATATTCTTCTTTCCACATAGTGTCCCATTTCCTTCAATAATTAAAAACTTCTTCAGTTAGATATCAAGCCTAGCTAACCATTGCTGCTAAATCTATGTCTACATCCATACTCTGCAAATCACAAACATTGTGGGTGGCGGAGAGTGCTAAGCACCAATTCCTAAACCCGTGCATTATAATCCCGAATAGCACGAGGAAAGAAGGAATACATAAAGGCATCGGTATGGAATCTCATTTCTCAAATCATATCTCTCTGGTCATTGCGACCTAAATAGGTTTGCGGGATAAGCATTTCATTGCACTCGTAATTTAAAGATTTTTGCATATTCTTCAATAAAATCAAATGTAAACCACGTAGTCTGTCTTCCAAACTATCCCAGCCCAATCTATGTATCAATTCTGTGACGTTTTCATAAGGGCTCTAGCAACCAGTCATGAATCGAGTGGCTCTCCTCTGCACTCTCTCCACTGAGTTAATCAGACCTTGTGATACAGATCCCAAACTCCACAACAGTAATCCAGATGTGGACGCACCAGTGTTTTATACACTACATCCTTTGTAAGAGCAGTGGCGGCTGTACCTTAAGTGCACTCGTGCGCTGAACCACCAATCCAAAAGATTTAAAAATCACAAAATATTAAGTACCTACTTCATCTTTATTTTTATATTACCATTTTAATATTTATTTTTAAACATACAAAAACAAAAACGTATAAAAAATTAAATCTCCAATTATGGTGAAACAGTTTGAGCGCTTTACTAAACTATTAAGACCTATTTTCCTGTAAAGACAAATTCTCGTGCGCTTCGGCGAGTGCACGAGGACTGCTAATACAACTTGTAGGTGATACGAGTTAATACGCCTGACGCATGAAACAAAAGATAGTTCATAGAAACATGAGCCATGATTGACATCTCGTTATTAGACTATCAGTATAGTTTCACTGTATGTGTGACGCGCTAATAATTGTTTATTTATATTACTGTAAATAATTGTTTTTAGTTTTTGTTTCGATTTTTTTCGAGAACTTTTATTCTATACTGTGTATGGTGTTAGTGAAAATAAGCATAAACATTGATTATATTAAAGAAAATAACAGAACTTTTCAAAATAAACTGAACATAAAATTGGCCGGACAGCCACGGCCCTTTTTAAATTTAAAACAAGAGTGCAAATCGAAAAATAAAGCATTTACACGAAGTTTTAAAAGTGAAATGTATAATAGAAAGAAATGGTTGTGTGGATGTGAGCGTCTTAATGCATTCTTTTGTATTACTTGCATTATTTCTGGCGGAGAATCGATTTGGACAGAAACAGGAATCAAGGATTTGACGCATTTGAGTGAAAAAATAAAAAAACATGATTCTTCACAAGTACACCTACAAAATGTAATGAGTTTGTATGTGTTAGGCATGGTCGACATTCGTAATCAGCTAGATTCTGTGTATAGAAGCAATATCCAAAAGTATAATGAACAAGTTGATAAAAACAGGTATATTTTATCACGTCTTATCGATTGTGTAAGTTTTGTGGTGCATTTGAGTTAGCTTTGCGAGGTCACGATGAAACTATTGAGTCTAGTAATGCTGGGGTGTTTCGTGGTGGATTAATAGACTTTGTATCAGAGTTGGATATGGTCATGAAGGAGCATCTCACGTCGTCTACAGTTTTCAAAGGCACGTCAAAAACTATTCAGAACGGTATTTTGGACTCAATTTTATGTGTATACCACAAAGAATTGTCCAATATTATAACAAAATGTGAATACGTAGCAGTTCAAGCTGATGAAACTACCGATGTATCGATGACTATGCAGATGGTAATGATTTTAAGATACGAAGAAAATGGACAGGTTCACGAACGGTTTTGGAAATATCTTACGCCGCATTCCCATACTGCTGAAGGACTTAGTTCTTTTATTATAAGAGAATTAAGGGAACTTCAAATAACTCCGCAACAATTAATAGCACAATGTTACGATGGCGCCGCTGTAATGAGTGGGAATGTTGGTGGAGTACAGGCTAAAGTAAAAACCGTCTATCCAAATGCTTCATTCGTTCATTGTTACGCCCACCAACTAAATTTAATAATAGAAAAAAGTGTAAGTCAAAACAAAACCGTAAAGAAATTTTTTGCTAACCTTCAAGCTTTTCCAAAGTTTTTTTCACGATCACCGAAGCGTACAGATGTTTTGAAAACTATTGTATCAAAGAAGATTCCAGCTGCCCCGCAAACGAGATGGAACTTTAATTCGCGGACCGTTGCATCAGTACATAGCTACAGGAACCTTTAAAAGAATGCATGACCACCATTATAGAAACGGAAAATGATACCGATTCTATAAATCAGGCTGATATGCTTCAAAAGTATTTGAACGACAGTACTTTTTTATATTGGCTTGATTTTTTTCAAACTATTCTGCCACATAGTGAAATTTTATTCAAACAATGCAAAAAAGAAATATTGATTTGGTTCATATAAAAAACTGTATTAATGATTTTGAAATCAGCATACAAAATGCACGTAACACCATAGATCAACTTGAAGAACCGCCTCAAAAAAGGTTTATATCATCTAGCTCTGTTATAGCAAAAGAAGTGTGCGATATAATTATTACTCAAGTGAAAGACAGATTCAATTTTTGTAATCATTTGATAGCAGCCAAATTATTTTACTGCGAGAACTTTACCACATACCATTCTACTTTTCCCGACAAAGATTTCACGATCACAGTTTCCACCTATGCAGCTTTGGACAAGTACAAGTTGAAAAACGAACTATCAGCAATATACAGTCGCGACGATTTTACCAACGCAAATAGTGCAATTGCAATTTTACAGTTGTTCTATAATCATTTTCAGAGTCAATGAAACATTGCGAATTCTGTGCACTATACCAATGACTTCAGTAGATAGCGAGCGATGTTTTTCGACACTGAAAAGAATCAAAACTTTTCTCCGAAATACCATGTCTCAGGAGCGGCTAAATGCACTTTCTGTGCATAGTATTGAAAAAAAAATCATACAAACAATACCCGATTTTAATAAAAAGGTGATTGAACATTTCGCTTCAGAAAAATGTCGTCGTATTGATTTAATGTATAAAAAATAAACATATATTATGTCATAATTACGTAGTTTTTCTCGGCGTTGCAAATATAAATAATTTTCTCGGGTGACTAGCCGAGTTATATGAATGTTATAGTTACACGATATTTCGGCGCACTGATTCATCGGTGCCATCTTCTGGTGAAGTGAGGTCAGGAACGTGCGAAGTTGCTGAGCTAGACCAGATTACCGCTGCTAACCTCTGATTGGTCGGTTGTAGAACCAGTCGTAGCAGGGGTCAAATCTCGTTGAGGCTTGAATCGATGCTAAGGTGGAGTTACGGCTAGATTTGATGTCCGTTTTTACATGGCATGTAGCGGACGGGCTTAAAGTCATCGCTCCTTCGAAGATGATATCATAAAACAAAGCATTCACCATAAATTGTTTATCAAACTGATGGGTCAACACGGATCCGTTACGGGCCTCATATAGAGCCATGCTGCCACGTGATTGGTCAGATTTGTAACCAATCGTAGCCGGGGTCCTGCCTCGTATCAACACATCGTTCTATAGAAGGAAAAATCAGAAGGCAAAAACTTTCCCGTAAGTTGATCATTAATGCCTGAGTAACAAATTGCTCACTTATGTTACTACCGAACTTCCCGTTGATCTGGACGCGCCGTGTAATAGGTCCCGGTCGCGCTGTCGGCGAATAGTATTGATGACTGGCGTCCAGGCTTCACTCAGCTGGTACCCGCTGTCGCGGTTGACGAGGTTAGACGCGAGACGAATTTCTACTGCTTCTGTAAGGATGCTGTTCCAGAAGCTCCCAGTATGAGCCAGTACTCTGGTATTATCGAAATCAAAACTATGGCCATGTTCTAGACTGTGTTATATTATGTCAATTTTTGTTTTGTTGCATTTTCTAATTTTAATATTTTAGTAAAGTGCACCACCAGTTCGATAACCCACCAGCTGCCACTGTGTAAGAGCATTACAATTCTTCAAAATATGACCAATGAATCGCAATTTACAATTAGCTTTGCTTATGACTGAGGTTATCTGCAAGTCCCATTTCATGTTGCTTTGTACTATCACACACAGATACTTCAGGGAATCAACCGTGTCAGAATCTGAATTGTACTCATGAGCAAACTGATTCTTTTTGTTACTTATTCGCATTGCCTTGAACTTTTTGAAATTAAGTGTAAACAGCCATTTACAGCACCATCGTAAATATCATACAAATCGATCTGAACTTCTAAGCAATCGTCAGAGCACCTTATTTCCCTATAGATAACTGCATCATTGGCAAACAATCGTAACCAGAATTTGACGTTGTCACCGAGATCATTTATAATAACAGGGTGCGACAAAATTATCTGACGGTTTTTGCAGCCGTATTGCCGAGCAAGTAGATGGTGGAGGGGATGGGCGCATTCCAGTGCCCACACATGGACATTTGTAGTATCCATGGAACAGTGGTCGAGTGAGCACCGTGTGTTTGTTGGTGAGGCATTCTTTAAAAGTGGCGAGTTCTGCGTTGCTGTTCAGGCACAGTTCCGTAGATGTTTTAATGTGGGTCCAAGAGCAAGAGCCCCAACTCGTAACACAATTATGCTATGGGTGAGCACCTTCAGAGCTACCAGTTCAGCGATAAAAAATAAGTCAAACAAACTCATCCAGGACACCACAGAATATCGATTGAGTAAAAGAAGCTGTGGAAGTCAGTACTCGGTGGTCGGCCCATAAACAACTGCTGGTTTGCACATGTCTGACCGTCTGGTAAGACGAATTTTGCATTTCGATCTGCACTTCCACCCATACAAAATGGCTACTGACTAGCAGTTAAAGCCTAGTGACTATTCAAAGCATAAAGCGTTTGTCGAAGAAATTATTGCTATGTGGTCTGTTGAAAATTTTTTAATGATGAGCGACGAGGCACATTTCCATCTGGATGATTATTTAAACAAACAGAACTTTCGTTATTGGTCGGTTACATATCCAGAACAACTGCATGAATGGTCTCTGCATAGTCCTAAGGTTACCAGGTGGTGTGGTGTGACCAAAAGGTGTGTCATTGGGTCATACTTTTTTGAAGAGGGTGGTCGAACCATTACGGTCAATTCGCAACGTTATTTGTTGATATTGAAAAACTTCCTGGTACCTGAACTTAAGAGAAATCGTTTATTTTCCACGAGGATACAGTTCCAGCATCATGGAGCAACGCCCATATAGGCAATAAGGTTATAGACATTTTGAGAAGACAGGTTTCGTGGTCGAGAGATCTCGCATTTTGTGAACATTGAAGGGCCAGCTCACTCTCCAGATCTTAGCATTTATGACTTTTTCTTGTGGAGGCTCCTGAAAGCAAGAGTTTACACAAACAAACCACACATACTGGACGAACTGAAAGAAGCCATACACCAATAAATCGCCAACCTGCCTTGTGAAATGTTAGAGCAGGTTTCAACAGCTTTAGTGCAATGCTGGAAGAATAGGATGTTATCCTCAAATCTTAAACGGATGAAATTGGTTGTTCTGATGTTATCTCCATTAATTTACATGAACATCCTCCTGTAATAAGCAGTAAAATATTTTCTATCACTTGAATTTTTCATGTTGTTTTTACTTCAAAACCGTCAGATCTTTTTGCCGCACCCTGTATAAAGAAAAGAAGTGGTCCTATTACACTTCCTTGAGGATCCCTCAAAGTAACATCTATCCTAGAAGAGACTTCCCTGTCAACAACGACATACTGTGATCGACCAATTAGAAAATCATGTACCAATACAGAAAATACACATCACAAAATATGGCTTTTTAATATTATAACTCATTTATTTCTTACAACCCAGAAGTGCTCAGACATCTGCACTAATGATAGCTATCAGATCAAACATTAACTTCTCACTTGATTAAATTAATGATGACTAGGTATACATCAATCCAGTATTATTGCAAAATTTCTAATTAAAAAGAATTTAAATGGACATCAAAATAAATGCAGCATCAATATAAAAAAATAAGGTAAAATCTTACCTTCTTTGTGAAGTTTTGCTGATGTATTTATGAAATTGGAGTTT